>JARHVA010001837.1:37500-240000 GCA_037957365.1 Torreya grandis | reverse complement strand
GTCTCTATGAGACCTATAAGGGATACTAAAGCATATTTGAAAGGTGTAGTTGCTTAAGGGTGACCCATGGATGTTATGGCTAACCTATGTGGATGGTATTGAGATATGTAATATGTATTTAGGGTTAAGGAGAGTATTATTTCTAACTAATAAGTTGATATTCTTGAAGACTCTATAAAATTTGAAATCAAAGGTGATGATTTCTAGACTTGGGGGTAGGGGCTCTAAGTGGAGGAAGAGTATAGTGTTGAGAGGTAAAGGAGATTAAGGGTGTGTAGTGGATGGATTGAATATTAGAGTAGATTGATGAATATGTGTATGATTTATAGGTCATATTTTTGATCTCAAAAATAGTACTCTTATATGTTTAAAGACTTGAAAGAAGAGGTGTGTGTAAGAGTTGAAAAGTGAAGGAAAGAAGAAAGAGTGTGTGCACAGTGGATGGGTTGTAGAGCAATGCAGGTTGATGACTATGTTTATGATGTATAGATTATATTTATAATGTCAAAGATCATGCAATTGTAGGTTTGAAGATAGGGGTAGTTGATCCTTATGGAATAGGTGTTTCACTAAAGTCTGATTAGAAGAACTTGATCATCATAGGTGTAGGTGTTCCTTGTGTAACATGTGTTTTACTAAATTTAGGTCAGAAGTACTTTACCATTTTATGGGAAAGTGTTCCTTATGGAAAGGGTGTTCCACTAAAGTCTCATTTTTGTAATAACTTATAATATAAGTAGTCCATGTGTTTGTAAGCTTGAGATGGGGTTTCATTCCCCATGAATATTTCCCACATTATATGTTGTGTTATGATGAGTTTCTCTTATTCATGCTTTGTATTTTGTATCCTTATTTTTAAGGTAATCTAGTTTCATATTCTTGTTGTATTGATTCATGAATGACAATTAATGAATGATAAGTGATAAAAAAATTAAATATTTGTTGACTGATTTAGCGCCCCCTCTCAGTCATCTTGTACCTCCAAAAATTGGTATAAGAGTAGGTTATTCAAAAGTATTAATCAACTTGGAAGCGGTCCTTATAGTACAAGATATATTTTGGTGAATAAGAAGTTGTCAATGACAACAAGGAAGAATAAGCTGATGTATAAGTTGAGTTCATGAGTCCACTAGGTGAGTTGAAAGAGAATATGAATAGGAATCATAAAATGGGAAATATGATAAAAGGTCTTGAAGCACAAGTCAGGTCTCTTAGAGGAAGTTTATTAGGGAAATCCATAATAGATGAAAATAAAAATCAAGAACTGATCAAGTCTATGGAAGATCAAACATGCAGATTAGAAGATGACATGGCTAAAGAATCTAAGGAAGATAATGAGACCATCAAGGATATAATAATTCAATTATATGTTATAATTTCAAGAATGAGAGATAAATAAGATGAGTGTGTTTAGTTGAAGACTATCTTTTTTTTCTAAAGGCTAAGCATGGAAAGGTTACAATCAAGATAGGCAAGCTTAAAGAAGTTCATAAGAAATCAGAATAGGATAAAGAATATGAGTGTACTTAGTTGAAGGTTTAAATGGAGTCATTGAAGTGTGAATATGACCTTGTTGTATTCAAGTTTGATAAGATGTAAAATTAACATGGTAATCCTGAGTATGTCAAGGAGAATGCAAGTTTTTAAATCAATGCAATAAGGTCTATAAGACAACCAAATGCTTCAAGGTATGCTAGTTTATTTCATGGTCATTGTTATACATGTAATAATTATGGTCATAAATATAGGGACTATAGAAGGAAGTTATTCAAGTTTAGACATTCATGGAGATATGATAGAAGGATTTTTTGGCTAAATATTGATCATATTTCAAATCCATCAAAAGTTACGAATGATGTTATTTGTTTTAGTTGTCATAAGAGTGGTCATATTGTAAGATTCTTCCCAAATAGAGTCAACAAGTCCTCAAGGTATCTCAAAGGACATCAAGTTTCTATTGTATATAAGAAAGGTCATTATTAGTTATGGAGACCAAAGAGTATCAATTCTAATAACACTAGTAAGAATAGATTTAATCAAGACCCCAGAGATCAAGAAAGAAGGCAAATTAACTCATGGAAACCAAAGGTGGTAAGTGTGAGTCATGATGAGTCTATAAGTTTAACTAATCTATTTTTTATGGTAGATAATGATATAGAAGTTTAAAAGTTCCAAGGGCTCGCATTGTTAGTTCATGTTTTGAATGAACAGATTCAAGCTCAAGGAGAAGACCAAGGTGCTAGTTGAGACTAGTCTTGAGCTGTGTTTGGATGATAATGAGAAACCTACTATGTGTGAGCAAGTTTAAAGCTTGGTTCCTATATTTTCAAGGTCTAAAGGTGATGTTATATAATGTAAAGAGGATACTTTAGTGTTAAAGGTATGTCATGATTCCATAGTTGCTCTAAGTGTTTTATATCATATCATAAAAGAGAAAGTGAGTGATGTAGAAAATGAACAAGTTGTCAAAGTTAAGACTAAGTATAAAAAGAAAAAGAAGTTTTATAGATATAAAATATTCTAGTTGTTACTGAGGAGATATGGGCCACTCCTAGTTTAATTTTTTTTTAGAGCATTGTGGTATACTGATTGTCTTTATCTATGCTTCTTAACAGACTCCTTTTAGTGGAGAAGCAATTGCCTAGAAGGCAATAGATGATTGTTTCCAGTTGGTGTGTCAAGATGAGAGAAGTGATTTGATGAGGTTAGAGTGATGTCATAAGGTGTCTTTGCTATGTATGTAGTGTTTTTAGGATCAAAATGGGTGTTTCTAGATGGCATAATGAAATTGATGGAAAGCCCAGAAGAGATTGGTGCTTAGAAATATCTTTGCATTTCTTTTTGACATGGTCTAGTGGATTTGTGAACTGAAGGTATGTTGATGTCAAATTGGAGTTTTTAAAGTACTCTTAGTTTTATCAATTTTTGGATTAAGGACAAGTAGTCCTAAAATGGGTTAGACGATGTATGGGTTACCAAAATTATGAAGGCTCAAATATTTGTCCAAAAGTGTGGTATGGCTATCTCCAAGTGTGTAAGATGTTTCAGAGGTGGGCATTGACCAAAAAGAGGTTTGTCGACCTTTTCTCTTTTGAGATTCTAGAGTTTTAAGCTATGATAGAAAAGTGGTTTGACTTATGAGTTGAGGTTTGATCCTTCTTAATATGTTTATTGGTCTAAATGGGTTGTCAATTCAAGTTTCATAAACATTGAAAGGTTTGTGGTTTTCAAATTATTCAAGATTTTGTTAAGATGGAGGCGTAATTAGCTAGTAGGTTTTTGAAAGAAATATGTTGCAGAGGATTATCTAGGTGATTCAAATCGGTGTGCCTAAGGGGGAATATGATACTGATCCATGTATGAATTTTTAGGTCTTTAAGGTATGTCTAATGAATTTCTTAGGATCTACAAGTTCTAGGTAGGGCTACAAGAAGTTTAGATAGGCCTAGTGTAAACAAGAGTGGGTTTTGATTAGTTTATCCCAAAGAGTAAGGTATGAGTGTTTCAAGGTGAGATATCAATTTGGTTTAGAGCATGTTTAATATATTGTGAGTGGCATGAAGTGTTGTTGATTGTCCTTGAGGTGGCTTGAGAGAGAAGGATAGTAAGCCTATGTGATGGTTATTCATGATGTGTGGAGATTTGAAGATGCTCAAGAGGTAAAATGGCTTAGATATCTTAGGGGGAGTCCTTCTCAATGTTATCAAGGTGATTCAAAGCTTTTTTAGGTATTTATGTGTGTTTAATCCTCATTGATATTATTACATGATCAAATAAGAGTGTTTTTATGGTGCATGGTTGAGATGTACAATGTGGTATGCACAAGTTAAGGGAGGTAACTTAGATATCTAGAGTGGCTTGAGGAGCTATGCATGATGTGAGGGGAAGCATATATGATATTCTTCAGTCATATTGAATATATGGTGATATATAATTTAGATGATATTTCAAGAAGTTTGATATGATGACTTGATCATACTTCATCATAACTGTGATAATACATTGAATCTTCATGCATAAACAAAGGGAGATTGCGAGTTTTATAGGAAAGTAGGTCCAAGGATCATAATAGCCCAAGTTTCAATTGATGTATGTCAAATAAAAGATGACATGAGATGGAGATTGATGTTATGGGGTGCTTTCTAAGCTCTATTAGTAGTTTGTTAGGTCCAAGGATTAGAGATGTCCATGTTTAGATTAATGCATGTCAAAGGGTGAGAAATTATTTCATATGAGGTATGTAAGTATCCTAAGCACTTAAAAGTATATTTGAATAAATTTATGATGTTAAGAGGATCTAGGTGACTATTGAGTCCACTTTATCATTTATGGAAAAGGGGGAGAAGGAAAATAAGAGGTTTCCATCAATGACAAATGGATAGATTGTTGGCAAGTATTGTCATTGATGTCAAAGATTGATGACATGTGTGCATTGATGTCAAAGGTAATGACAATGTGGTGATGTCATGATGATGATGAGTTTGAGTCTAAATTTTTATAAACTAGGATTTCAATGTATACGAGCTAAGGTAAGTATTTTCTAAGGATTATCATATTATATCTAGCATGTTGATGTGGTTGTAGGCCAAGGAGAGAATACAAACATATGAATAGTGAGTTGGCATAGGCTTAGTAGCTTAGTGTGTAAGCATGGATCTTTAGTATATCATTATATAGGAAGTTGATGAATGTTATATATTATTATATCATGTTGTATACATCCTATGGTGTGTCAATAGTGTTTAAAATGCTTATGGGAATGCATGGTGTTCATTCAGTTCTTCATTATGTTCATCTAGGTATAGTTGGTTCTATGGCAGAAAAATATGAGTAGCCATGTTTATGACATAATATTTCATATGCATGAAGTTTATTACATAATATATATATATTGATTTCCCTATTTTATGAGATCATATGGTCCAAATTTTAGGTCATAAGGTTGAGTGTAGCTAAAGATATGTGAGTGCAAAGTTGGTCTCTCAGACAAAAGTTCACTAAGTTTATATACTTAACTAGACCATCACTGCATATCATGCATATATGAATGAACCAAAAAGTTTGTACATTTAATTTAGGTACATAGAAATCCAAATAAGGTCAATTTTTTTCATTGGTATGTTGTCTATAGTGCCATTAAGGTGCCCTGAAGATTTGGACTCTTGATGTGTTTTCAAGCTCAAGTTATAAAGCTTCAAAGTTGTTCTTACAGATTGTGTCAAGCTAGAGACCATCAAGTTTAACTACACTAAAGTCTGAGGTCACTAGTTAATATATCTAATGTTTCATGGTAAATCATAGATCTTGATCTACTAGTGCATGTAAAAGTAAATATGTCAAATAATGAATGTGCTAGTGATAATTGTCACATTCACAGAGCTTGACAAAAGATTAATGGTTTGCGGTTGATCATGGAGTTAGAAGATTGATGATGCAGGTTGATTCAAAGAGTCAATGTGTGTAGAAGGAATTCATATATTCAAAGTGTCACAATCATTGGAAATTTGATCTATATTTAATAGTGAGCATTGTTTGATAAAGACTGAGCTACTAAGAGGAGATCGACAGAGCACATTTTTTCCAAATTATCAGGAAGCACTGAGATGATGAAAAGTGTTTGATGTTTAATAGTAATCAAAGGTAAATATTGAGATAATTTTTAGGGAGATATATGATGTGTATTCATTAAATTTTTGAGAGGTAATGAGATGTTGACAAAGTGTTTAATGTTTAATAGTGACCGTTGGAAATTGAATATTTAAATTAATGAAAGAAAACCAATGCTTAGGTTTTGAGCTATAACTTTTGATCCAGGATGAATATATTGATGCAATAAAAATAAAAGTTGTAGATAAAATGAATATGCATTAATTTAATCTAGTTATAAGGTTTGAATTTTTTTAAAATCATATTTATTAATCTCCAAAGTTGACTATGTGTTTGACCATGTTTTGTAAGTGACTCAAGAAGGATATTTGAGCTCTTCTAATGGTATTTGGATGTTTCAAGGGGACTAAGATATTGGAAAGTTTTGTATAATCCACAAGGATCATCTATATGTATTTTGGAGGTTTAAATAATCCATATTTATTATGAACAAATTCTTATAATTTTTTTGTATTCATTCATGGTGTTCTTGTGTACAAAGCTGATGTTTGAGAAGATTGAGCATACACAAAGGTGTATCAAGATGACTTTAATAATTTGAGGATGTATGATAGGTCATGTGGAGTGTATCTATGCATTTATAAGTGGTCTTATGTTTCTAAATTTATTATTAAAGTTTTAAATGTGTGAATAGGTCTCTATGAGACCTATAAGGGCTACTATGACCTATTTGAAAGGTATAGTTGCTTAAGGGTGACCCATGGATGATATGGCTAACCTATGTGGATGGTATCGAGATATGTAAGATTTATTAAGTTTTAATTAAAGTATTATGGTTGAACAATAATTTTATACTCGTGAAGACTCTATAAAAGCTGAAATAAAAGGTGATGATTTCTAGACTTGGGAGTAGGGACTCTAAGTGGAGGAAAAGTATAGAGTTGAGAGGAAAAGGAGAGTAAGGGTGCCTAATAGATGGATTGAAGAATAGAGAAGGTTGATGACTATGTGTATGACCTATAGGTCATATTTTTGATGTAAAAATTAATGCTCTTATAGGTTTGAAGACTTGCAATAAGATGTGTGTGTAAGAGTTGAAGAGCGAAGGAAAGAAGAAAGAGTGTGTGCCCAGTGGATGGGTTGTAGCACAAAATAAGTTGATGATTGTGTGTATGACCTATAGGTTATATTTTTGATGTCAAACATAATACTCTTAAAAGTCTAACTATATGGGTAGGTGATCCTTGTGGAACAAGTATTTCACTAAAGTCTAGTTAGAAGGGCTTGACCATCCTAGGGGTAGGTCCTCCTTATGGAAAAGGTGTTTCAATAAAGTGTGTTCAAAATGACTTGACCATCTTAGGGGTAGGTGGTCCTTTTAGAATGGGTGTTCCACTAAAGTCTCATGTTTGTAATACCATATAGGATAATTAGTCCATGTGTTTATAGGCTTGAGAGTGGATTTTATTCCCCATGATGGTTTCCCACATTAGATGTTGTGTTATGATGAACTTTTCTTATTCGTGTCCTTACTTTGATGGTAATCTAGTTTCATATGCTAGTGTTGATTCATGAATGCCAATGAATGAAGGATACGTGATTAGAAAATTAAATATTTCTTGACTGATTCACCTCTTGTTTTAGTGATCTTCTACCTCCAACACAATTTACATGGCTTGAAAAAGTGCATTTGTGATTTTGCGTAACTTTTAAAAATGAAATTACAAATTTACATGACTTGAAAAAGTTTATTAGTGTTTTTTCACAACTTGAAAATTTTTAGTGGCCAATTTTCACAACTTCTAAACGTGACTTGATATTTTTTCACAAATTGAAAATTGTAATCTTCGCATTATTTATGAAACTATGATTCTCCCCTTGATTTTAGAAGTTTAAAATGTAATATTTTTACCATGGATCCTTGATTAAAAATTTTATTCATAAAATTATATTTCAAATGCATCAAATGAGAACTAAATTGGACTTTAGATGCTAAATCTATGGCTCAAGGGTGAATGGACCCTGCTTGGACACATCTAGAATTCCACCTTGCTTAAACAAATTTAATTATCCCCCTTGATTTTAGAAGTTCAAGATTAAGTTTTTTCACCTTTGATTCTTAAATTAAAATGTTATTCATAAAATTCTCTTTCCAATGCATTAAATAATAGTGAAAAAAATGTTTATATGTGAAATTTATGGCCTACAGGAAATAAAACCCTCTTTTGACAATTTTCGCTTGCCAGGGTGGCTAATTCTTACCCATATGCTTGCCTGGGTGTGAAATTATTCACCATTTTATTCAAAGGGTGTTATAATTCAATCCCTTTATGTTCATAGGTGTCAAATTTTGAAAATCAAAATACTTTTTAAACTTTTCCTCTTCTCCTTTATTATTTTGGGACCTATTGAGGAACTTTATAAGGTAAGGCATTTGAAGTTTAATAGTCTAAAATTCAACCCAGTTTTGACAAATATGATTATCTCCCTTTATTTCAAAAGTTTAAGATGAAATATTTCTAATGGGAGATAAAATCGAGTTTGAATGCAAAATTTATGGCCTAAGGGATATTAGACCCTATTTTGATAATTTTTTGCCGACTAAGGTGGTTAATTTTGACCCCTCTAATTATGAGAGTGTTGGATTCTGACCCCTCTAATTATAATGGTGTAAGATTTTAACCCTTTTTCTTACATTTATGTGATATTTTTACCCATCTACTAGTAGAGCTGAAATTCTCCCTCTTTATTTTATTAGGTCAAGATGAATTTTTTATACCAAGTGTTTATAGTTAAAATTCATCTCTCAGATTTGGTCTCTACATTAGGGTAAAAATTAGGACATTTTTTAGAAGTTTCATTTTTCCTTAAATTTTCACTTTAGTGTTGATAAGGTCAAATTAATACTAAATTCTCTCTTATCTTCATCATATTACTTAGCCATTATCAAGACTAGCTCTAGACACCACATTGAAGTTGGAAAGGTAACTACCTAAGGTAGTCCACTATAATGAATGCTATGATAATAATTTATTTTATTCATTGAATTTATTATTTACTAGATAACTACAAGATCTTTGAGTCCAAATCTTGTATCTATGCCTTTCTCTATTAGGGGAACTAAAATTGACATATGATGTGATTTAATTGCCCATTTGGGGAACATGATGATAAAGTTGATATGTGATGAAATCCTCATTTTTGGATGAGAAACCTAAACTACACTACCCCTAATGAATATGAAATTATGAAATTTTTAGTCAAAATCCCTATTTTAAAAAAAAAATCTCATGTATGTTGTAAAGTCTAATGAGATTGCCTATATGGTTATCAAAGTCCAAGGGTTATGTTAGCACCACCATCAAGGTCTGATAGGTGTGAAAGCATGCCTATAGGGTTTTAAGTGGTTTATTACTAAATGTGTTGGGATCTAAAAGGTATGTGAGTAAAATATTTATGATTTGGAAGGTTTATGAATAGAGTAATCAAGATTCGAGAAGATTATCTACCAAGTAGTTGAACTTCATAGATATTGATAATAATGGGATGAAGATCTATGAGTAGTGTAGGTAGTGGTATCAGACTCCAAAAATAACACTAACATGCCAATTGAGTTATGATAAGTTTGTTATCACACTTGTTAGGTTCTAATGAGGGTGTTAACATGCCTCTTAGATTCTCCAAGTTGTGTTTGCACTAATATCATAATCTAACTAGGTACTTAAATAATATTGAATTTTTTAAAAGGAAACATAAATAATTAGATAATTTTCAATCATTTTGTATATTTTGACCTTGTGAAGACTAATTTTATTAAAAATATGAATTTTAACTTTGAATAATTTAATGTTGATGACCATTGGCTTATTTTTCCTTTTTTGCCATTACTAAAAACTTGTAAAAAATGCACAAAATACCATATAAGATTCCTTGTTGACTTCATTTTTATTCAAATATATAATATGAATTATTGGGTGAATATTTTGTCACCAGCTAACTAATGAGAAAAATAGGTGGTTTCAACCATAGCATAAGGAGATTGGTTAGCCAAATGTGTAGGTTTACCACATCAGAAGGTGACAAATCTCTCCTCTCATCAAGGGGAGGTTCCTTATAAAATATGAGGGGCTAGATACTATATATATATATATATATATATGCAAAAAGTAACACTTAGGGGTAGGACAACACCATCCATATCTCTTATTTTAGATATGATATTAACAAACAAAGGATAAATCTAGGTGAAAACACTAAAGGCACTTCTCTTCTTTTAGAAGTGGTCTTGCAGCAAACAACTAGAGTTCTTTCTGACAGGTACCAAGTAACAAATAAAAAGGCACAATAACTAGTAGGATGAGGTGTAGCACAAATTCTCCCCCTTAACTACCAAAGAGTGAAATACAAAGGATAATGGGGGCATAAAGTCATCCCAAGATCCTTTACATAGAAATATAAAAACAAACACACACAAAAGATAATTGTGGCAGCATAAAGTCTCTCCACAATTGGCTTTAGGGCACCTTCCTGATTACTTCCACTAGTCCTATTTATTTCATTGAAATGGACAAGAATGCATTCAGGAAATAGAAATAAGAATAATCTCCTAAACGACATAAGATATTTTAGCACAAAGTCTTAAAGTAACCTATTTTCTCATTCAAATAAAGAACTATGATTAACAATTAGAGCTCAAAGTCTCAGTGATCACCTTTCAATTTTGGTAAAGTTTCACTTATATATCAGAGAGATCTCCTTTGCACAAAATAAGAGATTACAATATATAGTAGCCAAGAAAGGCTTGGTGCTTTGTTTCATGGAATGACACATGTTGCATTCAATGCCTTAAATGCATTTTCAGTTTGGTTAAAGAGCCCATGCTAGAACAGGGCAGCTGCCTTAACTGTGGTGTGTCAATTCATCTCAAATATCTTCTATTCTACATGGGTTGTTTGGTCTTTTACCAAATATGTACATAGCTGTCCCCTCACTTTTATTCCAAGGGAGAAAAATAGGCTACACCTTTAATGTTTGCAGGCTCAAATATCTAGTTGGTGGACTGTTCCACCTACTAGAAATAACTCCTATGTAGATATTTCAAGTCTTTCCCTCTTTCCTATTACAATTTGAGCTCTTGGGATATATTTTCCCCATTTACTGACCTTTTTGGCTCTTTCTTCAAGTGGTCACTAAGTTTATTTTTAGGTTTTGTGCCACATTTGAAAATCAATGAATATTTCATTACCCTAAATTTGACATCCACAGGAATGTCATTGGTTCACTGTTTCAATAGTTTGGGTGGCCTTCTCAGATCCTTGGTTCCATCACTTTACTTGGATCATTCATTTCTTTTCTCGTCGGTTGAACAATCTCTTTGAATTGGTCTCTGGAATCTTCCACTTCTTTCCTTTACTTGAAGCTTTCATTAAAAAGTTGAATCCATTGAACCTTTGAACCAGTTTGGTTCAAGGTTCAATGGTTCATCCTCTTTCTTAGAATCCTTTGTTTTTTTTAAAGTCTTTCAGAGCTTGAGTGACCTTCTTCTTCAATCCCTTCAGAGTCCATAGAACCAAGCCTACATAGTCTATAGAAACTAACCTATAGAGTTCCTAGTTTTCTAAGTCTGTAGAGTCTATAAAAACTAGTCTATAGAAACTAGCCTATGAATTTCATATAATCAAGTATGTAGAACTAGCCTATAGAGTTTACAGAAATAAGTCCTATAGATTCTATAGAAATAAGGCCTATAGTCTTTATATAAATTAGGCCACGTTCCTTTGATCATTCCTTCACACAAAATGTCTTTAGAACCTCTCAAAGGGAAGGTATCCCTTAAGGCCTTGAGAAAGGTCCATTTCCTAGTCTCTAAGAGCCTCCCGTAAGGGTACCTTCCCTTTGAGGTCCTTCCAATGGTATTTGGATGGCCTTCTCTTCAATTCTTTCAGACATTTTTTCCAAAATATTTCCATTGTAAAATTTTACTATAAAAAATCTTTCTAAAAGATATCTCTTTGTCCCCTTTTGTTCACTACACTCTGCAAGGGAACTTGGAATTTGGGCTTTGGGGGACTCCTTTGAACCTTTCAATTGAACCAACTTTGGTTCAATGGTTCAACGGTTCAATCTGGTGTTCCACTCATTCAATTGACCGCTTGAACCAACTACTTTGAATCAATCTCATTGAACCTTTGAACCCTTGAAACTTTTTGGTTCAAGGTGCAATGGTCCAACAATTCAATCTTTCTTCTATTTGTTAAGTCTTTTGAAGCCATTGAACTTGCTGAAGTGGTTGAACTTTGAACTTTTTCTGAAGCACTCAACTCTTTAAGCTTGCCGATGCCATTGAACCTTTGAACCCATTAAACCTTTGAACCCGTTGAACCTTTTTGGTTCAAGTTCAACATTTCAATGGTTCATTCCTTTGTTTAAAGCTTGATGATGCACCTTTTTGTTGAACCTTGGCATTGAACCAACCTTGAAATTGCCTAAGTGTTGGAGACTTATTCCTTACAGAGAGATTGCCTGTTGGAGTCATTGCATTTGTTGAGCCTACTAGTCCTTTAACTGAAAAATCTTGAATAATGAAGAATTTGAATTCTTAAAAAAAAATTTGAGAAGGGAAGAGAGAATTTTGGCTTGCAGGAGAAAAATAGTTCATATGTTGTCCCAAAAATGAGTGAAATTTTTTGGGAAGAACAGCTGGCTCCAGTTGGGGAAATTCTTTCAGCTGAAATTTTAGAATAGCTGAGGGAGTAGAAACCAGAATCTCTAGTGCCTTTAAGTATGCCATTGGGCTATGGATTCATGCTACCTAAAAAGTAAAGGCACTAAAAATGATAATGAAAGAACAAAATAGAACTAAAGACTATACAAATATACAAATGTACAACTAGACTTATCTAATACTTCAAAAATTGAAGTGCTTCAGATGCTACCCACTATGAGGTAATGAAAATGGTATTTCATCCTGATAAACTACCAAGAAACTATTTTCTCCCCAAAATAGGTGATGGCCAAATGGAACTCTCCACTAGGAATCACATTTTGTATGCACTCCTTTTGGTTCTCTCTTCTTTCCCCATGGCAAGACATGGTTTCTAATCTAAAAGCCATAAATTCTTGATCTCTGGGAAAAGATCTTCTTTTCTTGACTTTGGCATGTAGCAGTACGGTCCACTACCATAGCTTGCTGCTCTTCGATTATATTGAAGCACATGATTTGATTATTAGCATTAAACACCTGCAATGGTTAGCTTTATCAGGCACATTTAGTTGAAAGACCAATTTGATAGTGTACTATTATCTTTGAAATTGGGTTGAGGAACCTAAAGGTTGTAGGGATAGCTAATTAATTTACATGATTATGAGGCTCTCTGGGCACTACATAAATATTGAAAGCTTTAAAGCTGTCAATTTAATCCAAAACTAGATTGCAGTAGTGGTGTAATCTTTCATTTTTGGTTTGATACATGTTCCTCACATGACAAACAACCAGCCCATCATCTCCTTTGGCATGAAGGATTTTGATGCCTCTATTTTAAGTGGCCTTCAATCTAAGCAATAGAGATTCACACTCAAAAGTGTTGTTGGTGTTGCTAAACTACAACTTGTATGAATAAGGAAATAATATCTCCTCGAGGAGATATCAACACAATCCTAGCTCCTAAACCAATAGAGGAACAACTTCCATCAAATTCCAATATCCATACTTCATTAGGAACTATGCTTTCCTTAAATTTTTATTTAATTTGAGTAGAGGATTCTTCTAGGCTTGCATTGTATCCTACCATTTCTTTTTCTATTTGGTCTAAATCAATTGTCAGGGTATCACATTTAGGAATTTCATTAGATGCCACATGAACCTCCTCCATGGATAAGAAGTAATTACCCATGCCTAAAGACTCAAATAGTATTTGAGCTTTAGGCAATGATGTTTTAGTGACAACGTATTTTGCTTCCTTCTCAAGGATCAACATCTACATGACACCTTTGATAGGGATCATCACCTTGGATAGGTCCATGCTTAATTTTCCACCAACATCCTTACATAAATTTCTCCCAAGAAGAATGTTGTATGAGGCTGGGACGTCAGCCACCAGGACTATCATCTTAATCTTCTTTTTTGGAAATGTTACAAATGAAAACTGGGCATCCTTGATTTATCCCAGTAGTGGAACTTATTTTTTCTCCATGGAGAAACATCTCCCAAAAGTCTTGGTCAGTGTGAGACTAAGAGATTCTACCACTTTGACAAGCATGACATTGTCTGAAGCTCTAGAATCAATGATGTAGTTGCTCAGCTTTTGACTGTTTATCAATAGGGAAACATAGAAAGGCTCTATTTTCCTAGGGATAGTAGGAGGAGTAATGACAAGATTGTTTAGGATGGACATGTTCCTTGGGGGATCATGACTTACCTTCTTAAGATCTTGTCCTATAGGGATGGCTTTATTCTTCACACACTCAACCAACTTGTCCAACTGCTTAGGGTTGGCTTGTAAAAATTCAAACTCAATCATTTGAATTTTGGTCTTTTTGACATGGTTAATTATGTCAAATATCTGAAATAAATTAGGAATAAGGGAAGGCAGTTCATCCTTCTAGTTTTTAGGGGGGGTACTGATTTATGAAATTAAAGTAGAAGGTGTAGGAATGCTTGATGTACTTACCTTTTTAGCGATCACTAGGTCCTTTGATTGAAAAGGTAGAGTGGTTCTCCACTTAGCAATTGAAATTATAGGCTAAGATCCTCCTCTATTTTTCCCTTATCAACTTGTTGGGCTTACTAGTTCTGGGACTAGGTGAATACAACGTCTGATCCATCAACACTTCACCTTTACTTTTGGGTTCATCCTGGTAATTTAAGAAACCAATGTTGGAGTCGCCAGTTGATTCTTATTGGTCTACTACAAAGAGATCAACATCATCTTCTAGGTTTAACTCAGGTTAAAAAGAGAAATTTGATTTAATTTCAAGATATCCAATAGCTGAGTTGGTTGGAGCTACCTCAATATCAAGTTTCCCCTGTGGGGGAGGAAGACAATTTGGCTACCCTTGATTTCTAGTTGTATTTCTTTAATATGACTAGTTCTAAAATGTCCTCCTCAATATATCTTGATAAGGAGGAATAGACATACCTTAGGCCATTTATCTTTTCAAGGCTAGCAGTTCATTTCCTAGCTTTTGCACCATTTGATTAGTAGTGCCTATAGATAGATATTCAAAGGATGAAGAAGATCTACCTCTATTAGGATGTCTCCTTATCTTCCCCACCAAGATTAGATCATCTTCCACCTTAGTGGCCAAATCTTGAGTAGTAGAAAGGTGTATGTGGCCAGTGCGTCTCAATAGGAAACTCACTTTAGGTAGCTAAGAATTGATGAAAAAACATTCAAGATTCTCAGTTCTTGGCTGAATAATTGTGGGAATCCTATTCCTCAGCTTGTCAAACTTAGCTATGAAATCCCTCATAGGTTCATGAGGCTCTATCTTCATTTGTGTGAGCTAATCCAATATGGCATGTGCATCTTCTACAAGATTAAACCTTGCTTCAAATTTGGCTTTGAGAGTGTCCCAGTTAGTCACTAACGAGCTTGTAGATGGTAGAACCAGTCTGTAGCAGTGCCTTGTAATGTTTCCACAAATAGCCTGATTGTTACATCTTCATACTCCATGCCTATCACACCATAGGCTATGTTGAAGCCTACAATATGTTCATTAGGGTGAACTCTCCCATCACCAAATAATTTTTTGAAATTATTCTTGGAACTGCATGGTAGCTCATGTAGAGGTGGGGTTAAATTGAGTGGCCCAAAAGAGTTACCCCGCGGGCCTTAAACTACCATTGTATGATTATGGAAAGGGGAGATAACAAATCTTGGTGGGATATGTATGGGAAAAGATCTAATAGTAGAGGAAAAATAATTTCTACATTGTATTGGTGACCTGGTGTTGGTAGGAGGAAGATTCCTAGTTCATTGAAGGTGAGGTTATGTAGGAAACATATCAAAATTGGTCTGCTACACCAACTCAAAAATAGGGTCAACAACACCTTGGCCTCTCTAGTTTCTTATATAGCATTGAGCTACCAAATTGTAAAATAAAAATGGAAAAGAACTGGCCCTACTTTAGCTTGAATCTTGAGGCTTCAAACTATGCACTCTTCCCTAGTGGAGTCACCAAAAAACTGTTGGCATGGAGCTGGCAAAGAATTTACTTTTGAAATGAAACGCTCAATCTCTAGCATCTCAGGTTTTGTAGCTTAGAGTATATAATGGAAATGGATAAGGTTATAATGAAAATGGATAAGACACAAGTGATGCTTCAATATAAATCTTGAGGCTTCAAATTATGTAAGATTTTTGTGTCCCCAGTAGAGAAAATGGATAAGGAAAAGAACTGAAACTGCTCGTTCTTCCCTAGTGGAGTCACAAAAAATTGTTGGGTGAATATTTTGTCACCAGCTAACTAATGAGAAAAATAGGTGATTTCAACCATGGCATAAGGATATTGGCTGGCCAAATGTGCTAGTTTACCACATCAGGAGAGGACAAATCTCTCCTCTCATCAAGGGGAGGTTCCCTATAAAATATGAGGGGCTAGATACTGTGTGTGTGTGTGTGTGTGTGTGTGTGTGTGTGTGTGTGTGTGCGTGTGTGTGTGTGTGAAAAAAATAAAACTTAGGGGTAGGAAAACACCATCCATCTCTCTTCTTTTATAGATGATGTTCATAAACAAAGGAGAAATCCAAGTGAAAACACTGAAGGCACTTCTCTTCTTTCAAAAGTGGTCTTGCAGCAAACAACTGGAGTTCTTTTTGATAGGTAACAAGTAATAGATAACAAGGGCATAATAACCAGAAAAATGAGGTGTAACACAAAGTCTCCCCCTCAAATACCAAAGAGTGAAATACAAAGGATAATGGGGGCATAAAGTCATCCCAAGGTACTTTACATAGAAATAGAAAAACAAACACACACAAAAGACAATTGTGCCAGCACAAAGTCTTTCCACAGTTGGCTTTAGGACACCATCCTAATTACTTCCACTAGTCCTACTTATTTCATTAAAATGGAAGAGAATGCATTCAAGAAATAAATATAAGAACAATCTCCTAAATGACATAAGCTATTTCAGCACAAAGTCTGAAAGTAACCTATTTTCTCATTCAAATAAAGAACTATGATTAACAATTTGAGCTCAAAGTCTTAGTGATCGCCTTTCAATTTTGGTAGAGTTTAACTTCTATATCAGAGAGATGTCCTTTACAAAAAATAAGAGATTATAATATATAGTAACTAAGAAAGGCTTGGCACTTTGTTTCATGGAATGACCCATGTTGCATTCAATGCCTTGAATGCATTTTTAATTGGTCAAAGAGCCCATGCTGGAACAAGGTGGCTGCCTTAACTGTGGCATGTGAATTCATCTCAAATATCTTCTCATCTGCATGGGTTGTTTGGTCTTTCACCAAATAGGTACACAACTATCCCCTTTCTTTTATTCTAAGGGAGAAAAATAGGCCGCACCTTTAATGTTTGTGAGCTCAAATATCTACTTGGTGGACTGTTCTACCTACTGGAAATAACTCCTATGTAGATATTTATGATCTTTCCCTCTTTCCTATTGCAATTTTAGCTCTCAAGCTATCTTTTCCCCTTTCTACTAACCTTTTTGGCTCTTTCTTCATCTAGTCACTACGTTTGTTTTTAGGTTCCGTGCCACATTTGAAAATCAATGGATATTTTATTACCCTAAATTTGACATCCATGATGATGTCATTGGTTCACTATTTCAATTGTTTGTGTGGTCTTCTTAGCTCCTTGGTCCCATCACTTTCCTTGGTTCATTCATTTATTTGCTCGTCGGTTAAACCATCTCTTTGAACTAGTCTCTAGAATCTTCTGCTTCTTTCCTTTACTCAAATCTTTCATTGAACCATTGAATCCATTTAACCTTTGAACCAGTTTGGTTCATGGTTCAATAGTTCATCCTCTTTCTTAGAAGCCTTTGTTTTTTTTTAATTCTTTAAGAGCTCAAGCGGCCTTCTTCTTCAATTCCTTTAGAGTCCATAGAACCAACCCTACATAGTCCATAGAAACCAGCCTATAGAGTTCATAGTTTTCTAAGTCTCTAGGGTCTATAGAAATTAGTCTATAGAAATCAGCCTATGAAGTCCATAGAATCAAGTCTCTAGAACCAACCTACAGAGTTCATATAAATAAGTTTTGCAGAGTTCATAGAAATAAGGCCTACAGTGTCCATAGAAATTAGGCCATGTGTCTTTGACCATTCCTTTAGACAAAATGTCTTTGGAACCTCTTGAAGGGAAGATGTCCCTTCAAGCCTTGAGATAGGTCCATTTCCTAGTCTCGAAGAGCCCCTCTGTAAGGGTACTTGCCCTTCGGGGTCTTTCAGGTGGTCTTTGGATGGTCTTCTCTTCAATTCTTTTAGACATTTTGTCCGAAAGATTTCCCTTGTAAAATTTGGCTATAGAAAATCTTTATAAAAGATATCTCTTTGTCCCCTTTTATTCACTATACTCTGTAAGGGCACTTGGCCTTTGGGATTTGGGGTACTCTTTTTAACCTTCTGATTGAACTGACTGATTGAACCAACTTTGGTTCAATAGTTCAACAGTTTAATCTTGTGTTTCATTCATTCAATTGACCACTTGAACCAACTAATTTAAACCAATCTCGTTGAACCTTTGATCCTTTGAACCCTTAAACCTTTCTAGTTCAAGGTTCAATGGTTCAATGGTTCAATCTTTCTTCTATTTGTTAAGTCTTTTGAAGCTATTGAACTTGCGGAAGCAATTGAACTTTGAACATTTGCTAAAGTGCTTAACTCTTTAAGCTTGTTGATGCCATTGAACCTTTGAACCCATTGAACCTTTAAACCCATTGAGCCTTTTTGGTACAAGGTTCAATGGTCTAATGTTTCATTCCTTTGTTTAAAGCTTGTTGATGGACCTTTTGGTTGAACCTCGACATTGAACCAACCTTGAAATTGCCTAACTATTGGAGACTTGTTCCTTAGAGAGAGCTCACTTGTTGGAGTCATTGCACTTGTTGAACTTGCTAGTCCTTTAACTAAAAAATCTGGAATAATGAAGAATTTGAATGCTCAGAACAATTTTTGACAAGGGAAGAGAGAATTTTGTCCTGCAGAACCAAAATAATTCATATGTTGTCCCAAAAATGAGTGACAAATTTTGGGAAAAATAGCTAGCTCCAATTAGGGAACTTCTTTCAATTTAAATTTTGGAACAACTGAGGGGAGTAGAAACCATAATATCTAGTGCCTTTAAGTATGCCATTAGGCTATAGAGTCATGCTACCCAAAAAATAAAGGCACCAAATATGAAAAGGAAAGCACAAAATAGAACTAAAGACTATACAAATGTACAACCAGACTTATTTGATACTTCAAGAATTAAAGTGCTTCAGATGCTACCCACTATGAGGCAATGAAAATGTCATTTCATCTTGATATTTCAGAAAGAAACCATTTTCTCCCTAGAATTGGTGATGGGTGAATAGATCTCTCCACCAAGAATCACATTTTCTACGCACTCCTTTTGGTTCTCTCTTCTTGCCCCATGGCAAGATGTGGTCTCCAATCTATAAACCATAAATCATTTCTCTCTTGTAGAAGAGCTTCTTTTCTTGACTTTGGCATGCAAAAGTATGGTCCACTACCATATCTTGCTACTCTTTTGGTCTAGTGAAGCACATGATTTGATTGTCAACATTAAACACCTCCTAATGGTTAGCTTTATCAAGCACACTTGGTTAAAATACTAGTTTGATAGTGTACCTATTATCTTTGAAATTAGGGTGAGGAAACTAAAGGTTACAAGGATAGCTAATAAATTTTCATGATTATGAGGCTCTCTAGGCACTGTAGAAATATTGAAATCTTCAAAGCTTTCAATTTAATCCCAAACTAGATTGTGGTAGTGGTGCAATCTCTCATTTTTGGTTTGGTACAAGTTTCCCACCTGACAAACCACTAGCTCAGCATCTCCTTTGGCATGAAGGAGTTTGATGCCTCTCTCTTGAGTGGCCTTCAATCCAAGTAGTAGAGATTCATACTGAGTAGTGTTGTTGGTGTTGCTAAATTGTAACTTGTATGAAGAAGGAAAAATATCTCCTTGAGGAGATATCAACACAATCCTAGCTCCTGAACTAGTAGAGGAATAGTTACCATCAAATTCCAATATCCATACTTCATCAAGAATTGTGCTTTCCTTAAAATTTTCTTTAATTTTAGGGGAGGATTCTTCTAGGCTTACACTGTATCATACCAATTCTTTTGTTGTTTGGTCTGAATCAATTGTCAGGTTATCACATTCAGGAATTTCATCAGATGCCACATGAACCTCCTCCATGGATAAGAAGTAATTACACATGCCTAAAGACTCAAACATAATTTGAGCTTCAGGTGTTGATGTTTTAGTGACAATGTATTTTGTTTCCTTGTCTAGGATTAGCCTCTACATGATGCCTTTAACAAGGATCCTCACCTTGTCCATGCTTAATTTTCCACCAACGTCCTCAAAAATTTCTCCCAAGAAGAATGTCGTATGAGGCTGAGACATCGGCCACTAGGACTATCATCTTAATCCTCTTTTTTATAAATGTTGTAAATGCAAAGTGGGCATCCTTGATTTGTCCTAACAGTGGCACTTGTTTTTTCTCCATGGAGAAACATCTCCCAAAGGTCTTGGTTAGCATGAGTCCAAGATATTATGCCACTTTGGCAAGCATGACATTGTCTAAAGCTCTGAAATCAATGACGTAGTTGCTCAGCTTGTGACCATTTATCAACAGGAAAACATAGAAAGGCTCTATTTTCCCAAGGACAGTAGGAGGAGTAATGACAAGATTGTTTGGGATGGACATATTCCTTGGGGGATCATGAGTTACCTTCTTAAAATCATATCCTATAGAGATGGCTTTATTCTTCGCATACTCAACCAGCCTGCCCAACTACTTAGGGTTGGCCTGTAAATATTCAAACTCAGTCATTTGAATTTTGGTCTCCTTGAGATGGTCAATTATGTCAAATGTCTAAAATGAATTAGGAATAGGGTAAGGCAATTCATCCTTCTAGTTTTTAGGGGGGTACTAATCTATGAAATTGAAGCAGAAGGTGTAGGAATGCTTGATGTACTAACTTTTTTAGTGATCACCAAGTCCTTTGATTAAAAAGGTAGAGTGGTTCCATGCTTAGAAATTGAAATTGTAGGCTGAGATCCTTCCCTTATTTTTCCCTTATCATCTTGCTAGGTTGACTAATGTTGGGACTAGGTGAATACAACATATGATCCATCAAATATTTCACCTTTACTTCTAGGTTCATCTTGGTAATTCAAGAAACCAATGTTGGAGTCACCAGTTGATTCTTCTTGGTCTGCTATAAAGAGATCAATGTCATCTTCTAGATTCAACTCAAGTTGGAAAGAGAAATTTGATTCAACTTTAAGATATCCAATAGTTGAGTTGGTTGGAGCTACCTCAATAGAAAGTTTTCCCTATGGGGGAGGAAGATGATTTGGCTGCCCTTGATTTCTAGTAGCATTGCCTTGATACGACAGGTTCTAAAATGTCCTCCTTGGCATATCCTGATAAAGAGGAGCAGACATACCTTGGCCCATTTGTCTTTTCAAGGCTAGTAGTTCATTTTCTAGCTTTTGCACCATTTGATTAGTGGTGCCTATAGATGGATATTCAAAGGATGAAGAAGATCTACCTCTATTAAGATCTCTCCTTATCTTCCCTACTAAGATGAGATCATCTTCCACCTTAGTGGCCAAATCTTGAGTAGGAGCAAGGTCTATGTGGCTAGCCTATCTCAATAGGAAACTCACTTTAGGTAGCTAAGAATTGATGAAAAAACATTTAAGATTATCAATTGTTGGTTGAGCAATTGTGGGAATCCTGTTCCTCATCTTGTCAAACTTAGCTATGAAATCCCTCATAGGTTCATGAGGCTCTTTCTTCATTTGTGTGAGTTGAGCTAGTAGGGCATGCACATCTTTTGTAAGATTAAACCTTGCTTTGAATTTGGCTTTGAGAGTGTCCCAGTCAGTCACTAACTGAGCTTGTAGATGGTAGAACCAGTCTGCAGTAGTGCCTTGCAATGTTTCCACAAAAATCTTGATTTATACATCTTCATACTCCATGCCTATCACACCATAGGCTATGTTGAAGGCTGCAATATTTCCATCAGGGTGAACTCTCCCATCACTAAATAATTTGAGAAAACTCTTCAAGGAACTGCATGGTAGCTCATGTAGAGGTGGAGTTAAATTGAGTGGCCCAAAAGAGTTACCCCAGGGGCCTTGAACTACCATTATATGATTACGAAAAGGGAAGATAATAAATCTTGGTGGGTTATGTATGAGAAAATCTATGATAGTAGAAGAAAAAGAAGTTCTACCTTGTTTTGGTGACCTACTATTGGTAGGAAGAAGATTCCTAGTTTGTTAAAAGTGAGGTTGTGGAGGAAATAGATAAAAATTGCTCTAATGCACCAACTCAAAAATAGGGTTAACAACACCTTAGACTCTCTAGCTTCTTGTATAACATGGAGTTGCTAGATTTTAGAATAAAAATGGAAAAGAATTGGTCCTACTTCAGCTTGAATCTTGAGGTTTCATACTACATGCTCTTCCCCAACAGAGTCACCAAAAAATTATTAGCATAGAGCTGGCAAAGAATTGACTTTTGAAATGAAACGCTTGATCTCCAGCATCTTAGGTTTTATAGCTCATTTAATGGAAATGGATAAGGCTATAATGATAATGGATAAGACACAAGTGACGCCTCAATCTGAAGCTTGAGGCTTCAAATTGTGCAAAATTGTTGTGTCCCTAGTAGAGAAAATGGATAAGGAAAAGAACTAAAATTGGTCATTCTTCCCTAGCAGAGTTGCCAAAAAATTGTTGGGTGAATATTTTGTCACCAACTAACTGATGAGAAAAATAGGTGATTTCAACCATATCATAAGGAGATTGGATGGCCAAATGTGCAAGTTTACCACATCATAAGAGGACAAATCTCTCTTCTCATCAAGGGGAGGTTCCCTATAAAATATGAGGGGCTAGATACTATATATATTAAGAAAATAACACTCAAGGGTAGGAAAACATCATCCATCTCTCTTATTTTAGAGATGATGTTCATAAACAAAGGATAAATCCAAGAGAAAACATTGAAGGCACTTATCTTCTTTCAGAAGTGGTCTTGCAGCAAACAACTAAAGTTCTTTTTGATAGGTATCAAGTAATAGAGAATAAGGGTGCAGTAACTAGTAGGATGAGGTGTAGCACAAAGTCTCCCCCTCAACTACGGAAGAGTGAAATATGAAGGATAAGAGGGGAATAAATTCAGCCCAAGATCCTTTACATAGAAAGAGAAAAACAAACACACACAAAAGACAATTATGGTAGCACAAAGTCTCTTCACAGTTGGCTTCAGGACACCTTCCTAATTACTTACACTAGTCCTGCTTATTTCATTAAAATGGACAAGAATGCATTTAGGAAATAGACATAAGAATAATCTCCTAAATGACATAAGCTATTTCAGCACAAAGTCTGAAAGTAACCTACTTTCTCACTCAAATAAAGAACTATGATTAACAATCTGAGCTCAAAGTCTCAGTGATCACCTTCAAATTTTGGTAGAGTTTCACTTTTATATCAAAGAGATCTCCTTTGCACAAAATAAGAGATTACAATATATAGTAGCCAAGAAAGGCTTGGCACTTTGTTTCATGGAATGGCCCATGTTGCATTTAATGCCTTGAATGCATTTTCAATTTGGTCAAAGAGCCCATGCTGGAATAGGGTGGCTGCCTTAACTATGGTGTGTCAATTCATCTCAAATATCTTCTCTTTTGCATGGGTTGTCTAGTCTTTCACCAAATATGTACACGACTATCCCCTCACTTCTATTCTAAGGGAGAAAAATAGGCCACACCTTTAATGTTTGCAAGCTCAAATATCTACTTGGTGGACTGTTCCAACTACTAGAAATAACTCCTATGTAGATATTTTTAGTCTTTCCCTCTTTCCTATTGCAATTTGAGCTCTCAAACTATCTTTTCCCATTTCTACTGACCTTTTTAGCTCTTTCTTAAGCTGGTCACTGATTTTGTTTTTAGGTTTCATGCCACATTTGAAAATCAATAGATATTTCATTACCTTAAATTTAATGTCTATGAAAACATCATTAGCTCACTATTTCAATGGTTTGGGTGGCCATCTTAGCTCCTTGGTTCCATCTCTTTCCTTGGTTCATTCATTTATTTGCTCATCGGTTGAACCATCTCTTTGAACTGGTCTTTGGAATCTTCTGCTTCTTTCATTTGCTTGAAGCTTTCATTAAACTATTGAATCCATTGAACCTTTGAACTAGTTTGGTTCAAGATTCAATGGTTCATCCTCTTTTCTAGAAGCCTTTTTTTAAGTCTTTCAGAGCTCGAGCAGCCTTCTTCTTTAATTCCTTCAGATTCCATAGGACCAAGCTTACATAGTCCATAGAAACCAGCCTGTAGAGTTCATAGTTTTCTAAGTCTATAGATTCTATAGAAACTAGTCCATGGAAACTAGCCTACGGAGTCCATAAAATCAATTCCATAGAACTAACCAGTAGATTCCATAGAAATAAGGGCTACAGAGTCTATAGAAATAAGGCCTACAGAGTCTGTATAAATCAGGCCATGGGCCTTTGATCATTCCTTCATATAAAATGTATTTAGAACCTCCTAAAGGGAAGGTGTCTCTTTGGGACAAGAGAAAGGTCCATTTGCTTGTCTCTAAGAGCCCCCCATGGGGTTACTTGCCCTTTAGGGTCCTTTGGGTAGTCTTCGAGCGGTCTTCTCTTCAATTCCTTTAGACATTTTGTCTGAAAGATTTCCCTTGTAAAATTTAGCTGCAGAAAATCTTTCTGAAAGATATTTCTTTGTCCCCTTTTTCTCATTGCACTCTGCAAGGGCACTTGGCCTTTGGGATTTAGGGGAGTCCTTTGAACCTTTCGATTAAATCAACTGATTGAACCAACTTTGGTTCAACAATTCTATATTTTAATCTTGTGTTCTGCTCATTCAATTGACCACTTAAACCAACAGCTTTGAACCAATCTCATTGAACCTTTGAACCCTTAACCCTTTTTGGTTCAAGGTTCAATGGTTCAATCTTTCTTCTATTCATTAAGTCTTTTAAAGTAATTGAACTTGCTGAAGTGGTTGAACTTTGAAATTTTGTTGAAGCGCTTAACTCTTTAAGCTTGTAAATGCCATTGAACCTTTGAACTTGTTTAACCTTTTTGGTTCAAGGTTCAATAGTTCAATGGTTCATTCCTTTGTTTGAAGCTTGTCGATGGACCTTTTGGTTGAACCTCTGTGTTGAACCAACCTTGAAATTGCCTAATTGCTAGAGAATTTTTCCTTAGAGAGAGCTCACCTGTTGGAGTCATTGCACTTGTTGAACTTGCTAGTCCTTTAACTGAAAAAGATTGAATAATGAAGAATTTGAATGTTCAGAACAATTTTTGAGAAGGGAAGAGAGAATTTTGGCTTGTAGGACCAAAATAGTTCATATGTTGTCCCAAAAATGAGTGACAAATTTTGGGAACAACATGAATAATTAAATAGTGATATTAAAACCTATATTCACTTTGACCCTTAAAATATCATTTGATCCCATATGAAATAATAACCATCATGTCCTATACTTATTCTACTGAAAAAGAAACTATTGAGATATCCTCAACACCCCTAACTTTATGACCCAAAAATCTTAAATTAGGGATGATAAAAATAATATTCCTCAAATCCATATTAATTCATAATTCACTCTTAATATACTCAATGCTCACCATTTGAAATCTCAAATGATAGTGCAGATATCAATATGCAACCCAAGTCTTGTCTATTGGGATATGGATTTAGTGTCTAAAATTATTTAAATTTTTTTACTATTTTTGTCATTAAAATAGCTCAAATTAATTTTAGGATTGTGATTAGAGGTGATTTCATGAAATATAAAATTTCATAACAATTGGCTCTGATCATGGGACTACATTTCCTAAAGGAATACATAAGACCTCCACAATCTTAGATGATTAGTTCCTTATTACCATATATTCTTGAAAGAATTTATGTAGCTCACATTTGCATATCCTGATCTAACCAAGTGACAACCAATTTGTGTATCTAAATATTATAAGAAATAAACATATGCTAATGGGTTAGATCCTTTGTTCATGAAAATTATGCATGTTTATCACTTGTTATCTTGAAGAGATCCATGAAAAAAAATTATTTTGTCACTTCAAAAAAAAAAAACATCCATATCACCATTTTCATGATACATTATTAAATGTCTATCTTGGAAATCAACTTGTCTAAATAAATTAATTTTTTTTGTAAACCATTTAATAAATTAAATAAGACTTGCACTGTAGAACTATTATAAGATTAGAGATGTTATCCTAATAGTTCCTAGGTGGAGATTATAGTTATGAACATGTGCATGTAAAAGGACCAATACATGAAAAGGAAAGTATAAGAAATAACCTATTACATTTATTGAAAACAACATGTGTACAAAAAAAATGAAATAAAAAAGGAAATAAGCCAAAATAGGGAAAGAAAAACTATTTGTAAGGAGTAGAGGAAAAAGGAAAGACTATAAAATTGTTAATTGGTTGGGAGAAGTCCTTACCATTTCGAAATAATAGGTTTGACTTATGAGTCTCTAATATATTCAAAAATAATGATCAAGAAGGTGGAAATAAGATGAATTGTGGTCATTGTGCATTCTAAGATAGTCGTGAATAGACAAATCAATAGTGTTTTCAAGTTTTAGAATGGAATCATTGCGAACGTTTTTAATTAACTTTTTTGGGAATAATGAAGTTTTAATCCTAATTTGTTTAAGGCTCTAGATTTATGAATTAATATAAAATATAGTAATAATTATAGTCCTAATTTATATTACTAGTCATCTTTTTCACCTTTCTAAAATAGTAATAAATAGGAAGAAATATAACTTATCTATAAAATAGACTGTTATGGCTAATATAGATGTTAAAAATGGTTGTGTAAGACTGGGAAGGTGTCATAAATCTAAATCTAGCTTTCATTCAATAAAAGGATAGGAGCACTAAAAAGTGGATGCTTTAGTGTCTGTAAGTATTATCCATTCTTGTTTCTATTGTCTACATTGAATATAGAGACCTGAAACTTTCTAGGTAGTTACGTTGTACCTATGTGAGCCTACTTATGAAAATTGTTGATGGAACCCATTATGGAGCTGATTTTGTCTTCAAACCTTAACCCTCCATCATGCTTGGTAAAATGATATTTGAGTCAATTGATAGAGGGGGGTTAGTGTGTAAGATGTACTAAACATGAACTTCACACCCCTTGTGTGGGTACACTACCTATATACCAATAATCCAAAGAGGGATCAAGACATATGTATTTCTCCCACCTAGTGTTCTTTATGGAATAGTGTGATGCAGATGTAAATGCTAATTTGATAGTGTTTGAGGTGGCAAGGGACTGGTATGAGGATTTTAATATGTTTTCATCTATGTTAGGTGACTATGTGGTAAGAATAGGGAAGATTGCATTAGTGATTTATTTGTATTCTTGATTGCTTTGTAAGTTTGGTCACCTCCCTTGTGAATGAGCTTTGAGTGGGATTTTATAGGGAAAAGTTGGTCATGGGTCAAATGTATTTTCACTAGGCTAACCTAATTAGGGATAAGGACCAAATGCAAATGACCATTGGGGATTAACGTACAAAAGGATTGGAGTTCCAAAACTAGGACACTTTGGTGCTCAATGCTATAGTCCAAATGGGGCACTCCTATCCAACATGATTGGGACCTAGGGGAATAGGATTGGTATAAGGAATACTATTTGGTTATGGTGGATCAAGGTTTAGAAGGTTTTGGATGATAGGTAATGATTAATAAGGTGTATCTAATGGTATTAAAAGCATGCAAAAAGGACGTATGGATGGGGTGTCCCAAGCACAGTCATACTACCAATTTAGAAATTTTATATGACTAAATTTGCCCCCACTTTATTCTAGTGATACAGTAAAGTGAAATAATAAGATAAAGGAAAAATATAAAGTGTAATTGAGATTAATTAAAAGGGTGAATCCCATGAAGATGTGTGATGATGAGTGTGCATAGAGAGAGTACAACATGAAACATAAATATAAAAGAGAAAATAAGGAGTAGATCAAGTCTCACTAGACATGTTATGTCTAAAATAAGAATGTGAAAAGACTGGGTAAAAGAATGAGGAAGAGAAATGAAGGGATAGACATCACCTAATATGTGAACCAATATAAAATTTGTTTTAATGTTGAGTGATGTTCGGTATGTGTTGTACCAAGAGTAATATCACAAATGGAGCTAAATGCTCAATTTGCCAATGGTGGCTCAAGAATAAAAAAGCTATACCTTTGGCTCTATCATCACCCATTATGTATTGAAGCTATGTGATCATGCATGTGTTAATAAATATCTAGACTATGTGTTAAATAACTATGAGTAGGTGGCTCAAGAATATGAAGGGTAGCTAGTCCGTTGGCTTCATCATTGCCCACTAAGTGTGAAGTATGAATTAATACTTCTAAGAATGTGTCTTATATGATATGTCTCATGAATCCCATGAATTATTTGTAATCTAATAATGTGGCATGGATAGACAAATGTGTATTGAGAACTAGGCCAATCTTGGCCACTCTAAAAGTTGGAGATTAGGCTTGTATGAAATCCACTCCAAAATTAAGAACTTTGCTTATATGAAAGACACTTGTAAATAATGCCAACCACCTATAGATGGAATAAGTCATGTAAATACTGAGAATAACTAGGTAATATAATGAATTGGAAAGAAAATAAGGCAAATATTCCATGCACATTTCTCCTGATCACTAGTGTTTGAAACATGGATTCTGATTTGGAAGTTGTACCAACTGCCCAATCTAAAACTAGAAGTAAGAGCCATTATGATGCATATGATGAACCATATATATGCATAATTTACATAAAAATATACTCAAACTACCCAATATAAATTTAACTATAGCTAACAAAATTATAATTAACCTTAACTTTTTTTCTATTTCTAAGAATTCTAGGTTTTCAGTTGTTTGGATAGGATCACCAAAATGTGGACACATTGGTTTCTAGTGTTGTTGTAAAAATGGGATGTTATTGTAATTTACTATTTATGATGATTGTTCTATGTTTATCATCATTTTTCTAGTCTATTCTCTATGTTTTTAAATTTTGATTGGTATTCTGAGTGTTTATAAAAACTAATTTTGATTGGTAAAGGGCTATGATCTTTGTGAAAAAACCTTGTTTATTTACCCCTCTTTTGAGTGTAGGAATGAAGACCCTAAAATGACTTCCTTTATAATAAATATCCCTGTAAGTGTGTTATGTTGTGAAATACATGATATAGTATTGATAATCTAAAAGATGTCTCAAGATATAGCATAGTTTGTATTGGAGATTGTTAAATCAACAAGGATATGCCTAAATAAATGTAACAATGTAATAACATGTGTAGTATACTAAACTAAAAATAGAAATCTTATTAGTTTTAAAGGAGGGATTGAGCATGATGTCTATCATGGAATCTAATAAGGCAAGATAATTCATGATGTGGATCATGGTATTAAAAATAACTAAGAAGCAAATAGACAATCAAATAAGCACATAAGGAAAGAAGAAATAATCATATAAAAGAGGCCAAGGGACCAAGAAAACAAGGGACATGGGCATATGTTACTCAAATTGATAAATCAAGCATACAAGGCATGTTGAAATGCACACATACACATACAAGTACAAACAAGCAAGATTGGCACAAGGTCCACAAGTACATACAAGTAAAAAAAAAAAAAGAATTAAATGCAATCACATATAGCTACTCAAAGAGATAAAATAAGGCATGTAAATATTGTAAATACTATTGCAATCTAACTAATCAAATCAAGAAGTGAAAGTATGCAAAACATGTAGTACAATACTAAGTAGATGATAAGAAATACATAAGTGTTATATACTAGTGAGTGTCAAAATAATAATCTATGTAAGCTAGTAAGTAATGTACATTAAAATGATAACTAGAGTGTGTGGTGTAAGAATAACACAACCTAGATGGTGTATTCATGTAGAAGATGCCCCCCAATGGGTAGATATGTCAATATATGTCTCAAATGTAAAATTAGGATTCCCCCTCAATGGGTAGAGTGTAGTAATCAAGGATCTAGGTATCATTGCACACACTCAAATAAGATCAAGTGAATCATGGTAATGTAGTTAAATTAACAAACAATATAATAGAATAAAAAAATGTAAGTCTAGCATGGTAGTAGAAATGTAAAGCATGGATAATGCATATAATTGAAAAGTTTTTGGTGTTTCAAATTATTTGAATTTTTTTGTATTTTTACATGTTATAATATTATTGGTATTTTAAATATAAGATATGTATAAGTAAACATAAATAAACTATGTATAAGAAATCAAAAAGAAACTATGTACAAGTAAGTTGAGAAATTATGTATAAGAAAGGCTGAGAAGAAACAATACTAAGTGATGATTCTCATAAGAAACTCCCTATCATGGTGTCTTTTATTAAGGAGAGGGATCATTCATTATCATGAATTTTGATGGAAGGGTTGAGATTGTGACTCTGAAAGCTATGTATGTTATAAGTGCTCTGAAATATCTACAATGGAAATTGACTATGGGGTTCCCCTGTAACTTTTAGAAGTGGATACAACTATGGGGATATTAAGGACCCTTCTGGTAGTAGAATAATTACTCCAAAAATTTTCTCTATGTATAGAGGAATGAGAACTCAATGATACTACCCTAGGTGTGAATACTATAGGTAAAAACTATCTAGAGTCCTGAAACTATCATTGATGTAGTGGTTGATCTAAGAGAGGCCTTTGTGGAAGTATATGAACTCTCTATGCTGGTGAGGGAGGCCTCAACTATGTTTGAATCTCAATTGGAGGAATTCTAGTTTTTAGTAGAAGGGGATGAAAGATATCACTCTATGCATATCAACCTCATGGATGTTGTATCATGGTCTAAACCCTGATGGCCAACTAAAAAAGTGGACATACTACTCATGTTGTGTAGGAACATGCCTTATATCTTATGTGACTACATTTTTCAATATTTTATGAGCATTCTTAAGTAGTACTGAACATATTCAATATTGTTTTGAATAAATTTAGATGCATTTGTGCCAAATACAAGATCTAAATTAGAGAGACATGTGTTACATATTTATTTTTTGAACTAGAACAACAATAATGTCTTCTGTAATGAATCAAATGTAGATATTCTTTTCCAAATTGCTTACCATGGCAGAGATGAATTAATCATTGATTGAGTCATAATCATAATTTTTATAAATTTATTTTTCCTTGAATGTTTCCATTTCACTTGAAATTAGAATCAAACCATTCATTTTACTCTACATTAACATCTTTGATTTCAACATGGGCATGGTTATTATTGTTAATCTATAAAGGCTTGATTGGATTTGATTTAGATCCTTTAAAAAACTTTTCTACAAGGGAACATGAAAAGAAAGTGATAGGAGAATATTAAATTTTGATCATTTAGTCTTCTATCCTAATACAAGAGGAATCTTTTGCTTTAATAAAACTTGGTTCCACAAAATCTTCTCCTTCAAAAAATGAAACATCACAATCTAAAATATTTCTCCTTTCTATTTGTGGTTCAATCAATAGTTCCTCAAATAGCTCATTTTCTCATAAAACTATTAGATTTGATAAATCTTGAGAAATAGGTAAATATTTGTCATCTTTTCTAAGGGGGAAGCCAAATTATTCATTTATTCTATGATCAATCATTAGTTATTCCAATTGTTCACCATCTTCCACAATTGTGAAATTTAAATAATTATATGTGATAGGAAACACTTTATCCTTTCCTTTATTGAATTTCCAACATGTTTGATCAGCAATTTACCTTCAAAATATCTCTTCTAAATGATGATTACTCTTTATTATATAAGTTTTCACTACTTATTCACTATTTCCAATAGTTATAGTACATTTTAAAACTTCCTTCAACATTCTAGACAAAACCATTTCATATTCAATCTTGATAGTTTCTTGTTGCACAGCTTCCAAGTCATTTACCTTGTTCCTTATCAAGATGAATTAGATCTTTAAGTGTAGAGAACTAAAGAAGACGTAAATTTGATTGTTGTGACTTGGCTCATCTACTTGAGGAATCAATCTCAATAATTTTTTGAATCATGATAAAAACTTTCTCATTTAATCATCATATTGCTTTTAAAATTGAAATAAATTTGACAATAATGCACACATGTCCATAGTTAATTTTAATCTATTCATAAAATTGTTATTTAAATGGTCCCAATATGTAATGCATCCATATTTTAGGTGTTAAAACCACTTAACCATATGTCCAATGAGAATTTCAACAAAAATCGTGATAGCGACATTTTCATGAATAACTCCAAAAATATCATAAGACACTATGAAATCCAAGATATGATTATCTTCATCTTGACCATTTTATTTGAAAAAAATTATAAATATCTTCCTTGAGACTAATGGTAACTAATTATATTTGGCCAAAGCCAAAACTCCAAAATATTTTCTCCATGGAACATGGGGAATATTGGGGTTGGGATGGACCAATGTCATTTTTTCAATTATAAATATGCAAGCTATAGGTACTTTATCTCAATGGAGTCACCAACCTCCATTATAGTAGAGGTTGTTTAAAATGTCTAAAAATCACATGCATAAAACACCTCAATCCATAGCAGAGTCACCAAAAATTATTAGATGATGAATTTATTAAGGGGGCAAATGTGGGTTTTCAATCAATACTGTTAGGAGAATGTCCTCATGTCAATCAATAATTTGGGGATAAATTCCCTCTCTTATTAGTAGGTAGAGCTAAATTTATTTAAAATCTAAAAACAAAAATAAGGAAATAGCTATTCACATTTATTTACAACAAAAATGTTTTTTTGGGGAGCTTCATACTTTTAACTAGAAAGTATAAAAGGGAGATAGAAAGGAAATAAAGGGAATTATATGAAGAAAGATAAAATGAGAATGGAAAGGAGAAATGAATAATTACATTATTATAGATATTTAAGCACAAAATACAATATGATAACCCTAAAAAAGATGAAATACAACCCTAAGTAGTTAAACATAAAGACTCACTAGAATAGCCCAAGATTTAATATTGTAGCATGGGGAGTCTTTATCATAAAAATGGGATGGAAAAAACATAATATAGACATAATAATAGGGTACATAGACCAAGGATATTGGATATATTTATGAAGAATGATATTCAAAAACCTATATTTATGAATAAATATAATCATAAAATCCTATTCTTAATCCTACCAAGGTTCCACATCAATATAAATTCATAATGCAGATTCAACAAAACTTTCTAAACTAAAAACAATCTACATTCATTGATTTTCTAATAATAGTATTTTAACAAATTGAAAGAACAAGAATCAAAATAAATTGATGTAATAATGCACATAATTCACTATAAATATTCTTGGAAAAAATTCCTATAAATTATTTCTGTATTGGCTCTTCATGGGGATGTATATATAGATTCCTTCCTTCTATCTTGTAAAGAGTTCTTCTGATGTAAAAATACAACCAAAAAGAGTTCAATTTGACATCAACTTAATCTCTTCTTAAAAATGAGCCCCTAAGATGTATTTATAGGTTATAATAGGTAGTTACTCTACATAACCACCTTGTCTATTTTTTAGGATCTTTCAAAATAATGTTAGTGAAAATATGCAACTTAAAACTTAAAAAAATGTGTTGATAATTTGCACAACTTGCAAAAGTACAATGACCAATTTATAGGACTTACAAAACTACAGTGATGTTTTTTCTCAATTTGACAAAGTTTAATGACTGATTTACATGACCTAAAAAATTACATGAGTGTTTTTGCACATCTTTTAAAACTACAATGGCCAATTTGCACAACTTACAAAAGTGATTTGATAATTTTGCACAACTTGAAAACTACAAACTTCACATTGTTTCTAGAACTATGATTCTCCCCTTGATTCTAAATGTTAAAAATAAAATATTTTTACCATGTGTCCTTGATGAAACATGTTATTAATCAAATTATATTTACAATGCATCAAACTAGATCCAAATCAGAGTTTGTATGAGAAAGTTATGGATCGAGGGAGATTAGACCCTGCTTGGACACAACTAGAAATTTATGTTGCTTAAAAAACCATGATTCTCCCCCTTGATTTTATAAATTAAAGGAAAATATTTTGTACCATTGATTATTAAGATGAAATTTTCATCAAATTATATATCCAATTCATCAAATTAAATTTAAAATGAGTTCAGATGCAAAAGTTATGGCCTGAGTGATATAAAGCCCTACTTTGACAATTTTTGCTTGTTGAGGTGGAAGACTCTAGACCTTTTACTTTTAGGGGTGTCATATTATGACCCATGTTATTTTATGTGTGTAATAATAAATCATCTCCCCCCACTCCCCCCCTCACTTATACAGATGTTAAATTATGGCAACCAAAAGACTTAGTAAACATTTCTTTTTGTCATTGATTCTTCTGGAACCCATTAAAGAACTTTATGAGGTAAGGCATTTGAAGTTTGATAGTTTATAATTACACCCTATTTATAAAAATATGATTCACTCCCTTAATTTTAGATTTTGAAGGTTAACTTTTCTCATCATGTGTCCTTAAGTAAAAATGTTCTTCATCAAATTATCTTTCCATTTTGGATGTGAAATTTATAGCCTGAGGGAGATTGGAACCTTTTTTGGATAAATTTTACTTATTGGTTAGTGGATTATAACCCCTCTACTTGTGTGGGTGTAATATTCCTACCTCTCTAATTTTATGGGTGTTATATTCTAACCCTTTTTTATTAGATCTAAAAATCTCCCTCTTGATTTTATCAGGTTAAGATGAAGTTTTTATACCAAGTGTTTATGGTCAAAATTCATCTCTCATATTTGGTCTCTACATTAAGACAAAGATAATGCGATTTATAATAATTTTTATTTTGAATTAAATTTTCACTCTAGTTCTTATAAGGTCTAATCATTTTTCAAATTCTCTCTTCTCTACATCATAGTACTTAGCTATTGTTAGGACTAGATTTGAATACTACATTCAAGTTGGAAATTTAACTACCTAAGGTAGCCCACTATCATGACTGTTCTGACCATAGTCTATTTGATTCATGGAATTTTTTATTTACTATAAAATTTTATTAAATATGATCATAAATTTTGTATAAGTTCCTTCTTTTGTGAAGGGAGCTAAATTTGAAATAGGATGTGATCTAACTATCTATATGGATAACATGATGCTTGAGTTGATATTTGATGAAATCCTCATGTTTGGATGAATAACCTATAATACACTACCCTTGATGAAGATGAAATTATGAATGTGTTCAGTTAATAAAACTATTTTTGAAAATTTTCTCATGCAAGTCACAGATTCCTGCAGGGTTACTTGTAGTGGTATCAAACACCAAGGGTTATGTTAACACCATTGTCAGGCTATGATATGCATGTAAGCACACTTATTGAGTTTTGATGGGTTTGTTATTAAAATTTTTTGGGTTTTAACATTATGTGAGAAAATGATTCAATATCTTGAGTGTTTAAGAAAAGTGTAGTTAGGATTTGGGAAGATTATCTGCCAAGTAGTTGGACTCTAAGGATATTGATAACAATGACATCAAGCTCTATAAGTTATGTCATAGTATTATCTAACTCTATGGATGATATTAACATTCCAATTGGGTTTAGATAAGGTTTATATCACACCTATTAGGTTTTAAATATGATGTTATCATGCCTCTTAGATTTCATGGGTTGTGTTTACACTAGCATTGGACTCTGACTAGGTACTTAACAAATTTTGAATTTTTCAAAATGAAAAAATAAAGAATTGGATAATATTTGATCCTTGTATAATTTGATATTTTAAATACCAATTTTATAAAAATAAGAATTTTAACTTTGACCAATTTGACATTGACCATCTTTGACCTATTTTGAAATTTTAACCATTACTCAAAAACTAGTACAACAAATACACAATATACCTTATATTATTCCTCATGGAGTTATTTTATATACAAATGCAATAGATGAATATTTCAATATTGATATAAAATAATCTATTCACTTTGACCCTCATAATATCACTTGATCCCATATGCAAGAATATCCTTCATGCCCTATACTTATTCTACCAAAAGAGAAATTGTTGAGATGTCCTTAACACCCCCAAGTTTGTGACTCAAATATCCTAAATTAGGGGTGAATAAAATATTATTCCTCAAATCCATACTAATCCATAATTTCACTCTAAAAAATACTCAATGGATCACCATTTTTAAGTTCTAAGGATAGTGTAAATCTTAGTATGGGACTCAAGCCTTGTCCATTGGGCTATAGAGTCAGTGTGTACAATGATTTAAATTTTTTACTATTATTTTCATTGAAATACCTCAAATTTCTTATAGGAATGTAATTAGGGTTGTTTTTATCAAAATCAAAATTTCATGACAAGAAACTATAGAACCGTTAACATTAAACCTTAGAATCAACCCTATAGTTATTAAAAATTATGGAGGTTTGGAACATGGCATGAATATCCATCTTAGCATAATTGAAAGCCTACATCTGTAAGACATTGTAACTGTAACTATGCTGGTATATAATGAAAAATATGGAATATCATAGCTTGTGAATAGTTTGAAAAATGTTTCATCCCTAAGAAACCTCATTTCCCTACAATATCTCATAGGAAAAAATCATAGAGTTAAAATAATGTAAAAAAACATTTTTTCTAAATGTTAAAAACTATTCTTCATTCAAAGTAATTGTATTTTCATATTCTATGAGATAAAATTTTAAGTGTTTACGGATAAAATTATATGAGAATTTTTCAATCAAACTTTTAGCTCACACTCCATGAACCATCCTCAAGATGAGAAAAAAGATAAGTTTGTGGACTTAGGTGTTCCTTTAATAGATATTAAAATAAGCAAAATGATGTTAGTGAGGTAAGAATGATATACTAGTTTAAAAGGATTATAATAAATTAAATAAAAAGAAAAAGCTAATTATAAATGTCAAATTATTTTTATTTAAAATTATAAAGATTAAATTAAATAAAAATATTATGGAGATTGTCCATTTGGATTATAAATTATAAATTACAAATACTAAGTTGCAAATTGTGGTTTTAAGATTATGAGTTAGTGATTATAAAATATCACTATATTAATTTATATTCTAGATATAAATTGAAAATATAACACTATAAATTGGAAATTAAATTAGGAATATTGGAATTAAATTTTGAAGAATTCAAAGTTGTAAAGTTATGACTATAAGTTAAGGTAATAAATTATGAGTTGAGATTATGATTCAGGTTTTTGAAACCAAAAGTTTAAATTATAATTAAAAGCTAATAAAATTAAAAAGAGACTTGCTAAAATTAAAATAGTGATAATTTTATAATCGCTAACTCGTAATCTTAAAACCACAATTTGGAACTTAGTATTTATAGTTTAGAATTTATAATATGAATGGACAATCTCCATAAAAGTTATATTTAATTTAATGTTTATAATTTTAAACAATAATAATTTGACATTTATAATTAAATATTTTTTATTTTAATTTAATTTATTATAATCCTTTTAAACTAGTCTATCCTTCTTGCCTCACTAACATTATTGTGCTTTATTATAACATATATAAAAGGAACACCTAAGCCTTAAAACTTATCATTTTTATCATCTTGAGGATGGTTCATCGAGTGTGAACTAAAACATCGATTGAAAAATTCTCAGATAGTTTTATCCATAAACACTTACTATTCTTCATGTTAAAAACATTCAAAATTATTCTTTTTGCTAAAAATTGTCATAATTATGTATAATGTGGGTTTATACTGTTAAATTAGACATAAGTGACACATCAATTTAACTTTACAGTAGATTATATGTATTATTTAAATATTAAATTTATGTTATGTACATTTTATAATATTATATTGATTAATTTTTGTGCGTGTGTGTGTGTGTCTGTGTGTGTGTGTGTATGTGTATAATTAGATATTTTGTAAATTGTGAACTATAAATTTTAATGGCCTCAAAGAGGAAACACTCTGAATTAATGAATGTGGTATGGACTTGATGTGTAGGACATTATATAGAATATATTTTATATAATAAATAATAAATTATTATATTTAATATTATTAATTAGTAACTATTATTATGAATATTAATAGTTACTAATTAATATTATTATATAATATTAAATATAATAAAATGGCTAGGATGTTTATCCCTATAAATTCTGAATATGGGGTTAATCTTTCAATTCCATATACAGTGGTGGATAAGGTGAAAGATCAATTAGATCTCTCACTATTATCCAAATGCAATGGATTTCAACCTACTGGTGAAAGATTTAGGATCTAGGAAATGAGAAATTATAGGGCTAGATATAAAATGGAAATTACCTTAATGACCATGAATTATTTTTTCATCTATTTCTCTAGTAGAGATGATTTGATTTGAACTCTATAAGAAGGTCTTAGATTGTGGGAAGATACTTTATCACATTATGCAAATGGAGAATAGGTCTCTATCAAGATGATGTTTTATGTTAGGACTTCCCTTATAGATATCCCATCCAAAAATCCTATTGGATTTGTGGTACGAAGAAATCATTTTAAGAATTGTTAAGTCTTTTGGATTCCTATTAGTAATTGATCCAGCTATTTGACTTAAGAGAAGACTTTATGAGGTTATGTTTAATGTGTTGATCTCTCTATCTCAAAACCAATCTTTGAGACTATCATTCTAATGTTGAAAGGTAGATTATGGAGTCAATGTTTTCAAATTGATTGATTCTCAAGTCCTTGTGAGTTTTGTTCTTATATTAAACATTAGGGGAAGATTTTCTTGAGTACCAAGCATCATTATAATAGGGAGGATCCTTCATTTCCCTTGAATGAATCCATCGATAATGAGAACAAAGAGTCTTTTAGGGACTTCTCTCTAATTGATTTTGAGGAAAAACCATAGTTCAAGGTAAAAGACCTATCTCTTTCCAACTTAGAGCTAAAAGATAGTTCGAGGGGCCTAAATGAAATATTTGGTGGAGGATCAGGGCCACCTGTGCCTAACAAAATTTTAGAGTAATTAAGAAATCCCAATTATTTTAATAACATGATTCATTGGCTTCATTAAACCTAGTTACATTGACATAGGACCCACCAATGTCCATGATTGATGGAGTACCACCTTAGTTTAAGGGAAGGTGTTTTTTAAGAACCAATTCCCCCCATCAAGAGTATGAGGATATGTTTATGAATCTTGAAGATATCCTTGACATAAAACTAGCTCACTAGAATATCCCTCCTCACCAATACCCAACTACTAAGTTTTCTATTCAGACCTTGCAACAAAAGGATGAGTGGGTAAATTTTTCACCAAGATTAGGATCTTGGTTTTAGCACGCAAAGTTAACACCTGGAAAAGGTAAGATGAATTATCACAATAGAAAAAACCAATGAGGGATATTGTCGATCTGAAGTAAATGAGTAATGGTTATGGAGAAGGAAATCTCGAAAGGGACCCAAATTACCCTTTTGGTAAAGAAACCACTAATATCCTAATGGGTTAAAGTTTTTTATCCTTCTTCATGATTGTCCATAATATTATTTGTGTTTTATACTAGTTGATTTTTTTGGTGCCTGAGAGTTTTTCCTTTTTAGAATTTGTGTGGATTTTTTCTCTTGGAGCTATTTGGCCTTATTTCATGACTTGTGTAGCTATTATCCTTATTTTTCTTAGCCTTGGTCTTTCCTTTATTCCTTTTTATGGGACTTCTTATTTTTTAAATTTATCAGTTATAAATTTTTATCTTGACCATTTTTCCTAGTTGTATTCATGGATTCATTCGATATCTATATGTACGATAAACATCCTATTTTGACAAAATTAATTTGATCACTCTTTTTATTAGATTTACCTTTTATTGTCATGATCTAACTCTCTCATCATAGATTTATTTCCATCTCATCACCCTATGTTAAGGTATAGTGTGGCATCCCCTTTCCTATCTTGGTGGCTCTTCCCTCTTCATCTTCACCTCCTTCTCTCAAGTATTCATTCCCCTAGGTGCTTGTGTCATGACTAAATTCCTAATTTCTCATTTTTTTACTTTGGTATCTTATTTGTTTAAGGAGGACTCACCTAGTTCATGTTGATAAGTACTGGAAATGACTCTTTCCTATCAAGAGATTTCACTATGGCTTAGAAGGATAGACCGGTTGTCATTAAAGGCATGTAAATGGAGGTATTTAATAATTTCATGAATGAGTCCATGAGAATTTTTGATAATGACATTAAGTGCTATAAGGATAATATAATGAAATATGAAATGGGTCTCAAAATTTTTGATTCCACTGAAAAATCTAAGGAGGTCACCAAAAAATTTAGGTAGATTGAACTCGTAGAAGGTTAAGAGGTTTGTAAGAATGTTATGTTGTACCTCACTTTAAACTCCATTTAGATTGGTTTAGTATCACCACTTCAGTTTTATTAAGAATTTCAAGTACATTTATAACACTAGTCTCCCTTTTCTTCTTCTTCACTCTCTTAAGGATTATGTTCTAGCATTTCAGTGTAATAACAAGGTACTTACTATAGGCACCAGTATCTGATCCTCCTAACCTTCAATAATGCTTCTCTAAAAATAAGTAAGGTGGTGGTGCTAACCTTGAGATTGAGCTTAGTCTAAAAAAAGTAAAGAAGAGACCTAAAGGAGAGTTGTTGATTATTGCAGCTTCAAGTGCAATTACAACTAAAAGTGGTGGGATAAGAAATAAATCAATCTTAGAAGCTAGATATTCAAAGGAGTTGTAGGAAGATGTGGTTAGGACCTAGGTTCTAGATGAATCTCTAGTGGATCCATTAGGGATAGATACCTCGTAATACCCTGACCTAGAGGATATAACTTTCACTATGATTAGATCATTGAATAAAAGATTATGCTCATTAGAAATAAGTCTTAAGAATAAAGCCATAGAACTTAGGGTGATGAGAAAATAACTTAAGGACATTCATTGTGTCCTTTTCCCTAGGTCTAGTTTGTCAACCAATGATGACCATGTTTCTGATATCAACACCCCTCGTAGATAATCAATGGATGACCCAAAGGCCCTTTAGATTCTATATTATGTTGGGCGATGTTCTAGAGCTATCAGTTCTTCTCACCTAACCCCAATGAGTACCTCTTCCCTTTCTTGTGATGAAGGTCTAAAATATGTAGGTAAATAAGGTCCTAATGTTAGTACCAGGCAAAAATCTGAAAAAATCCCACTTTAAGGTCTTTAGTGCATTTATTTTTGGTCCCTGATGGTTTGGATGGTAGTTTTTATTTCATTAGTTTAGTTCGATTGGCTCAAAAATTTGTTAGGGGGATAAATTAGTGACTTTGAGTTAGTAGTGAGGGAATTGAATCCTTACATTAGTAAAAAATGCAAGACAAATTCCTTCTCCTATTAGTATATGGAGCTACCTTTATTCAAATCCAAAAAGGCAAAAGTAGGGGAAAAGCATTCACAATTATTTATTGCAAAACTATTTTTTATAGAGTGTTTCATACTTTTAACTAGAAAGCATAGTAAGGAGATAGAAAGGAAATGAGGGGAAAGAATGGAAGAATAGAGAAAGGAAAAGAATAATGGAGAATAGGGTTATTATAGTTAGTTAAACATAGAAACTACCATGATAACCATAGGAAAAAATAAAGACAACTATAGGTAACTAAATGCATAAACCTACCAGAATAGTCCAAGAAGGGGAAAACATCGTGCTCATAAAAATCTCTCTCATTCAATGGGTGGTAAAGACATAATTACACCTTTTGAGTGCAGAACATAAACTGAGAAAATTTTATAATACTAATAGCAGACTAAAGACAATCATCCGATATTTACTTGAAAAAGTCAATTAAAATACTGCTTAAACCACTCCTAGATTTCACATTCATAGAAATAACATAATAAGATTATAAAATAAATACTTAATGTGAAGTTTTCATTATCAAACAATTTAGCAATGATTATGAAGATAAATTGAAAGTATAGATATATAAATAGGTGAATCACATACAAATATATAACTCACAAGGAAGTTTTGAATACAAACATTGGAAAATCTTCCATTTTTGAACTTTATTGAGTTGATAACAAAGCTTGGCTCTTTAGACAAAATATCCACATAGTTTCACTACCAAAAAGTCCACTTATAATGATCTTTACACTCATATTTATAGTGTGGGGAGGTAGTTATGATGCATAATCACATTTTCTTCATTTTAGAAGCTATAAAAATGAGTTTACAAATACGCACCAATTAAGTAGTGTAAAAGTGTGTTAGTGCAATTGCACCATGTGCAAGAGTGAAATTATAAATCATACCACTTGAATGGTATGAAAGTGTTTTGTCCAATTTGTATCAAGTACAAAAGTGTATGGGTGTTTAACACATCTAGAAAATAGTGTGATATATAATTTGTATGATTTATAGCCTACGAAAATGAACTTGTCATATGCACTCCTGCTAAGTGATCATAGTAACATGGATCCATTCTATCCATCGATTTCTTTCTTTGTCAAACACCTTATAGACATCATATAGGACTTCAAACTAGAAATAATATCCAATTGAAATTTCATTTGGAGACTTGTTCACTTAGTATAGTCTAGAAGTATGTTTACAAATGCTATGCACTCAGATTTACACCTGCAAATTGCATTTTCTTATTTTATTTTGCCTATCAAAAGCCTGAGAATTATTTTTAAAAATGCCCAAATAAATTTTCAATCAATTTGGAAACTATCAGTCCTTGGGAAGATGCTTGGAAATCTTGTGGAATTTGACTCATACCTATAGGAAGCATGTGAGTTATTTGACAAAATGTCTCAAAGAAATGTACTACCTAATTAATCACTTGACAGCTGGAATGAGCTTGGAGTATGTTTAGAACTTTTATTGGACTTTTTTACGCTTGTCATTCATTTTCTTCTCTAACCCTTATAAATTACTTCAACTATAGACTTCTCCCTTCTACTATCATAATATTTCTTAATGTTTCAATTAAAGGACTCAACTCTAAGAATACAAAGTAAATTATTGCCTAGATTATTGAACAATTGATGACTCCTCTTAATTAGTGATTTATTATCAATCACTTGTATATTTGTTTGACATTACAATTATTTTTCTTACTTTCCATGAGATGACCTATCACTTAAATAAATATATAAAATTCATTTAAAAAAATTCCACTATCTACCTTACCAACTTTGCAATATCTATACGTGAGGGTAGTGAAAGTAGCGATAGTGGAACATAATCCCATATGAATCATGATATGTAACAACCAATCAACTTATTCCAATTTTCTAATCTTGTAGACTCCTCTGACAACTTGCTTACTTTGTAAAATCCATTATGATCATTTGATGACAAAGAAAATACATCATGAATTCTATCGATGAGTGTTTTCTTACGTTATTTACTCTCTGTAACTATTTTTGCATTGTACTCTTTCCCATACATGAATTTTAACAAAGCCATTAATGAACTTGGCAAATTGCAAGGCTTCCCCAATGGCTATTGGTTGATAGTGATGGATCTATCCTTTTGAAGAGACCACCCATAGAGTAAATAGTGGAGTGGCTAAAAAATTGTTCCCCTTCTAACCCTGTAATTAGCTTCATTAAAAGAGAGATGACCCCAAGCATATTTGGAATAAAAAAATAACAACATTGTTTTAAAACTTCAAAAATAAATAAGCGTATCAATAAAGATAAATAGAACAAATTGAAAACATACACAATAGCACATGCTACTTTTTTATTTAAAAAACATTCATTCCTTTTCAATATCATATTCTTGGCCTACATGCCCAAACAACCTCTCTCTGATTTTTGATACCAATTCATAAGAAATTTGTGGGTTCTCTATGAGATATACTTTGGCATTCTCCTTTCCATGAAAATGTTGACCATTTACCCTATAAAGGGGCCCTATTTTGTGACAAATATATGCTTACATTCTAAATCCAAAACCTCGCCTTCAAGTTCAAATTATGTTGTTTTCAATGGAGGTGTTATCTTGTTCTTAACAAGTGTCACTATAACCTAGCTCCCAATTATTTCGCTGTATTTATTTAGTAACCTATTTCTTCGAATATTTAGATGGATAGATGAATATAACTTTAGAGCATTGCCATCGGAAGTAGTTTTAGTCCTTCCAAATTACTGAATTTTGTTTTCATCTGATTGAGAAAAATTAGAATAGTTTGGGAAAGGGATAAAGGAGAAGCTAATTGACAAAGAGAATGGGTCATCAATATTGACTGCGAAGTCCTGTGATCATCACCTATTTTAACATCTAATTCCCTCCAAAGGCATAAGTTTTTTCTGCACTGTATACCATAATAACATCCACGGAACCACTTCGAATGAATTTATCAATTATTTTGAGAGATTTTTCGCCAAAATCAGGCTGAGCAAAAAGCAGATTCTTTGTTTTTACACCTATAAATTATGCAAGCGATTGATATAGGGCATGATCAACATCAATAAAGACACATTCACCTCGATTTATTTGAGCTTTTGCTATTACGTGAAGAGCAAGAGTTGTTTTTCCTGATCCTTCAGGCCCATATATTTCAATCATTCGTCCCTTTGGAAGCACCCCAATTCCATGTGCAAGGTCAAGAAACAAAATTAAAGATGCTGCAATCTCAAGTCTGATCTCAACAATTCATTAGCTCTTCAATAAACCTACAAACTACAAACACACCTTAGGACTCCTACTTAAATAAATTATTTAGGAGATATTTTGTGAGATATTTCATCAAATAGTTCTGGTGTATCATCGTTATGAGCCTGTCATTTGGAATCTACTCAAAACTCAGTTTCATATGATAGATTGTCAACACTTCCATGTTCTCCTCATCAATAATATCCATATTAATTCAGGTATTGAAATTGAAGGATGTGTATCGTTCATCTGCAAATATTGATAGGAACGGTCATTTGGGTACAAAACACTACTAATAGTCTCAACCCACTTCTTGTCTCTATGCTCCTTCACTTCATACATGTCGACAAGGTGACATTTGGTTAAGGCATTTTTTCAAATAGTTCACGTTCCTTGTCGATGCTTCCATATTTCTATACATATCTACCAAGGCACTTGCGACTATCACGTCTGAAAAAATCCATTTTCTATTTTGCTTGTGCGGATGCCCATATTCTATTCTAAATCTCTTAATTTTGCACAAGCTGGGAGTACGCTGGCAAAGGTTAAGTGATCATGTTGGACATTTGTTTATTACGTTTGATTAAACTGAAGATCAGATGGCTTGAACCCAGTTTTTTCAAGAATTACATCATGCAATGTAGTTGATGTCTTTTCAACAAAGTTCGCATAACTTAATCGATCTAGTGAGGAGAGCTATGTGTTAAAACCACCAATCTTCTCATAACTTAATCGATCTAGTGAGGAGAGCTAAGTATGTGTTAAAACCACCAATCTTCTCTTCCACTTCATGCCTTTCTCTAGAATAAATGTTGCTTGGCACTTTCAAAGCCCTTGTATTGAAACCCTACTATTTTTATGGGGTTGTACGGCTTACTATTGGCAGTCAAAATAAAATAAAATTTAATTGTGATCAATTTCCTGTGATTTGGTTGCAATTTGCTTTAGAGCTTTTACATGTGATTTAGGGATTTTAAAATTGTTTTGGGAGCTTCGAGGAAGAAAAATTCTGACTTGCATGATTTAGGGAAATATAAAACAAATTTTCATGGAATAGGGAAGTGCAAAATGAATTTGTAAATTGTATTGGGTGGAAATTTGAATTTGCAAATTGTATCTTGTGGAAAAATAAATTTGCAAATTGCACGACTTGAAAAATATAAAGTACAAATTGCACTGTATACAAAAATGAATTTGTAAATTGTATGATTTGGAAAAGTGTTAGGTCATTTTCTCACCAATTGAGGAAAAAAAACTGTATTTGCACAACTTTTGAAAAGATAAATGGGTTTTGAAAATTTTGGGAAAAGCAAACAACTTTTTACATGGGAACGGTCAAAATCATTTTTAACAACTCAACATAAAAAGCGTTGTGACCATAACTTCAAAATTAATAAATTAAACTTAATTAATTAATTATAAATTTAAATTTCTTGAAATGCTCTGATATTGGCTCCAAATTCAAATTTTAGCCATTAAAATTATAATTTTTTTTTGGTTTTTAGCTTGTCAAAAACCATGACAACAATTGGTTCTAAATGAGATTTTGAAATGCAAGGGATGGAAAGAACATAGATTCTCTGATTTCGTTGGCTGACATTTTGTCCATTGAGAAACAAAGTCTTTAGTAACAACTTTGATCAACTTGAAAAATCACTAATGTTCAATAAAATGATGGGTTCTCAAGCCATTGAAAAGTTATCACATGTCAAAACACAGTGTATGTGAGGGCTAGGCACTCAACCTAACAAGTGTTATCACATTTTGAAAGATAGTGTATGTGAGTATCAAGTACTCAACCTGATAGGTGCTATCACATATCCAAAATGATAGTGTATGTGAGGGAAATTTTCATTATTTGTTTTCACACAAACTAAAATTCAAAGAGAGAAACCTTTCCTTCATATACTAGACATTGTGGCTTTCCTTACAAAATTTTACTTATTTCTGGCATTTCAGTGTAATAACAAGGTATTTGTTGCAAGCACCAGTATCTCATCCTCCTAATCTTCAATAATGCTTCTCTAAAAATAAGTAAGGTGGTGGTGCCAACCTTGAGATTGAGCTTAGTCTTAAAAAAGGAAAGAAGAGACCTAAAGGATAGTTGTTGATTATTGCAGCTTCAAGTGTAATTAGAACTAAAAGTGGTGGGATAAGAAATAAATCGATCTTGGAAGCTAGATATTCAAAGGAGTTGTAGGAAGATGTGGCTAGGACCCAGGTTCTAGATGAATCTCTAGTGAATCCATTAGGGATAGATACCTCGTAATACCATGACCCAGAGTATATAACTTTAGTTGTGATTAGATCACTGAATAAAAGATAAATGGTTTTTGAAAATTGTGGGAAAAGCCAACAAATTTTTACATGGGAAAGGTCAAAATCATTTTTAACAGCTCGGCATAAAAAGTGTTGTGACCATAACTTCAAAACTAATAAATTAAACTTAATTAATTAATTAGAAATTTAAATTTCTTGAAATGCTCTGATATTGGCTCTAAATTTAAATTTTAGCAACTAAAATTATAAATTTTTATTGGTTTTTATCTTGTCAAAAACTGTGACAACATTTGGTTCTAAATGGGATTTTGAAATGCAAGGGATGGAAAGAACTTAGATTTTCTGTTTTCGTTAGTTGACGTTTTATCCACTGAGAAACAAAGTCTTTAGTAACAATTTTGATCAACTTGAAAAATCACTAATGTTCAATAAAATGATGGGTTGTCAATCCATCGAGAAGTTATCACAAGTTAAAAGATAGTGTATGTGAGGGCTAAGCACTCAGCCTAACAAGTGTTATCACATTTTGAAAGATAGTGTATGTGAGTGTCAAGTACTCAACCTGATAGGTGCTATCACATATCCGAAATGATAGTGTATGTGAAGGAATTTTTCATTATTTGTTTTCACACAAACTAAAATTCAAAGAGATAAACCTTTCCTTCATATACTAGACATTGTGGCTTTCCTTACAAACTTTTGCATATTTCTTTCTTGCCACTATAAAAATTTCCCTCACTTTGCAATATCAAATCTGTAGAAAAATAATTATTTTTCCATTGTATCTTCTTCACCTATTCTAAATTAAATCTTAAGGCCATAGAGAGTTAACAACATTGATAACATCCCACATCATAAGCTTTCTAATCTCCTTCATATTGAGAGACACCATCAATGCAACATTCAAAGTCTCATATCCTATAGTTTATCAACAATTCTATGAAAATCATTTTCCTTCAAATATATCAGGTGATGTAATTTATATTGCATTGGTAATGGTATGATTGCTCACTTTGAGTGGCCACCTTAAAGAATTTATTTCATAGTTTCTCAAAACCCACACACTCATCCCTCACAAGATGCTTGGACCTATCAAAATGGTATGAAAGGCATTGTAAATCAATGAAATTTGGAACCCCAAGTAGAATGCACAATGAGATATTCATAACCACCTAAAGGCACCAACAATAAACACTTACAGATGAGCAAATTTTTTTAAAATGTGACTTTTTAGATGCTATACTCTTTCAATATTGAGGGTATTAATTTTGACTGTTATATCATCCAATACTGGGCATACCTCATGTTATAAAATATTATTAAGAACATAATTGATGGAATAAAATTTTGGTAAGACTATCATTTCTATTCAATTTAACCCGTGATTTCATTGTATTGATTGAGCCTCCATAGATATTATCTTCAATAATGAAAATGCATCCCTCACCATATTTACAATAACAATTGTCTCTTATGATCATAGACATATTCCTATCCCATCTTCTAATGTATAAGTGATAAAATTAAATCCCCGAGGTCTCTAAATTATTTGGACATACATCACCGCTACATCTACAATAGTACCAAGATTTTGAAAATATTCTTAGAAGTTATTCTCCTTGATAATCGATGCAAGATTACTAACAAATGATTTCTTTGTTATAATTTACAATATTGGCTCCAATCCACCACTATTAGTGTGATTAATACCAAGATGGTCATCTTGAGGGATAGTCTTCTTTTTGTTCAATCTTATCTTGTAAAGAAATAGGTATCATTGAGAGATCATCAAAATGTTCAAATTTATAACTTAAAATCCTTGGATTAGGGTTTACAAATATATTCTCTTTGAATGCAAATCAATCCATAATGCAACTATGAAAACCGCTAATGGCTCATGATTTAGTAGTTCTAAAGATAAGAAAATCTCAATATGTGACTCAAGCCTTATTCTAAAAAGAAAAAAATTTAGAGATGGAGGAGTAATAGATAGACTATTGCATTCATTAAAAAATAACACATGTACACCAAAATGAAATGGAAAAAGGAAACAAGCCAAAATTGGGAAAGCAAAATTATTTATAGGGAACAAAAGAAAATGAGAAGATTATACAACCATTCACTAGCTAGGAGAAGTACCTACCATTTTGGAATAATGAATTTGACTTATGGACTCTGAACACATTTAACAATAGTGACCAAGTAGGTGGGAATAGGAACCTGTAGTTATCATTCACACAAGAATGATCATAAATGGACAAAACAACAATTTTTTTTGGTTTTAAAATTAAATCATTATGAATTCTCTAATCTTTTGTGAACACTTTTGAGCAATATTGAACTTTTTTAATGTCTTTTTGGATGACTTCAAATACATCTATGACAGATACATTATATGAAATGGAGAGAAGTGTATCACATATATGTGTTAGAAATACAATATGATTATCTTATGGAATGAATGAGGTGTTGATGTTCTTTTCCAAATCACTTACCATGGTAGAAATGAATTCATAATTGAATGAGTCGTCATCATCATATTCGTCAATTTCCTTTGCCTTGATAGTTTCCATTTTGCTTGTAATGATTATAGGTCACTATTAATTTTGTTCTGCATTGATTTCTTCCTTGAATTCAACCTTCACATGATTATGGCTTTCAATTTGCATAGCCTTAATTGTTTTGGATTTAGATCTTGTAGAGAATTCTTCTATTTTATACCTTGAAAATGAAATACCTGAGGAATATTCATTTTTAACTATTGAGTTTTAAATTCTAATAGAGAAGGGATCTTTTGCTTTGTTAAAAATTGGTTTCACACTATCTTCTTCTCCAAAAATTAAAACATCACACTCTACATCATTACTCCTTTTTATGTAGTTTTATCAAAAAAAATTCAGATAACCTATTTTATCCTAGGATTATGAGGTTTAAGCAATTTGTTAAAATAGGCAAATATTTCTCCTTTTTATGAAGTGGGAAGTTAAATTATTCATGTATCCTCTGATCAATTATTAGTTCTTCCAATTGTTCACCTTCTTCTATGATTGTGAAACTGAAACAATCATATGTGATAGGTATCACTTTCTATTTTTTTATGTTAGAGTTATGACATGTTTGATTAGGTACTTGCCTTCGAGCTCTCTATTCTAAATATTCCAGACTTTTGATTATATTAGGTTTCACTATTTATTTGTTATTATTTGAAAAATTTGTAGCACTTTTTGAAACGTCTTTCTTCAACATTATAGACATAATCAAATCATCTTCAATCTTGATGACATCTTTTTGTGCAACAACCATGTAATTTACCTTATTCCTCATCAAGATGAACTTGATCTTTGGGTGAAGATACCCAATGAAAATAAAATTTTTATTGTTTATAATTGGTTGATTTTCTTGAGGGATAAATATTAACATTTTGTTAAAACATGCCAATAACTCTCATCATCTCACTTTTGAATAAGGAAGAAATCTGACAAAAATACACAGATGTTCACTATTAATTTGAATCTATCCAAAAATTTATTATTGAAAGAGTTCCAATCCATAACACATCCATCCTCTAAGTGCTAAAACCACTCGGTAGTAAGTCCAATGAAAATGTAAATGGGAAATCTCACAACATCCTCATACATAACTCCTAAAGTGATACAAGATGCTATGAAGAAATGGATATGTTAATCTTTACCTTGGCCATTTTCTCCATATAAATTTAGTAATCTCTTCCTTGATCCATATATAAAATCATTGTATTGAGCCAAATCCAATAGCCCAAAATGTTTCCTCATGGGACATAGGGATCATTGGGTTTGGGATAGACCAATTCCATTTTTTCAATCAGGAAGGTGTAGAACTAGGTATTTTTTCTTAATGATGTTACCAACCTCCATTCTAGGGGAGGTTCCTTAAATTTTTTTAAAAAGTGCATAAATCAGCTCGATCCCCTGTGAAGTCACTAAAAACTGTTAGCTCAAAAATTTCTCAAGGAGATAAATTGGTGACTTTGAGTCAATAGTGTGGGAGCTAAGTCCTTGAATTATTCATAAGTGTAGTACAAATTCCCTGTCTAATTAGCAGGTGGACATACCTTTATTGAAAGTCAAAAAGGAAAAATTAGTGGAAAAACATTCATATCTATTTACAAAAAAAATGTTTTCTACTGGGGGTTTCATACTTTTAACCATAAAACATAGAAAGGAGATAAAAAAGTAAATAAAGGGAAAGAAAGTAATAATAAAAAGAAGGGAAGAATAGATAAAGGAAATGAATAAGGGATTATAGGGTTATTATAGTCATTTAAACATATAAACTACCATGATAACCCTAGGAAAAAACAAAGACAACTCTAGGTAACTAAATGTAGAAACTTGCCATAATAGTCTAAAAAGGGGAAAACATCATGTTCATAGAAATCTTTCTCATTCATTGGGTGGTAAAGACATAATTACATCCTTAAGAGTGTAAAAAATACACTAAGACAATTTTTTCATATTGATAACTAACTAAAGACAACCATCCCATATTTACCCATAAAAGTTAATTAAAATATTGGCTATACCCCACCAAGATTTCACATTTATAGAAACAACACAAGAAGATTCTAAAAGAAATACTTAATCTGAAATTCTCATTATCAAATATTTTGTTAATGATTACAAAGATAAATTTAAATTATATATATAGATATAGGTGAATCACATATAAAGATATAACTCACAAAGAAATTTAAAATACAAATCTTGTAAAATCTCCTAGTTTTGATCTTTATTCAGTTAATAACAAAAGTTAGCTCTTCAAATAAAATATTTGCATAATTTCATTACATAAAAGTCCCCTTATAATGAGCCTTACACTCATATTTGGAGGTGGTTACAGTGTGTAGCCACCTTTTATACATTTTAAAAGTTTCAAAAATGAGTTTACAAAAATGCACCGCTTAAGAAGTGTAAAACTGTGTTGGTGCAATTTCACCATGTGCAATAGTGATATTATAAAATTGCATCACTTTAATGGTACCAAAGTCTTTTGGCCAATTTGAACCAATTATAAAAGTTCATGGGTGTTTTACACATCTTTTAATAGTGCAATATATAATTTGTATGACTTATAGCCTGTAAAAATGAACTTGTCCATATTCACTCCTACTAAGAGATCAGGGGATCATGGATCCATTCAATGCATTGATTACTTTCTCTATCAGACACCTTCTAGACATCTTATAGGCCTTCAACATGGAAATAATATCCAACTAAATTCTCATTTGGACACTTGATAGATTAGCACAGTCTATAAGTATGTTTATAAAGGCTATGCACTTGAATTTTCACCTATAAATTCATTTTTCTTATTTTATTTCACTTATTAGAAGCCTATAAACTATTTTGAAAATATCTTCCAAAGAAATTCATAGTCAATTTTCAAACTATCATCCCCTAGGAAGATGCTTGGAAATGTTGTGTAATTTAACTCATACCTATAGAAATCATGTGACATGTTTGACAAAATGTCTCAAAGAAATATATTGCCTAATTTTCCACTTGACATTTGGAATGAGCTTGGAGGATATTTGTAACCATGATTGGAATTATTTACACTTGTCATTCATTTTCTACTCTAACCCTTATAAATGACTTCATCTACAGTCTTCTCCCTTCTATTGTCACAATATTTATTAATATATACGTTGGAGGACTCAACTCTAAGAATACAAAGTAAATTATTTCCCAAATTATTGATCTTCTGATGGGTCCACTTAATCAGTGATTTATTATCAAGAACTTGTTGATTTGTTAGAAATATCAATTATTTTTATCACATTCTATGAGATGGCCTATCACTTAAGTAAAGATATACAAATCATTTCAAAAAATTCCACTATCTACCTTACCGACTTTACAATATCTATCCATGAGGGTAGTGAAAGTAATGATAGTGGGACATAATCCCATATTAATCATCCTATATAACAACTAGTTAGATTCTTCCAATTCCCCAATCTTGCATACTCCTCTAACAAATTGCATACATTGAAAATCCATTGAGATCATTTGATGACAAATAAAATACATCATTAATTATATCAATGAGTGTTCTCTTACATCATTTACTCTGTGTCAGTAGTTTTGTATTGTACTCTTTTTCCTACATGAATTGAAATAAAGCCATTAATTAATTTGCCTAGTTGCAAGGATTCCTTAATGGCTATGGGGTTGTAGTGATGGATCAATCCTTATAAAGAGAGCACCCATAGAGTAGCTATTGGAGTGGCTCAAAATTTTTTCCCTTATAAACATGTATTTAGCTTCATTAAAAGAGAGATGACCCTGAGCATATTTAAAACAAACAAATGCCAAAATTATTTTAAAACCTTCAAAAGTGGGTAGACATATACGTGAATACATATCAAATAAATTGAAAACATATGTAGTGACACATGCTACTCTTTTATTTAAAAGACATATTCCTTCCTCTTCAACATCGTATTCTCTTCCTACATACCCAAATAACCTCTCTCTAAGTTTTGATAACAATTCATAACAAATTTTTGGGTTCTCTATGAGATATTATTTATCATTTTCATTGCCATGAAAATGCTAGCCATTTACCTTAAGAAAGGACCCTATTTTGTGGCAAATCCATGCTTACATCCTAAATCCAAAAACTCACCTTCAAGTTCAAATTTCGTTGTTTTCAATGGAGGTGTAAGCTTTTTATAAACAATTGTCACTATAACCTAGTTACTAATTATCTGGTTGTCTTTCTTTAGTAACCCAATTATTTGAATATTTACATGAATTGATTCATATAATTTTACAGAATTATCACCATAAGTAGTTTTAGACCTTAAAAATTAGATAATTTTGTTCTTATAAAATTAAGAAAAATTTGAATAGTTCGGGAAAGGGATAAAGGAGAAGCCAATTGATGTAGAGCTTGGGTCATCAATATTGACAATGAAGTCCTATGATCATCACCTATTTTATAATCTAGTTCCCTCTAACACATAAGTGTTTCTACACTGTATACCATAATAACATCTACATAACCACTTCAAATGAATTTATCAATTATGATGAGAGCTTGTTCACCACAATTAGGCTAAGTAAAAAGTAGATTCTTTTTCTTTATAACTATAACTTATCAAAGTAATTGATCTATGTTATCCTCAACATCAAAAAAGACATATTCACTTCAATTTATTTGATCTTATATTATTACATGAAGATATATTTCAATCATTCATCCCTCTAGAATTCCCCAAATTCCAAGTGCAAGGTCAAGAAACAAAATTAAAGCCACTACAATATCAAGTCTGATCTCAAAAAATCATTAGTTCTTCAATAAACCTACAAACAAACTTTAGGCCTCCTACTTAAATAAATTAGTCTACAGATATTTTTGTGAGGTATTTCATCAAATAGTTCTAGTATATCATCATTATGAGCCTATTGTTTATAATCTATTATGTGTTTTGGTGTATTAATTTAGGTATTAAAATTGAAGGATGTATATATTTCAGCCACAAAGCCTGATAGGAATGGTCATCTATGTAAAAAACACTACTAATAGTATCAACTCACTTATTTTCATTATGATCCTACACTTCATACATGTCTACAAGGTGACATCTAGTTAATTAATTTTCTCAAATAGTTCATGTTATCAATTAGGTTTTTCACCCACTATGTTTTGTAAGAAATATAATGTATGGGAATCTATTGACATAATGGGATCACCTCCAAGCTTTGGGACCTTGGAAAATTGAGGTAAACCTCAAAAAAAGTCTGAATTCCTTTCAATAAGCTTAGTGCAACTGATATATAACTAGTCCACTTATAACTACAACTTTTTAGTGATTTTACTTTTAACTAGGGTTTTAGTTTGTAAGGAAAAGAGTTTAGAAGGAATTTTAAAATTGGAAATATGAAACACCAAGGGGTTTTAGTTAAAATTATTGATTTATTTCATCCAAAATAGTTTAAAAAACAATATACTAAAATCTCTTAAAACACAATCTTACATAAGTATGAAATCAAAGCTAATATTGGATGCTTATTAAATAAGGAACAAAGTTCTCAATTTTTCCTAAACAAGATTTGAAAAGGGAGAAATAAATACCAAAAATGATTATATATGACTCAGAAAAGACTTATATAATTCATAAATGTAACAAACTCCACACATACGTAAGAATAAAATAGAATAAGGAAGGAAAAACTTTAGTATATTAATATTCTCTAGGTTACAACATGTAAATGAATTTCTTAAAAGCATAAAAAATTATCTTCTAACAAAAAGATCTATGAGATACACACGAGACTCATATTTATACAAAAATCTTACTCCTTTCAGAGATAATAAGTCAAAAGCTTTTACACTCAGTCCTAGAGCAAGAAATTAGGGAGTTCCTATATAAATGTCATTATCTTAGTTTGAATAAGCATATATGGTGAAGTATAAGGAAGAAGAGGAATCTGAAATGGCTAGGCACTTCACCAAGTGTTGAAAAAAGATAATTTTTTTTTGGAGTATTACATTTTTAACCATCTCTCCTTGAGTTTAGCTGAATAAATATCTTAGCTAGAAATGGGGAGCGAAATTAAACTTCATGATTTGGTCTGTCTTTTAAAAAAATTGAATGCTTTTTTCAATATATGAATATTTTAAAACATAACTTGCAAAATCTAACTTGTAATTTGTAGTTGTGACTTTTAAAACTTATAATTCACTTGAGAAAAAGGGATGTGCTAATTACAAAGTGACTTTTTACAAATTTTAAGTCATTCAACTCGACAAAAAGATAAGTGTAAAATACAAGTTGCACTTTTTGAACTAAAACTTGACAAAATGATAATTGAACATTATAAGTAGCACTTTTTTCAAATTAAATATAATAGTTATCAAAATTAAAGCTATAATTTACAACTTGAAACATTAAAATGTATCTTACAAAACTATAATGTACATAATGCATTCTTATCAAATAATAGAAAAATTAATCAATGATAGTGACAACTAAGGATTCCTTATCCTTTTCTACTTATATCTTCTTGATGCAAGTATAAAAACTACCAAATATTTGTTATAATCACTTTTCATCAGGACCAACTATGTAAAGATTTCTAATGTCACACTTTGTCATTACTTTAGATAATTGACTAGAAGAAGCTCTAGAGATTTGGATGTCTTCACCCATCTGATCAAGTGTATTTTGATACTTGATAAACTAGTGGATGGAATCCAAATTGAAATTTGTGTCATGTGATGACTCCTTCTTAATCACCACTTTGAGTTTATCCTAGACAACCTAAATAAGAAAAGGCTTATCTTGGTAATATATCACCTCACATGACAATTTGCCAATTGAATATTCAATGTCATACATTACATCTATGAACTTGTCACTTGTGTTCTTATCCTTAACAATACTTTCACTAAGTATTATGAATCTAAAAAGAGTTTCCCTCTCCATATCATCATGTTCCAAAGGATTTTTTATTATCTTTTTAGACATGAGGATGTCACTCTCTATCTAATCAATGGCATACAACTTGGGAAAGTAGAGATTTAGATTTTCAACCTCATCCTCATATTTATTGATTTCTACCTTTAGAGATACTAGGTCATCCCTTAGTCTCTTGTAATAATCCTTGGCTAACCTTATCACCCTGTTCCCTTTGGTTATTATTTCTTTGGCCCAATCCTTTGTATCCGTACCCATTGTGCCAATATTTGTCATTGCCTCAAATGTCTCTTTATTATGGAATTGAGAGAGAGATTGAGTGGGTTAGGTTGGTTCAAGTGGATGTGTCAGGTTTATGACCTTCCATAAGGTTGTCATCAACTAATCAACCTTATTATTTAGATCATCCTTAGTGACCTTGTCACTATTCATTTTTTTGAAGAGAGAACTTATGCTTTTATAGAAATTGTGTTTCAGTCCATCTCTTATTGGATGACTAAGGTAAACCTTGAATATTTGATAATCCCCCATCACTAAATATTATTAATATTTTTTAGCTGGGGGAACTGCTATATCCACATAATTTTCCCCAATTACATCATAAGAGACTCTTTAAATTAAATTGGGAGCTCTCTTTGGTCATTTAAATTCTTCCAATAGACCAAAATCTAGGGTGTTAGGAGATATCATTTATTTCATCTTCTTGGACACTAATTGTGTAAGCCAACTCATAGTGGCTACTAATGAATCCTATCATGTTCTAGTGGCCACTCCTAAATTTGAATGTAAGACTAAATCTGACACACTGGTATTTACTATAAAAAGTGTTTTATCTACCACTAACATTGTCATTGAGTCTTCAATTGATGATTTGGTTGTCTCTACCCCACTGGTGGGTTGACTAGCCATAATTATGTCAATGGGATTCTCTATCCCCACCTCCTTGGTGGGAGATCGAATTAAGGTGAGAGTGGAATAAGGAAAGGATACTTGGATAGCTAGAGTGGATGTGCTTCCAAGAGGTGTGGAAGCTAGGAAAACAATAGGTAGATAGGTAGGCATATGTGGAGGTAACAAGGGAAATTATGGAAGGATGGTGTCTAAGGAAACAAAATAATCTATTAATGTGGTTGGAATGGACAAAATAAAATTAGTGGGTAGTGTGATGGAAATGAATATGGAGTTTTTTTTACCTAGTGGCTATGGTAGATAGTGGGGGTGTACTCAAAATGACTTAGTCAACAACCATCTATTGTTGGGTATAAGTGATCATGGAGGAGGGATGTGGAGATTAATTTGGGATAGCCAACTTAATTAATTAGCTCATTTCCAAGGTAATAATTTGTATTGGTGGGTTGGTATAAATAGGAGAAGTAATTACTTGTACTCATGGGCTAGTACAAATAAGAATAAGCATTATTGTAGTTATGTCACCTATATAATTAGTAATACATGGTCTAGTGGTTGGGTTATGGGAACTTGGGTGGTGGAATTTGATCTTTTGGCCTACTTATTTTGCTTTCCTTTATGAAATATAATTATCCCCACTACCTGATCCTCTTGAGTGCCACTACTAGAACCTTCTATTTTTACTGCTTCTATAGATTTATACTTTGCCCTTTTGAATTTGTCTATGATACTCAATATAGTTATTTTCTATTCTCACCCCTTGCCTATTAACTAATTTAAATTTCTATTAATAATTGGGGTAGTTCTATCAAATAAGGATAATAATTCAAGTGTAAACCACCTAACTTGAATAAGGGGTTAGAGGTATATATGATTATCATAATACATCTTATCCACTTATTGTTCCTCACTTTTCAAATATTCTAAAACTCATATCATATCATAGTTCTTAATTTTTTCTAAGATCACCCTAGAATAATCTCTCAACCTAACCTCTTCCTCATCCTATATATCTTCATAATAACATTCATAAAAGGGAATGTAACAATACAAGGAACCTAATAAACTAATAACATAACTAGTCACATCATAAAAGGGAGTACCATTAAGATCTCTCAAATCCATCTTATTCATTTCTACATATGCACATTTCCTTGGATAAATAAGGTTAGGTGTATCTCCCTATAGTGATTGGGAAGTGTATGCCTATTTTGTGCCTGATTGATAAGAAATTGTGGGTTTCCACTAGATGTCTTACAAGTACCATTAAGGCCCATTTATCACTGACATATTTGGGAATAGTGTAAGGACACCTACTAAAACCACTAACTTTGATGTATGAATATGTGGGGAATTGGATAAAGTATGATCCCTAATTTACAATTTGTGTAGTTGTAACATCAAAAAACCTTGTCCTCCCAAATTCTTTTGAAAATATGATTATGATGCGGTGATAAAACCATCATTAAGTCTCATAAATTATTGTTTAGTCCCCTCAAAAGTGAGATCAAGATAATATTTATAAACTTTGTTAATCTGATCTATCACTATGTTTAGTCCTAGAATGCCTTGCCTTTTACTAAAGCATAGATGAGGGAGGAGGTCATGTAGAATTTGACATTGGATCAAACTTATATCAAATATTTATGAATGGATTCACTGACAAATTGGGCCTAATGAATGTCTTGTTTATTCTATTGGATTACCCAGATATACTAGTACATCTAATCTTGGTAGTTCTTTTCATTCGAGATTTTTGTAACTATATGTAGGAGTATAATGATATCTTCTACCTCATCTTTGATGTCTATCCTAGATAGGTTCTTAGTCATTCGTGAAGATGAATATTTATGGTTCTTAAACCAATTTTTGTTTAAAATGTGTGCACATGTTGACTTGTTATCCTAATAGAACTTTTTGAAGCATTCATTTGTAATATTTATGTAACTTTCAAACTCTAAGATTAAGAACATAGTACCAATGAAATTTGGATATAGTCTCCAAATCTTCTCTCCTTTACCATTCACTACTTCTCTCTTATCTGTAACATAATGCTTAGCCATAGTGAACACAAGCTTAGGGATTTAGACTAAAAATGGGAAGGTTGCATAATGCTTAGCCATAGTGAGCCATAGTTATTTTCATAAATGCTCTGAATCTAGTTATTCTTGAATTTTCCATTGACCCTAGTCTATAAATTAGCTATGTTTATGTATCCTAGGTTAACGTACGTTATCTCATTAACATCGCAATCCAAGATGGAATAGACACTAGGTCCCTTTGAATTGAACTTCATTTCTTTTCTAGACATATCTACTAGGAAAGTGTGTGATGGAAACCAACTATAACACTGGTCAGGATCTCTATTTACAATTGTAGGTAAGATATTTGATTTTAACTTGGTGAAGTTTTTTTATGTTTCTATAGGGGTATTTATTCGACAGGAGTATGGTATGAAGTAGAAGTTGTGGTTTTAATTTGCAATTGCATTTATAAATTTTGAGTCAATATTTTTCAGGTTATCTAGGTGTAAATCATTGTTGAGAACTCTAACCAAAGGTCAGGAGCAAACATAACTTGAATTTTCAAGCCCGATACCCTATGGGAATTCACACTGAAGAAACAAAAGGGATGTCTACCTAAATCTGAGTGGGAATTAAATGAAACTTTTGGAATATTCTTAGTTTTAACAAAATTTATGAAAACCCTAGATTTTGGTGAAAATATAAATAAATTACAACAATCTAGATAAGTTGCAGTAAGATGTTTAATACATGATTTCAAAAATAGGGAATTGAAAAATATAAGGTCAAAAATGGTGCTTTTGATAGTTTTTGAGAAAATCCTAATTATGGAAATAAACCTTAAGATTTTTAGGAAAGAATAATGTTTTAGACTAAACGAAAATGTAGGTAACCAAGGAGAATACTAGGGATATACATGTAGGGTTATAAAAGTGATAGATTTAGTGTTTTTATTGCTCCATGATGGAGGTCTGGTTTGACTTGTGATGTCACTTGGATTTGAGCTATGGTTTTCAATATTACTTAAAAGTAAATGTATCTAGTTTTTAGTGTAAAAAATTACTTAAAAAGCATAATTTATATTCCAAAACATATAATAAATTCCAAACATGCAAACAACAATGGTAGATGAGTAAATAAGTGGAAATATGGGTTTCTAAAGTCATTTTATGAGTTTGCAACTTTGAAGTATGTTTGAAATTTTCCATCTCCTTCTTGCCTTATTATTTGAGGATCCAAGAACCTCCACCTATTTTTAAATTTTTAATATTCTTTTCATCTTCTTCTTTTCACTTGCCTTGGGGTTTTCGAGGTGAATAATGCTTAGGATGTGGTGAGAGGAATTAGATTACACTTTACAAAGTTTCAAACTGTAGTGAGAATTTTAGTCTCTTCTTGGTATTAATTAAAATTGGAAAGTGGACTTTGTATTACACTATGAAACTTTGTAAAGTTACAAATTTTAATGCAAGTTTTGATTCCTACTAGGCACTTAGTAAGTGGGAAAGTAGAGGTTTAGGTGCACTTTGAAAATTTACAAAGTTGCAAAGTGCACACAATGTTAGAGGTATAATCACTGAAAGGGGGGTGAATCAATGATTCCATATATTTCAATTACAATTTCAGCCCTTTCAAACTATTAAACAATCAACATATATCAACTTGATCACGCAACAATAAAAATATAGCTTAATCATTCAATACATAGACAAGGTTAATTACATAATACATAGTTCCCATGGGAAACCCTCATGGCGAATAAAACCCACTCTCAAGCTTGAACAACATGGATTATTTTCCTATATTAAATTACAAACAAGAGACTAGTTATCTCTTTTAGACTAAAAAACCTTGATCATATCCTCTTGACCAAAGGTATTTAGCAAAACACCAATATCACAAGGAGTAACTACCCATAAGAATACCAAGTACTTTAGACCCTCCTTTGAACACCTCCACCTTATAAATTATGTCTTCAACAAATGATTATGGATCTCTATTTATCTTACCCCTACACAAACTTCCTCTTTAACTCAAAAAAGCCTCATATACACACTCAGACCTCTTCACATAACCTCAATCTACAAGAGCACATTTTTGACAACATAAATATGACCTATAGGTCATACACACATTCATTAATTTGCTTTACTTATCAACTCATCCAATAGACACTCTACCTCTCCTTCATTCCACAATTCTCACATACACCTTGCAAAAGTCTCTCTCACAAGTCTTCCATAAGCCGTAGAAACCATCTCATTTGGTTCTATAATTTATAAATAAATCGTGAATTAACAATATCGTAATCTTTCCCTATTATCCATAAAATCAACCCTCACCCTTAAGACATCTCACATGGGTTACACTTAAGTACAATCCACTTTCAAATAGGTCTACGTCACTTTTAGGTCCTATGGAGACCCATTCAGCTCTTTGACACTTCTCAAAACAAAATAAAACATAAAAATAGTTTAAAAATACATGGACCCATTCCACATGATCTATAGGTCCTGATTTAGTGCTAACATCCATCACAGTACCCTTTTGCTTAATCAAAAATTGCTCAAACAACATTCTATGCATATAGTCACCATGAATGACTATAAAGTCACATCCTAAACCTTTTTTCATAGTTAATATGATTTTTAAAACATTAATAATTTATATATAATATCTTTATGGAGTATAAAACATGTTTCAATAGCTAATTCATCATTAAACATCGAAATAACATCAAAATAAGCTCAAATATCCTTTTTTGGTTGCTTACAGAATATGCACGAACATGTGATAAAATTTGGAGGTTAATATCTTTATCTTTACCATGTCCATATATTTAAATACTTATTTCTAGATGTGCCTTGGATTACTCTATAACTTCATTTTTTATTGCATGAGCAAATTCATCTTAGATCAAAACATATAGCCAAAATATAGATCACTAGTTTTTTCCTTTACAAATTTAAATATTCAAATGCAAACAGTCATAGTTAAACTTCAAAAAGTAATCTTGCATCTCACGTCTTCTCAAATTTAGATCAATATCACACCATCAATATTCTTTTAACTTTAATACATAGGTTCCAATGCTCAAACTTTAAACCTTGAACATGTTGACCTCATCTTGTGCAATCTAGAAACTTTGACTCAATGTGCTCCAATGATATCTTATACATAACACAATATTTAAAAATGATAAAAAATTATCACTTTGACCTATTGAATTTGATATGTTCTATTTATCTCTATCTATATGATCACCTTCTCACCATTAATCCTTGGAAGAATCTTGATCTTTATCTCTGGTCAACATTAAATATTGTTCACCTATCCTCATCTCATTTCTTCCTAGCTTATTAGAGAAACACACTCCATCGATGTTGCTCAAAATTTAACTTGTGAAAATTTGAATAAGTATAGGAATCTTGATTATCTATTTGGAAGGCCAAATTTTCATAGTCATATCTTTTACCTTGATCACTCACATTATCTCAAATTTAGACCATATGATCTCCTCACATAGGAGAATATAGCCATGTGACAAAATTATCTTAGACCCTCACATGTGTGATATATATTAACATTAAAATAACTTCTCAAAATATATCACAAGGTCATCTATGCTTATAACTTATTTGCGAGGCCAAATTTGAACACACATATCTTTTGATGTGCTTTGACACTTGACCTAAAAGTTAGAGAAAATCAACTAGTAACAAAACTAAACAAACCCATATGATCACTTTCTCCTAAAACATCCACATGTGAAATATATGATACCATCAGAATTATTACTAGACTCTTCTTTCCATATTACTAATTTGGCTAAGTATGGTAAAATAAAGTCAAACTACCTAGGAGCCCAACTTCGCAATTGAATATATTTTATCATGATTAGATGCATAACATAGGATTTAGCACATAAAACCTAGGAAAAATACTAAACAAACCCATGTTACCATTTCATACTTAAACCTTCATGCATGTGAATGCTGACATCATCAACATGCTTACTCAACTCTATTTGAACATAGAAAACACTATCCAAATACCTAAAAATACAACTTTGCACCCACATATATTTAAAGGCACTTAGGTGCATGACTTGAGATTTAGAACATAGAAGCTAGGGACTAATTTTATTTCAACCATATGACCAAATCCCCCTAACTCATCCACATGTGATAATTATGATGTCAACAAACTGCCTACTCAAATTTGCTGCCATTAGACCCAAAATGTCTAGATGACAAAAATGATCAACTAGATGAATTATAATTATGCACATACACTATCCCTACATAAAAACCTCTTATAGGACCCATTTTACATTCTCAATACTCCATACTCATCCCTGATCATCTCTATCCATGCCAAAACTGAAGATCAACCAAGTCAACTTCAAGCACACTAGGATAATCACATTACACATTTTGTCATTGTAACTTAGAATATCAAGGTACTTCATCCACTCATATGGATACCTATATGAAATCATTTACATGTCTCCAATGATTTCCCCCTTTGTCATTAAATTCACCACCCATCATAAAATAATATATATCTCTCCTTTCTTCTTCCTCTTCAAGTACTCTCACCATAATAACTCTTTCCCCCTTTGACACTATGATAAAATGAACACCAATTGATCCTAAGGACCTAAAAATACTAGCAACAGGAGAAGGACCATCTTAGGAAGATGATATAAATTCCACCTTACCTTGAGCCTACCTTTTTTTTCCTTGACACCTTTTTATTGCTTTATGTCAATACTCTCTTCTTCACCCAAGCATTATAGCCAATTAAGAAAAAAACACTTAAAACATTGAAATATAATGGAATTATAAATAAACATCTAATATGGACTCCCCCTAAGATCTTTGATCCATTACACTACTTAGGCATCTTTAGATCTCCATACACCATGAAGAACCATTATGCAGGATTACTAACCTTCTCTCTCAAGCGACATTATAAACCACCAATATCACTTCATGCTACATACCATATAGGAAACATGATATAAAAAAAATTTATAACTCACCTTGAAATACTCATTCCTTTTTCTATTGGAGAAACTAAACAAAAAGCACACTTCTTCACACTAGACTTGTCTAGTCTCCTTATAGCCCTATCTGAAACTTCTAGAGCCCACAACTTTTAGTAGACACACATTCAAGACCTAAAAATTCATATCTATATCAATATCATATTTCCCCTTAATCACACTAATTTTAAATAGCTATCTCATCTTCTGCAATAGGCTTTCTTCAGAAACTAACTTGTTAATTAGGCCTCCATCTTGACAAGAACATGAATAATTTGAAAAAAACAAATCTTGAAATATTTGTAAAGATTGATATGAAAACCCATTTGGAACATTAAACTTATTAATAAGCCTCAAACCTCATCTCACATTGTAAACCACTTTTTTTATCAGATCCCAAAATTCTAAAAACTCAAAAATAAACAAGGTCAACATAGCACCTTCTAGTCAATGTCCACCTCTAAAATTACTTGTACACCTAAAGACAACCATTACACACTTCTAGACCAATATTTTGAGCTTATACATATTTTGGAGCCCATACATCCTATAACCCATTAATACCTACATACTCTTGAACACAAATTAGGAAACTTGAGAGCAAACAAAAATCTTCTAATTTGACTTCAACATACCTTCAAACCATAACACCACCTAGAACATGCTAGAATAAGGTCAAAATAAATTTATATGTAAAAATATCATCTTGATAAATCACAAATACTCTTTTTCCACATGACAAATCTCAATTTAACCTTCTCGATTTACCATATAAAGCTATGACATCATTATGATGTCATCACAACATATATTCCATCTGGACATACCTACTCCTCACTCATCTCTAGCCATCTAGGACCATCTAAAAAACACCATATAAACACTTGATTCTCTATTGAAATATGTCTCTTAAGAAGCATAAATAGAGACATCTTTTATACCAAAATTCTCTAAAATTAAGTAACGCTACGAGTATCCCAATATCCTCAGTAACCACTAGAATCCTCTTATAGCTATAATACATATTTCTCTTGTTCTTATTATATTTAGTTTGAACTATGACAACTGGTTATTTTTCAATAGCACTTTCCTTCTCTTCTAAGATAGAATTGATAACACATGGAGAGACTATGGAATCTTGATATAACTTTTCATTTGAAGAATCAACCTTGTAGCTTCTAACCTCATTACTAGGAATAAACAATTAATTTAATCTACATGAATCATGCTCAACAATAGCAGGATGTTCACTTGGATCCATACTTAACTCAAAAATAGCCTCAATAAGTACCTTTATCTTCTCCTTGAGCTTGGTATCTTCATTCTCAACATGAGTATATAATGAGACCTCTTGGGAATCTTCAACTTTAGAGGCATTCTCCACCATAGAAAACAAGTTACCTAGACCTCCAAACTCATCATAATTCCTACTTACCACCTTTGGTCTCCATGAGCTTACTTGCCTTATACCTTATACTCTAGGATCTTGATAAAATCTATTTTAACTTAATGGCCTTTACTTAAAAAATATATCAATGTGATCTCTCTGTTCACAATTGTATCAAACCATACTCTTCGATGAAAACTCAACTTTTCCTACCTTGTTCAGAAAAAAATATCAATGTGTCCAATGTCATGACAATTAGAACAAACTACTCTTTTTAAAGAAGATTTACCTTGCCTTTCCTTATTTGGATAATGCTTAGAAAAGTGTCCTTCATTAATACAATTTAATCACTCTACCTTGATCAATCCTTTTAAATAATGAACCCCATCATAGTCCCATTTAAACTCATTTTCAATAGGTCTTCTACATTATCTAGCTCAATTCCCAAAATGATTACAAGTATAGTAGTAACTATTGAAATTTTCATACCTCATGGCATTTGGTTGTCTGATCTAATTTGTCTTTATTATATAAGCACCTTCATTCCTTGTCTAATGATTTGTCTTTAAAGGCTGATCCACCTTGTTCTTATTGACATTAATGTCAAATTGAGAGGTAAATTTTTGCTTTTCATTAAAACCCAATCTAGATCTATCACTAGCTATCTTTCAACTCTTTAGGAGATCATCCAGATCATTATAGCTTTTATCAAACTTGAAAAATGATTTAACACTACTTATAGACTCCTCTATCTTATATTTGAAAGATACAATCTTAGAAACATACCTTGAGAAATCATCTTATTTATCTTTGAAGCTTGTATATAGGTTTTCCATTTAACAACTAAGATGTTTGACCATATATTCATGGTCCTTAGCATCTTTATTCATTATTGCCTCAAAAATACTAAATTTTTCCTCATAGTATTTGAGTTGAGGATTCATCTTCAATTTAATCTTATTTTCAATATTTGGTTCTTTAAGAGCATTTATAAAAGTAGTCTCATAGTCAACCTCATCTTCATCATCAACTGAATCACTACAAGTAAACTCCTTTTGATGTGAGAAACTCCCTTGCTCAATGATGAATAAGGATTCATATTTAGCAAGACCATCATCTTCATGATCATATTTTGAGTCACTGACTTCATTCTCATCTGATGAGCTGCAATCTCATTTGGTGTAGAGACTCTTATTGTCCTTGAAGTATTTATTATCAGTATCAAACCTTCTGAATCTCTTTTTGATTTATCAAAACTAAATGATATCTTTCCATCATCATGACCTTGATCATGCTCTCCATCATCATCCTTCTTATAATTATTAGGTCACTTATTAGAAAAATGTCCTATCTCTCCATAATTGAAGCATTTAATGGGTAGTTTACCTTTATACTTTCCTAAACCAATTCTCAATTTTTTTGAAATAAAATCAATTAGTTCATCCTCATCTATATCATAAATTCCATCTTCCTTGGGTTTATTACATTGGAACTTATTCTTAAGCCTCATCTCTATATTGAATGTCGCTTCCTTATTTGGAGGTATATCATCATTCCTCCTCATCTCATAAACAATAAGGGTGCCATGAAATTGATCAATATTTAATAGAGTAAGATCATGAATTTATTCTATAGCTGATACTTTTGGATCAAACTTTGGGGATAAAGACCTTATAACCTTTTTTAAAATATTAGCCTCTTCAAGGTTTTATCTAGGACCTTTGATGATGTTCACAATCTCATCAACACTCTGCAAAAAGGATGGCATAAAATCTTCTTCATTCATCTTGAGACTTTTAAATTTCCTTCTGTGAGTTTGTAACTTAACAAGCTTGACCTTTGAATCTACTTTATAAATTATTTACAATTTATTCCAATTTATTTATCATATCTACAATTTATTACCTTAGTGTATTAGGTCTATAGAAGACCACAAGTGATAACATTCATTGCCTTAGAATTATTCTTATAAAACATCTTGTCTACAATACTAGATGGAAGAGTAGTTGGAGAAATTTAACCATCCATAAAATATTACCATACATCAAACCCTATGGACATGATATTTGTCCTCATCCTCTCACTCCAAAAATCCATTGAACATTAGTGATTTCTTAGTAGAGAAACCTCCTTGATGACTAACCATACTTGACCTTGGATCACTTTCAAGATGTTAAGACTTTAACAAAAGACCTATTCTAATACCAATTATTATAGGTACAATTACTAAGATGGGGGGTGAGTTAGTGATCTTAGATATATCAATTATAATTTTATCTATTTTAAACTATTGAACAATCAACATATATCAACTTGATAAAACAACAATAATAAGAGAGCTCATTCATTTGATACATAAAAAAGATCAAACATATAACACATAGTTCTTATGGGAAACCCTCATGGAGAATAAAACCCACTCCTAAGCCTATAACACATAGACTAATATCATATATTAATTAAAAATAAGTGACCGGTCAACTCCTTTAGATAAAAAATCCTTGATCATATCCTCCTAACCAAAGGTATTTATTGAAACACCTGTTTCACAAGGAGTAACTACCCCTAAGTAATACCAAGTCCTTTAAACCCTCTATTGAACACTTCCACCTTAGAAATGACATATTCAAGACCTGATTATGGATCTCTATCTGTCTAACCCTTGCAAAAACTTATTATTTAACTCAAACATGCCTCATTTTCACACTTAGCCCTCTTCACATAACCTCAATCTACAAAATCACTTTTTTGACATCAAAAATATGACCTATAGGTCATACACATAGTCATCAATCTACTCTACTTATAAACTCGTCAACTAGGTACTCTACCTCTCATTCATTCCATAATTATCAAATCCACCTTACACAAGTCTCTCTCACAAGTCTACCACAAGCCCTAGAAACCATCTCATTTGATTCCATAATTTATAGAGAAATCATGAATTAACAAGATCATAATCTTTCCTTATTATCCAAAAAACATTCCTTCACTCGTAAGGTATCTCACATGGGTGACACTTAAGCACAGTCTACTTTGAAGTAGGCCTAAGTCAATTTTAGGTCCTATAGATACCCATTCAGCTCTTTAACACTTCTCTGAGAAGACTAAAACATAGGAATTGTTTATAAATGCATGGACCCATTCCACATGATCTATAGGTCCTCCTTAAGTACCCACATCCATCACAATACCCTATGTCTTAAGCACAAGTTACTCAAACAATATTTTATGCATATAGTCACCATGAATGAATATACAGTCACCTTCTAAACCTTTGTTCATACTGTATATGATTGGTCAAACATTCATAATACACATAGATCATCTTTATGGAGTCTACAACATGCTCAAATAGGTTATTCATCATTAAAAACCAAACCAAAATAACAACAAGCTTAAATACCCTTCATGGAGATCAATATATTTATCTGTACACACTTCCAAATCTTTGAATACATATTTCTAGATGTTCCTTTGAGTCCTGTATAAATTTTATTATATGAGAAAATTTGTCTTGGATCAAAAGATATAGTCAAATATTGATTACTAGTTTTTTCCTTTGTAAATTCAAATATTCAAATACAAATGATCATAATTAAAAATTAAACACTAAGCTCACATCTCATATCCTCTTAGCTTTAGATAAATCTTGCACTATCAATCTTATTCAAAATTTAACACATAGGTGCAAATGATCAAATGTTAAAAATTGAACATGTTGTCCTTATCTCATGCAATCTAGAAACATTGAATTAATGTGCTTCTTCGATCTACTTTACATAGCTCATTCTTTAACATTGATAAATAGCTATCACTTTGACCTCTTGAATTTAATATGCACCATTGATCTCAATCTATATGATCACCCTCTCACCATTTATCCTTAGAATAAGCTCAATATTTATCTCTTTTTTTAATGTTAAACATCATGCGCCTATCCTCATCTCACTACTTCTTAACTTCTTGGAGTAATGTACTCCATCGATGTTGATTGAAATTCTACTTGTGAAATTTTGACTATGGTAACCTTGCTTATCTTCTTGGAAGGCCCACTTTGCACATTCAAATTTTTACCTTACTCACTCACATGTTCTAAAATTTAGACCATATGATCTCTTCACATAAGAGAATCCAATCATGTGACAAACTACTCTTCAAACCCTCACACATGCGAGATATATTGCCATTAAAATGCCTTCTAAAAATCTTCTATCATAGAGCCAACTATTCTTAGAAGTTATCTGGGAGGCCAACTTTGAGCATGCATATCTTTTTCCACACTTCGATTCTTGACTTGAATGTTAGCAAAAATAAACTAGGCACAAAACTAAATAAACCCATTTGATCACTTTCTCTTGAAACATCCATATGTGTGAGATATGATACCATCAAAGTGCTTACTCAGCTCTTCTTTCAATATTGCTAATTTGGCTAAGTATGGGAAAATAATGTCAAACTGCTTGGGAACCCAATTTTTCACTTGGATATCTTTGTCATGTTTAGGTACATGACCAAGGATTTAACACATAAGAACTAGGTAAAATACTAAACAAACCCATGTGACCATTTTATCTTTAATTATTCATGTGTGTGAATGCTAAATCATCAACATGCTTAATCAACTCTATTTAAACATAGAAAACACTATCAAAATGCCTAAGATCTGAAATTTGCACTCACAGTGCATGACTTAATAATTAGTTAATAATAACTAGGGACTAATGTGATCACAAACATATGACCAAATCCCCCTAACTCATCCACATGTGTAAATTAGAAAGTCATCAAATTACCTACTCATATTTTCTACCATTAGACCAAAAATTTCTAGATGAGAACAATGATGAACCAGATGAATTTTACTTATGCACATAAGATCTCTAAGCATCTAAAACCTCTTATAGGACTAATTACACATGATTAATACTCCATACTCATCCCTGATCATCTTTAGCCAAGCTAGAACTAAATATCAACCAAGCCAAACTTAAGAACACTAGGACACACACATTTCACACTTTGTCATTCTCACATAGACTATCAAGGCACTTCATCCACTCACCTAGACACATTTATGACATCACCATGACATAATTGACAACTCTAAAATATATAATTTTTTTTTTCCATTTGGGTTTTAAAAATGGGTACATATGACATTTTAAATCTTTTATCCAAAAAAATTATAGATCTCCTCTTGGACATAAGGTATATTGAGGTTTTTGGCACAAAAATATCAACATTTTTTGTGACCTTTATGGGGTAATTGCTTGTTAAGAAATGTTTTCCTAGTATCATTGTATTCATTTGGGCATGGATTCACTTGGATTTTATCACATCCTACTTGGAGAAGAATAGAACTAGGAATTGCCTAAAACAAGAAACAAAATAGAGAAAACAAAATTGAAACAAACTGAGGAAGCAAAAATCCTAATGAGTTGCATAGTGTATGAAAGTAATTATTTATGTAAAACAAAATAATCCTAATATCTATGAATTTTTGTAAATAATGCCACCTTTAAAATAATTATTTGAGGTATATCCAATTGATTGGGATGGGTATCTCTAATCCATCAAGCCTAGACAGTTGGAATGTATTGGATTCTTTGCAATGTGTTATGATGTATGGATCACTCCATATTGTATAAAATTTTATATGATTGTCTATCTTGTACATTTCATCATCCCATGTCATAAAAAATGTATCCTTAGTTGAATATAATTTCAAATTATTTATTGTAAAATTTCCTCTTTATTTGATCCTGACTTGCTTTTAGAACATGCATTGATTGGTTCCTGACTTCTTCTAGCTCCATGAGTTATGCCAAATGCCCAATCATCGCATCAATTTAATTAATTTCAAATATTGAGAGAGTTTCATATATTTTAACTCTATTGACATTGGAATTCTAGATTCCTTTCCATATACCAACATAAATTCCAAATTGCCAATGGCCCTTTTGGGAGTGATCTTCTCATCCCAAAGTGTTGATTTCAACTTAGTGTGTTAGGTCCTCTAGTTATCTTCCATTGTCCTTTTAATAATCCTTATGATATTTTTGTTAGTGTATTAATATAATCCATTAAATTATGATTAATAATTTTATGAGGTCTTCAAGTATACATTATGTTTCACTACCCATTCTCTCACCTAGGTGCCCATGAAAGCTTTAGCATTAGTGAAGATAATGGTGTAAGCAATAATAAATCTAATAAAAATGTTATTTATGTATTATAAAATAGATGATTATATAATATATTTAAATGTAACTACCTCAGTCCATCTAGTAAAATAATTAGTCACTATAAGGACCCATTTGTGGCTAGCACTTGATGGCAGATTGATCATGCCAACAAAATCCAACCACCACTGAGCAAATGGTTGGTCAACTTGGATTAGTTGAAGAGGAAGAATTAATAATATTTAATTTCTTATAAATTAGGAAAATTAATCAAAATTTTACACCCATATATGTGCCTTTTTGAATAGGTTAGGCTAAGTATCCTGGCCACATTATTTTGATAATAGTGGTCCATGTATTTAAATGGCCACCTAACGAGCCATAATGAAAATTTTCATGTACTTTAGGGATTTGATCATGTTAGATGCACCTATACATAAATCCATTAATATATTTAATAAATAATATCCCATTAATGATAAAATAAGTAATATATTGGATCCTGAAGTACCTTCTTTGAGTTTGTTGGAGTTCATGTGGGTATTCACTAGTTTGTAAGAACGTAGTCATGTCATTGATCTAGCTATTGACCAGATGAGAATTCATAGGTTGAAATGCCTATTGAAATTATATGGTATAAATAACCTTAATATCATAATCAATATAATCACATAATATTTTTCCTCTTACGATATTAGTTATTTTAATTATCACATCATACTCCATGAATTTTTTGATCCAGACCACTCTTTTCTCATTTATTTCTTGGCTCAAAAAGAATTCCTTTACACTCTGATGACTAACCATCAAATATATCTTATTGTTTTAAAACATGTTTCTAATTTTTTTGAGATATTTTATTACTTTATACACTTGTTTCTTAATGAAATTATACCTTTACTCATAATCCTTTAAGGATTGACTAAAAAAGGCTATAGGTTATTCCACTTGATCTTTGTTTTGTTGGGTCAGAATAGCTGATACACTACCTTCCACTCTAAAATCATAGGGAATAAAGTCATTTTCATAGTTGGGATTTACAAGAGTTAGAGCTTGAGAGATAACATCCTTAATGGATTCAAAGCCACCCTTTCCTTCCTTTGTCTAGCTAAGACTTTAAGCATGGTGATAAGGGGTTTGGCCACGGTAGTAAAATTATGAATGAACCTCCTTATAAAGTTGATTTTCCCCAAGAAAATTTGTAACCTCTTTTTGTGGCTTGTAAGTGCCAGTGAAGAGATAACACTTACCCTCTTTGGATCTATTGTAAGGCCTTCTTTTGAGACTTGTGTCCTAGAATTTTACATTCATGAACTACAATTTCACACTTTTTTCTATTGAGGGAAACTCAAAATTCTCTAAATCTTTCACAAACATTCTTGGGGTGATCTAGGTTGTCATCAACTTATTTTGAAGAAACCATGATGTATTATATATATACCAAGATCATTTCATTGATCAAACCCTTAAAATTCATATCTATGTCCATTTAAAAGGTAACACCAGTGTTGGTTAGATCAAAGGACATATTCTTGTAGGCATATGTGCCCCATTTGATAGTGAAAGTGGTCTTGAGCTGGTCAAATTCTTGAACAAGGATTTGGTTATATCTAGAACAATCATCTAAAAAGGAGAACCTCTCAGATTTATCTATTATTTGGATAATTTTCTTCATGGGTACAAGGGGATAATGATCCTTTAAGGATGCTTTGTTTAGGTCATGAAACCTACACAAATCTTGATTTCATTATTCTTTTTCCTAATCAGGACCAAGATAGCAACCCAGGATGAGTGCTTATTAGGGAAAATAATGCTATCTTCTATCAACTTGGATAACTCACTCCTCATTAAAGGCTTTATTTTTAAGTTTATTGGCCTCTATTTTTGTTAAACATATTTAGTATATGGGTCAATATCAACTATGTGTTGGGCTAGGCTAGGGTCAAAACCCCTTAGAATTTTTTAACTCCAAGTGAATTTATCCTCAAATTATTGACAGAATTAAATAAAATATTTATTTTTAGAAGTGTTACATACCTTTATAATATTTAAAGTCTTGATTTCTAAGATAGATACTAGATTTTAGTCTTACTAATTGATTTTGAGATTTTTATTCTCACACTTTAATTGATCATCAAAATTGAAAATACTTTCTAAAGTAAAAAAACCCATGGGCATATTGTTAGTATTAAACTAAATTATTTTATCCCCATAATATTCTTAGAGTCTTGCCTAATTTTTATTAAAAACATCAGACTTATCTCATAAAAATTTAACAATTTGTTCATCATTGTCAAAAACTTTCTAGTCAGTTGCATTATCAAGGATGGATGGTCTCACTCTCCTTTTTACATGTTAAATATTGTACTTATTAATCTCTTTAGGTATATTATATTGAGAACCCACTAAGACCATGTGATTAACATCCTTATTTTATGATTTTAGTACTGATTATATGTTTAAAAAAATATAATCTTCAAATGGGTTCCAAACCTTATGTTTGTAAGATCTCAACAAGTTATTCTTGGTCATGCTTCCTGATCTTACCTAGTGAATAATTAGTTCACGTTAATCAAACACTTATAGTGACTGAATCCAACATTGCTTTGTGAATTGGAAAACTCAAATAAATGCTTCATATTCTTCCACATTGTTAGTGCAATTGAACTGAAGTCTAAAGGAATAAAAATAACTCTCCTTTTAGGAAGAGACCAAAATAATACCATCACCTATACCATTACTACTCCTTGAACTGCTAAAGTATAGTTTCCACATACCCTTACAATCTTTATCTAGTTTAACAACATTTGGGATGATCACATAATATTCAAGAATGTAATATATACCCAACCTTATTTCCTTGACATGGTCATAAGGATTAAATTGTAAATATTCTCCCCATTCATTGAGGTGAGTATCAGGGACTTCTTCCAAGAATGTTACAACTTCAGGGTCAAGTTCATCTTCATGATATTTCACTATGAAATTCATATTCACAAGGATACGATTGTATGGTTCAATGTGGTCTTTGACAATTGGTTTATCCCTTATGGTCACTTTATCCCCATATCTTATATTGAGAAACATATGTGACTAATCAACAGATAGGTATGCTTTCATTTTTTTAGTGATGTCTTGAAAAAGGTAAATAACAAAATAGGGGGTAGGTCAATAAACTAAGATGTCTTGGGATATAGATAATCTAAGACATGAATGGATGGTAGGGTTTAGACCTTTAATAACTCCAAATATTTGGATATTAGTTCTACCTAATTGAAGCATGCCTTTTTTATATGTACGTGTTCAATTCCTAGTGTATCCACTATTTTATTAGACATAACAAAGTTGCTAGCCTTAGAGTCTATCATACAGTTATGGAAAGGATTATTGGAAAACTATAAGATAAAATTAAATGGGAGGGTGGGTTTTATCATTTTAACTTACTTTTGTATCCATTTGAGGTTGACACAAGTTAACCACAATAGTGGGTACCTTAACTGAAACCTTCTCTATTTGTCAAAAAAATTTAGAGCTTCTTGAAGTAAGTCCCTTTATGCTAGGATGGACAATGCTTCACACATGGTAACATTCAATTTATTATTTTTCATTTGTTATAAAATACTAAAAATAATATTACTAACCTTTATTTATGGCTTTATGGGAGGTACATCTTATTTCATGTGATTTGGGATTGATAGTTTTGGCTTAGGCTAACCCATTAGTACATTGGGTGGATTTTGAGTTGTATTGATTTTTTCAACCTCTTGTACAACTTTATAAGTTGTGGCCTTTTCAACCTTGTGCATATGATCACGTTATATTACACTCTTATTACAATGTATATTTGTTGCCAGTAAACTACCACCATTACTAAGTGATTCCTCTTAGTTTACACCACAAAAATACTCTTCTTGCTAGTTTAAAAGAGTGGTCTCATTTTAAATAGGCACCTATACCTCTTCCTTCTAGGTATTAGTTTCATCTTTCTTTCCTAGGGACTTTGATACACTTTTTACCATCAATGCTTGACTAATGACACCATGAGGGAAAGCATTTTGATTATGCAATTGGGCACAAGCATATCACCACTTGTATTCCTATTCTAGGTTTTTCTAAATAGGAATGATGGCCTTGAAAGTACTTAGGGTAGGTAGAGCATATATATTTATGGGCTTTGCTTGCATGATTTGGATTTGGAGTTGTGAATTACCTTGGTATGGTTATCTATTGGGTTGATATGTCTAATTAGGTGATTGATAAGGCCTATAGTTTTGGTACTATTGCCTTTCCATGGCTACTAACACATTGTCAAAGATTTGAATCAATGTCTTAACTTTGTAAAAATAACTAGAATGGACATGAGGTAAATCTATCCAATTACTTATTATGGGAATTTTGGCTACAATAAGTTGAGTGGGAGGCAATTCTAGGAACAATGACATTGGAGGTTGATGATCAATTTTCTTGGCTTTAATGGGGTAATTTTTTGATCTTATTTCAATGTCATAAGCATCAAAGAGTGTGGTTCCAACCATTGCTTAGATCATGATTTTTATATCTCTTAAATAATATAAGAAAGCATTATTTGGGGATCATTTAACCAAAACTGGGATCCTATTCCATATCTTTTAGAAGAAAAAACTTAAATCACTCATGAACTCATCAGGATCCCATTTAATGGGGGTTAGATGCTCAACTAGAGAGGTGGTCACTCTTATACATAAACTATATACATAGGGTATACCCTATATCATCCCAAACATGGATGGAATTGGTAACCAAACTCCTATACCACTATAGGGATTTACCCTTAAATGATGAGGAAAGAAGTTTGATAGAAAATTTTTCTTGTGCAATGTTATGAACTGAACAGATGTTAATGAAATCTTGAATGTGGTTAATGGGTGTGGTAGAAGTTTTAATATTAAAATATGGAAGGATTTTTAGAGATGAGGTGTGTATATCATCATAATGGGCCAACATAAGTGGGTTGCCTCAATTTAATTGTACAAAATTTTGATTTCTCTATACTATAGTGGGAGGTATGAAAAAACTATGGGTATTTGTAGGAGATGTAGACAAATTTTTAGTGTCTATTCTAGGGTTAGGTAAAACTAATCTTGATTTCTTTTTATATGGAAAATACAATTCTTACAATACTATCCTCTTACCTTTATTAGATGATCTTGTTTGTATATTTATCATACGTAAATGTGGATTTACTAATTTGTAAGCCAACAGAGTCACTAGGTGTTCTTGAGATGTGTATGAAGTTCACATGATAATTAATAAGAATAGAAACAATTTCTTAGATATGATCTTTGGGTCCCACTAGGCATGCCATAAACTTTATCAATTAGATTTTTCATCCATTATGTTTTGTAATAAATCTAATGTATGGGAATATAATGACACAATGGGATCACCTCCAAGCTACGGGACCTTGGAAATTAAGGTGACCCTCCAGAGAAGGTCAAATTCCTTTCACTAAGCTTATATCAACTAATATATGACCAATTCACTTATAACTATAGCTTCTTGATGATTTTGCTCCTAACTAGGGTTTTAACATATAAGGAAAATAGTTTAGATGGAATTTTAAAAATAGAAATGGTGATGCAACAAAGTTTTTTAGTGGAAATTATTGATTGCTTTGATTAAACATAGTTGTAACAACCACATACTAAAATTTATTAAAACACAATCTTACATGAGTATGAAATCAAAGATAATATTGGATATTTATTAAATAAGGAACAAATTTCTCAATTTTTCCTCAACAAGATTTCAAAAGGGTAAAATAGAGACCATAGATGATTCTATATGACTAAAAACAGACTTATATCATTGAGAAATTTAATAAAATCCTCACATAAACAAAGATATCACAAAATAAGGAATGCAAAACTTCAGTTTATTAATATTCTCTAGATTACAACATGTAGATGAATTTCTCAAAAATATAAAAAATATCTCCTAGAAGAAAGATCCATGGGCTATGTAGGATCCCCATATTTATAACAAAAACTTACTCCTTTGAGAGAGAAGAATTCAAAAACTTTTACACTCAATTTTGGAGAAATAAATTAGGGAGTACCCATACATATGTCATCATCTCAACTTGAATAGGCATCTTTGGTGGATTATAAGGAAAAAGAGGACTCTATAATAATTTGGTGCTTCACCAAATGTTAAAAAGGGACAAAATGGTGTTAGAGTATTATAGTCAAACCATCTCTCCTTAAGTTTAGTTGAAGAGATCACTTACCAAGAAATGGGGTGCCAAAATGAACTTCATGACTTGGTCAATATTTCAACAAAATTGAATTCTTTTTTCAATATTTGGATATTTTACAACATAACTTTGAAAACCTAACTTGTAATTTGTAGTTGAGACTTTTACAACTTACAAGTCACTTGATAAAAAAGGTATATGACAATTACAATGTCATCTTTTACAAATTTTGAGTCAGTTAACTGGACAAAAACAAAAGTGTAAAATACAAGTTACACTTTTTAAACTAAAACTTGATAAGATGATAATTAAAAATTACAAGTAGCACTTTTTTCAACTAAAATTTAAGAGCTGTCAAAATTATAGTTTGATGCAAAGCAATATCAATTCCTTCACCAAACTCTACCTTTTATTTATATTTCAAGAAATCTCTTTTTGTTCATTCACTCATTCACATACTCATTCTACATAAACATTCAATAATGGATACAATATTCACACCCACAATGGTTCATAACATCATGGTTTAGAAATTTCAAATGAACTGTACAAAGTTAGCCTGCCTTTATATACTAAACTAAAACATTCCTTGTTTGTATGTCCACTTTACCTTCATAGTACATTCTCCTTTGATCAATGTCAATATTTTATTAAATGTTTCATTAAATATCTATGATTATTTTAGTCACATAAAAGATACTTCTTATTCAAAACATATTCTTCACAACCCTACTCATGCCATTAAATCAAATTGTCTGCATACTTTATTCACACAAGCTCATTTGATCTTAGTCCCCCTACTAGCCCTATTTTAGGAAAAATTCTTTAGTTTTAAGTATAAAAAATATTTAACTAGAAACTAAGACTCTTTTCTATGTTACTTTGGGACAATATAATTTCACTATACTCCATTGGTCTCAACTCCACATCTACACCCATTTTCATTCACTATCTCAATCCTCTATTAGGCCATTTAGGCTCATATCAATCTAAAATCACTATTCCATATGGCACAATGATGGTACCATATTTAAAAGTAAAAAAAATTAGATATTAAAAATATATTTCTAACAACCAAATTTGGGCCTTTTGGTTCTTGTATTCTCTTTCAAATGTTAAAACCCTAACCCAGGGTTTTTAGGTCCCTATATTGACCCAAGAGTATATAAAAGGACATAACCTGATTCTAAAACCATTTAAAATTCAAAAATTGGTGGGAATATCTCTATATAGGAATTTATAAACTTTAACATTCATTAATCAAGTGCTCGTAACCTTCACTTCGTGTTCAAATAAGGAATGTTTAGTCATTGCACACTATGTGTTAGTCATAGGAAACATGGATTGAGTAAAGGTTTAGTTGTTTATCACTATTTAAGGACTAAATATTTAATTTAATTAATATTTTTACATTTATGGACCACATTACACTTTCCTCAATCACTTCCTATTCCTTTGTTAAGGTTTTCCAACACTAAAATCTCTTGACTATGTCAAAGAACTAGTGATTTACTACCCTGTGTTACAACATAAAAGAACAAATCCCAATACAAAAAACTTAAAGGTTCAAAATAATATATTTCACATTTAAAAATACTTACATTACATTCTCATGCATTATACCATCATTCTTTAAGTCATTCTTTGCAATGAACATGCATACCATCCAATTACACATGCATGATACAAGAAATAACCCTGTTAAGACCCTTCAACTATAGAGGGATTTCTTAATGGTCCCCAGTCTGCATAGATTAAAATAACCTTAAAAATTCTTAAAAACAATATTTACATTAATATTCTAACATTCCTTTCCCTAAACAATAATATTATAATTTGAAGCAATAATAACTTTTCACCCAAATAGTGTTTATAAATAATATGTCTAAGCACATTATATATTGCATATTATTACATTTAAAATTAACACAAATCACATTTAAATATGTTTTAAAATCATGTATTTCAAACATCCAGTATAATTTGACCTTATATCATACTATAAGTAATCTATATCACAATTTTTTAGGGTTAGAACACTTTCAATAGGGTGTTCACTATTCTCAGGCATGTATGTCACCTTAAATATGACAACTCCCATTTCATTTTGAGTTTCCTATTTCATTCAAGTAAATATACATTGTTTCTTTAACACAATCCATTTACCATATTAAATGTTTAAACACATTATATGTTTTGGTTTAGCCATGTACTTTAATGCATACATAATTTTTCATAATAGAACATTTTTGATCCAAAAGGTTTCCTTACTTACATGTCCATCCCTTTATCAGCCTTGGATGAGGAGAGAGGTTAACACCTAAAAATATTGATTTATCACCTAATACATAATCTATAAATAATAAAAATTCTAAAAATAATATTTTATAAGTAACCTCCTAGACCTACGTGGGGTGGTGGACTACCACCTCAATTTCACATGACAAATGCATTTATTTTTAATACAAAACATCTTTATGACCTTGATGATACCATAAAAGGTATATTAAAATGTTTGTTCACAAATACACATCTTCATATCTCACCTAAACCATATAGAAATTCACATTTTGGAGGCAAAACCTATTTGAACTCAAATTCAAATTTGAGCATACTTAAGACACATTTCAGATCTTGTATTAGCATTCCAAGATGCCCCTGCATCATAGTTATAATTTATAACTTGAATCTTTACAATGTATCTTACAAAAAAATTATTTATATAATGCATTCTTATCAAATAATTCAAAAATTAATCAACAATAGTGATATCTAAGGATTCCTTTTCCACTTGTATCTTCTTAATGTAAGTGTTGAAGGTGCCAAATATTTCTTGTAGGCACTTTTCATCAAGACCAACTTTGTAAATATTATTAATGTCACACTCTTCCATTATTTTAGATAATTCCCTATAACAATCTATGTAGATTCAAATGTCTTTACACATGTGATCAAGTGTATTGTGATACTTGATAAATAGGTGGATGGAATCTAAATTGAAATTTGTCTCATGTGCTGACTCCTTATTAATTGTAGACACTAGAAAACCTTACCAATGGTTCTAGATGTTGCAACACACCTTTTCAACCTCCTTGGTCCCCTTTGGGTTAGAACATTTCTTAAACCCCTTAAAAACACATTTACCCCTACCCATATTTAGCTAAATTATTTAATTAATTAAGATAATATACTTCGATTTACACCTCACCCTAAGACCAATCCCATGGCTAATCTATTAACACCTTGCCTTAAGACCATTTCTTACCCTAGAATTTAAGTCCTAACCTTATAGACTATTTCTACCCACAAGGCCACACTCCCCTAAACCAACTTGAACTATTTCTAATGGTCTTGACTACCAAAATTAAGTACAAAACACTATTTTTGTAAAGCAAAACCTAATCTACCATGACCAACACTGGGCATCCCTCGATCGATGTTGGTTGACTAGGACTGACATAAATGACATAATACTACCCATGACCTTTTCTCATGAGGTTGAATAAGCTAAATCTGAGTATAAGTGGTCATTTTATTTTGAAATTGTGTATAAACTAGAAATCAAATGAAGAGAGCTAAAGATTTCCCAAAAGCATAAAGGAGCTGCACCATTGAAAAAGTAAAGGTTTTAGGACCATTATGCTTCTTGAGTTCTCCAAAGACTCTAAATAAGATATCTTGAAATTCCATATAGTTATAGGACAACATTACTACATCAGATAAGTACTTTTTTGTAATTTAAGTAATTTCAATATATATTATCTTAGTGTTTGTTGTTTTAGTATCTTCACACCTTCCCCACTGCCTTAGATACCTATGTTGAACTCTTGCACTTCAACACCCCTTTTCCATCCAATACCCACCAACATTCCACCCTCTTTTGAGCCAAAAACATCTACCCAAACATTCTTGATATTAATTCCCATGCTCATGAGCCTATCCCAACCTTTTATTAGCCTAATAGATCTCTAAAACTCTCCCAAAATCCAACCTTTCTATTAAATTTAAAAGTTTTTTTCCCATAGTGACCAACATCAATTCTTCCTAATCAACATCAATATTTAAAAGACTAGAATTAGACTCTATGTAAATTTTTCTCCCCAAAAGAACATGCTAAAATTACCCCTTTCAACCCATCAAAAAATATGCTTCTCCATCCTTATCACAACACAATATTTATCCATAGAAACCCAACCTAATATTGTCACTTTAGCATTTCAATTTTTCAAGTAGCTTAATTTGTTTCAAAATTAATCTGGCATTTTGAGGTATTATATCACTTGCATAAAGTACTTTATTCTTCCTTTGCTTAAATCATTTCTTCTCAGCATGCATTTGAACTTAACTTATTTTAACAAGTGGGTTGACAACCATCCTATGAATTTTCATACTTATAAGAATTAGGATATTCTAGGCAACCCATCTACTAACCATTCTAATCAAAATCTTGTTTAAGTTTTAGCTATCCACAAGTCATTCCTCCCTATCTAAAGAGTAGTACTCATGAGTGACACATTTTGGCATGCTCGATGGGACCCCTTATTTCTCTTAGGTTCATAGTTGTTTTAATAAATTTAAATTGCATTAGTGAAGAAATCATTTAGTTTCTTTTATAAGGTTAAACACTTTTCATTGAATTTATCCATTTCTAAAAATCACAATTTACTTTCTTTCCTTACTTTTATAATTAAAAAGGAAAAATATCTTGTTCTTTCTTTATTTTCAAAAGTAAAAGAAAATGCATCTTTGTTGTTTTCTTCCTTTCTTAAATCTGAAAGGCAATCATCCTAGGATTAGGATTTGCATTATCATCTTACACTTAGGTTGAATGTAGAGGTTTTTTATTCATTAAAAAAAATTGAAATGTTCTTTTAGGATTAAAATCTATCTTGTATACATTGATTTCTTGTTTACTTAAGCTACATAGTTTGACTAGTTGTGTAAATGAATCATGTAGAAGTCACTTCTTTTCACACACATACCAAACCACTTACATAATTAATTCATCAAACATTGACATAAGGTAACTGATTAGGATTTTCTCACCTAGTATCAACCTTCATCCTAGCTACCCTACTTGGATTTCACCACCAAGGGGAGAACCAACTTAGTACATTGACTGAGTATAAACTCTAGATATCAGGTATATACTGGAAAATTAGCTGACACCCTTACGTGTAGTGTGTGAAATGAGGGGGTATGAATCGATAGTAATACACATATAGATTCAAATACATATATCTTTTGATCCTAAACAAACCTAAAACCATCCATAGACTACTTTTTCTAGTACCCATTTCAAAATCTAATTGGAGTCTCACATTTCTAAACTTAAGGCATATGCCCAAAGTGAGATAAAAAATAACTCGTAGGATCTCAAATAATTTTAGTGTGTGTGATCTTATTTAAGTTTTATAATTTTCACTCTTTTGGAGTTAGTGATTTCATTTTCATCAACTTCTAAACTTCCACCACTTTATCACATGCTATTGACATGGAAACAAGCTAGATACTAAGCTAACCAAAGCCAACCTCACCACCAACCTTCTATTAGAGATAAAATCACTAAGGTAGGGGGGTGAATTAGTGATGTAAGATAATATAATTTAATTCCAAAATCTTAAACATTTATCATACATCAACTTGATTAATTAACATAAACATGAAAAACATACATCATAATCATATGTAAGAACATACATCACATGAACACAACATATATTTGGGAAACCCTCTTGGGAGATAAAAACCATTAAAACCTACACGATGGAATATAGTCCTATAAAATAAGATCCAAAATTTATAGCAACACTAAATAATCAAGGAACACCCATCCCTTAGTTTAGTGAGACACCAATCCCACAAGGAGCTACTACCCCTATCTAGTTAAGCACCTATAACAACTAGACCTTTAGCAAGATTTACCTTGCAAGGAGGAACTAACCTTATAGGAAACCAAGCACCCACTCAAATACCTAAACATCTCAACTTAAACACCTATTACTACTCTTCAACTGACAATGATCACCTTTGTCTATACTCTTCACTTTCAATATCTCTCAAGTTGCTTCTAGGGCTAAAGGACTAACTTGCTCAAATTAACTCTTCTCAGCTCATTAGGTCTAATGACCTATGTGTCTTCCTACATAAACTTGATTAGATGAACATTTATAATATTTTCATCACTCTAATGGTCCTAACTAACTTGTATCTTCTCTTTCAAAGGTTCTCTTCTTTGTTTGAATCCACACCTACTCAACTACCTAATTAGACAAATAGATCTTGTACTTATATCACACACTTCCTTTTAACCCATCTTGGTCAACCAAATGATTTACATATTTTTTATACATTTTAAATATGTCCCCATACACATTACATTTAATAACCCCACACTCCTTAGGTTGGCCATTATCTTATTAACCCCATACCACCATTAGGTCTTGGTGAGATCTATAACAATTAGGCATTCACAACCATACATTACACTAGAAACCTCTTGGACCACCTTCAGTTTCCACCAACACTTCAAACATATCAAACCTACCTAAAATAGGATCTTTATCATTTACACATAGGACTATGTCACCTAGAACTCAACCTCAACACTCAAACGTACCAAATAGGTCCCCTTACTCTTTATGCTTTTATACATAGAAAAAAATATCAAAATTTTGAAGAAACTAATAAAATATTTCTCATATTCATATGATTAAATCATGTGGTTGAACCCTTTATGACCTTCTATACACCTTCATGTGCTTTAGACACTTCAACACAAGCTCTAATCACTTAAATCAACTCTCTCAAAATGACCACTTAGATTAGTCACACACAGTCAAAATTTAGTTATACTATTTTGACTCTCCATATCTTTTCAGGGAAAAATATGAAAAATGATTCATTCTCATAATCCTTAGAGTTATAGAACATATCCATACTCATTTTCTTCCTTAAATCTACCCAGAAAACCTTCAACTTAATCCTACAACATGGTCACTCAATCTACTAGTGCATTCAATAAACATAGTCAAATTTGAAGCCATTGTTCACAATAAATATGAATTCATCAAACCTCCATAATCCAAATATATATTCTTCATGGAGTCTAAAACACTCTCCAATAGCTATTTCATCTTGAAACATCAAGACACTATCAAGAACAACTCAAATATCCTTCTTGGATCACTTATAGACTATGGTTAAACACATGGTCAAATTTGGATCTCAATAACTTTTATTTTATGAAAATTCAAACATTATAAATATATTATCTAGATGTACCTTGAATTCCTCTACCATTTTTCCTCTTACTTCATCATCAAATTTTATATATATCAAATGTTATGGCTTAAATATTATACACTAGTTTTTCCTTTGTTAATTTGAATATTCAAATTCTAATTTTTACTATGTAAATGCTAAAAATTAGACACTTTTATCTCATATCGTGTTTCCTATAAACTTTTAAAAAATACATTGCATTGATCTCCTCAAAATTAGCATGGTCTTTAACATGCATTACTCATCGTTGATCTTAGATCATCACTTATGAGATCAAGCCACTTGGTAGCCCCACGTGCCTTATGATCATCCTTTGACTTATTGACTTCACATGCACCATTTCTCTCTATCTCCATGATCATACTCTCACCATTGGTTCTTTGTCTATCAACCCCCACTCTTGTGCCACTTGGTAGTCTTATGTGTATTTTAAGGACCCTACTAACTTATTGACTTGATACACACCATTGTATCACTAATGACAAGATCATGCACTCTATTAGATCATTATATATTCAAATTAAATTATCTCTATTAAATATATGGGCTGATTAAATGTTCACCATAGATAATCGATAATACAAATTTTGCTAAGTATGGGAACCACTATAATCTACCTTGAAGACAAACTTTACACCTTAATAACTTTTTCTATTCTCAACCTCATGACCTAAAGTTTGAACCATTTGAAATAATCACATAGGGGAATCCATCCATATATTAATATGCTCTTAAAATATTCACACATGTGAAATATTGTGTCATCAAACTACTTACTCAACCTTGTCTACCAATATAACTACTCGAACCTAAACACTCATATGACTGCTCTAATGAGTTACTTTCACTTATATATGCATTACAAACACTCATAACACCCTATAATGTCTATAAAACATGTCAATACCATCAATATCATCCATTAATTACCTCACTAAGTCAAACATTTAAGAACCATGTAATAACACTAAAGCATAATGGAATCACACTTTGTCATTATCATTATAGCACACATGACACCTCATCAAAAACTTAGTCGCCTTAGAGACATCATTGATCAATCTCAAATAATTTCCCCCTTGGTCATTTATTTCCACACCAATACAAATTTTATGCATAAACTCTATCTCTCTATTCAAGTACTTTCTCCCCTTTTGACACAATGACAATGTGGGCTCAACTCTTGATCTGATGGGCCTGAAAAGACTTCAAGGACCAATAATAGGAAAAGACCCCATCTAAGAGATTATATATACTCCCCCTAACATTGTGCATACTTCTTATTACCTAGATATTCTCAAACATTCTTCATGACTACACTCTTCTTTGATCATACATAGCTTCTATGAAGATAAAACATACATGAACATAAAAAACTACATAAACATAACTTGAAAAAATTAACAGGGACTCCCCTTAAGTCACCTAATCTTAGGCACCATTTTTAGTATATTGAAAAAAATTCCAACAATGATGAATCAAAATAATAGCCTTCATACCTGCTCTCTCAAATTCTACTACACATTCCTCTAATCCTTGGACCTGATCATTTTACAAAGCCCCCCATTTTTTTATGTAGGAGGATTAAATATATTATCAAAGCACATAAATTGGTTTGATCAAGACATTATATCAACAAGATTGAAATCACATCTATAATAGACTTCTTCATATATCCATTATGACTCAAACATATCACATATGCTCCTACTCACATCATGCACATCTCTTCAAGCCTTTATAACTATCTGAGTTAACTCCTAATTCCATGCTTCACGTGGATCATGACATCTTCAACAAATCTTCTTAATGAGATAGGTATGTGAACAACTCTCCAACACTATCCACACTCAGTCAATATCCTTATGAAACTACCAATAGATCTCATATCTTCATTAGATCAACTTAAACAACTGAAGCAAACATGAATAAATATCTTATGAATCTCAAAAACAATTTCCCTTTATCCTCTACAAACCATCATGGTCTAGAATATTTTCAAATAACTCTCATGAAAATATTTCATATTTGGAACACATCCTGGTTTAGACACTTGGAGATCTTCATTTCCTACTTATAGATCTTACACACATAACTTCATTCTTAGCCACTTTTAGCATCTTTCAAAGATTTGACCAAAACATTGATTTTAGGATAATTTTTCTTGAATATATGTTCTAAATCATTCCATCAAAACACTTTGGATCAAATTCATTAAACTCATTTCTCCCCCTTCGCCAAACACATTTAAAAAAAATCTTTCTTTAGCTACAATCATCGACCAAAGCTCAACTAGCCTCCACTATGCTTCTTCTTGTTGTCAAACATCTCTTTTGAAGCCTTTTTAGAGACAACCTAACCCATAATGTCCTAGAATAATTTGAAACTAGGAGTTACCCATAAATCCTCATATTCCTTCTCCTCTTTAGTCATCTGATATTGATAGTTCTTCTTCTTCTTAAGGTTAAGATAAGTAACATGTTCATCCACTAAAATATTATCCTTTTATTCTAAGATATAATCGACAACATATGGAGACAATATAGATTAATGACATATATTTTCATCTTAATAAAGACCCTCATCATGAGGTATTGACAACTAATGTTATTTGTATGAAACTTGCTTAATAACAATAGGATGTTCTCTTCGATCAATACATATCTTAGAACTAGCGTCAATTAGCACTTTGGTCTTTTCTTTGAGCTTGAATTGAACTAACTTTTGATTCTCTTTTTCTATCTAGATAGATGACACATTATCTTGGAATTCTTTACCCTTCTTCATATTGGATTCCCTTTTTGCTTTAGCAAGCAATCCACCTTGATCTTTTAGCTCAAATGAATTATTTTTCTTGGTCTTTACTTCCTTAGGATTCCATACTAAACATTGACCTTTATTGAGTAACTAGGATTTCCATACACCTTCTTATTACTTGAGAGCTTGATTATACAATATCTTTCAATATGACCAACTTGATGAAAACTAAAAAAAATAACATCTTGTTTCTTAGGTTCTTATGCTCAATCTTGACTGTCTTACATTTCCATACTTAGGTTAGTCTTTTCTCATGCATTCTGAGGAAGAATCTAGAAATATGTTCCATGTCATGAGAATTATATTAGACTATATTATCCATACCTCTAGATGACTAACTATTCTTCCTTCTACTATTTCTTGCCTTATGACCAAACGTGTGATAAGCATAACAATGACCATTAAAATATCTTTCATACCTCATGGCACTTGGCTTCCTAATGGACATTTTCATGTTTATTTTGGTACTTGCATCCTTCTTGTCTTGATCTTACCTCTCTTTATCTTTCTCAATCTTTCTCACCTTGACAACAAATTTCTCATGCTCATCCTTGAATGAATCTAGCTTGGTCTTTAATTGACGACTCTCATCCTCTTTAAATCTCATAGTTGAAATTTCAGCCTCTAACTAAATTTTGAGATCTTTGATTGTCTCCTTATCCATCTTAGCTTCTTTACTCATTTCATCCTTCAATCTACGTTATTTCTCTTTAATAATATTTATAGAATCAAGATTGGACTTCAACTCATTATGCACACCTTGCTTTAAACTAAACTTGGCATTTGTCTCTTCTAACTAAGTCTTGAGATGTTTACATTATTCCTCTTTTGAAATTAGATTTATGATTATAACCCTTAATTTACCCTCAATAATGGTGATCTTCTCTTTACCAGTTTTTGATCTTGAGCTTGCCTTCAAGGATTCTATCTCCTTATTGATATTGATTCATTCATCTTTAATATCCTTAAATCTTGAGGCCATGATCTTATTCTTAGCTTCTTCTTGATCATACTCACTCATCTTACCTTTGTACTTCTCATAAAGTGCCTTGTACTGATTGCACTTTTCTTCACTTGATTTTAGACATGCATAAGTGACCTCTACTTGATCCTTCAACTCTTGATTCTCCTTCTTGAATTCCTTATCCATCTTATGTTACTTAATATCACCTTTAAGATATTATACCTATGCAAAAGGACTTAATGTAATACCAATTATTCAAGTATAATCACTGAGAGGGGGGTGAATCAATGATGCAACATAATCCAGTTAAATTCCCAACAAGTAAACATTCGACATACGCCAATTTTATCAAGAAACATAAACATGAAAGCACATACATCCAAATAATACATAATAATACATATCACATGAACACAACATATATATGGGAAACCCTTTTGGGGGTTAAAACCCATTGAACCCTACAAGATAGACTAAAATATTATAAAATAGATCCACCATTTATACCAACACCAACTAATCAAAGAACACCCATCCCTTATTTTAGTGAGACACCAATTCCATAAGGAGACACTACCCCTTTCGAGCTAAGCACCCAAAACAACTATAGATTTAGAAAGCTTTACCTTACAAGAAGGAACTAACCCTCTAAGTAACCAAACACCCACTCAGATACCTAAGCATATTACCTTGAACACTTGTTACTACTTTTCAACTAATGATGATCATCTTTGTCTACACTCTTCACCTTTAATCTCTCTCAAGCTTCCTCTAGGGCTAACTTGCTGAAACTACCTCTTCTAGGCTCATTCGGTCTAATTACCTCTATGTTCTCATACATTAACTTAATCAAATAAACATGTATAATATTTTTCTTACTTTAATGGTCCTAACTTACCTATACCTTCTCTTTCAAAGGTTCTCTTCTTCACTTGAATCCACACGCACTCAACTACCCAATTGGTCCAAATAAATCTTGTAATTATAGAACATTCTTCCTTTTAACCCATATTAGTTAGAGAATATGGTTTACATATTTGTTCTATCATTTAAATAGTTATCCATACGCTTTACATGTAATATCCCCACACTCTGAAGGTCATCCATTACCTCATTAACCTCAAATCACCATTAGGTCTTAGTGAGATCTAAAACATTAGGTGTTCACAAAAACGCGTAATACTAGTAGCCTCTTGGACCACCTTCATATTCCACAAACACTTCAAAAATATCAAACAAACCTCCAATAGGATCTTTCTTAGTTCCAAATAAGTATATGTCACCTGTAACTCAACCTCAACACTTAAACTTACCAAAGAGGTTGAAGTCTAAATCAACTACTCAAATATTTCACATAGACATATGATTAGATCACATGGGTGAACCCTTCAAGACATATGATACACTTCCATGTGATTTATACACTTCAACACAAGTTTTAAGCACTTAAATAAACTCTCTTAAAATGACCACTAAGACTGGTCACACATAGTCAAAATATAGTTATACTATTTTGACTCACCATATCTAATCAGGGAGAAACTATGAACACCAATGCCTTATAATAAGCCTTAGAGACCAATATAAAATGTCTATACTCATTTTCTTCCTTAATTCTACTTAAAACACTTTCAACTTACTCAAGCAACCTGTCACTCAATCTACTAGTGCATTCAATAACTCTTGATACTAACTATCAAACACTCACTGTGTAAATGTCACTATGTAAATGATAACCATTAGACACTTTGACCTCATCTCTTACTTCCTATATTTTTTTTAACAAATTCTCTCCATTGATCTCCTTGGAAGTAGCCTAGTCTTTATCATGCATCAATCACCATTAATCTTAGATCCTCACTTCTGAGATCAAGACACTTAGCAAATCTATATGCCTTCTAAGAATGATTTGGATTATTAAATTCACACACACTATTTATATCTATCTACATAATCATACACTCACCATTGGATCTTTTATTTTCAGTCCCCATTATTGTGCCACTTGGTAATCTTACGTGTATTTTGAGCACCCTACTGACTTGTTGACTTGATACATACAATTGGATCACTAAAAACAAGATCACAAACTCTATTAGATCATTATCTATTCATATTAAGTGGTCATCATTATATCTATGATACAATTAGATTTTCACCATATATTTCTGATAATGTACATTTGGCTATGTATGGGAGCCATTTCAATCTACTTGGAAGGCCAACTTTGCGCCTTAATTAAAAATTTTAAGCTCAATATCATGACCTAAAATTTGAACCATATGCTCTCCTCACATATGGTAATCCATACATACATTTATATTGTCTCAAAAGCTTCACATATGTGAAATATAGCATCATTAGCCTTCTTACTCAACCTTATCTTCTAAGATGACTACTTGAACTTAAACACTTATATGACTGCTCTAATGAATTCCTTTCACTTATATAAGCACTCATAACACCCCATAGGTTATTTTAATCATGAATATACCATAAATATCATCCATTAATTTCCTCACTAAGTTAAACATTGAATAAACATGCACTAAAACTGAAGCACAATGGAAGCACACATTATCATTGTCATTCTAGCACACATGACACTTCATCAACATCCTTGGTCACCTTGGAGACATCATTGACAAACCTACAAAACTTTCTTATTATTTATTTATGGATCACATTGAAAATGTGAAGATCTCTCCTAACCATTTCAAGAGTCTTAATATGCTTGATATTTTACCCAAGGGGACATGGACTTCACAAACCTCCTTGACAACAACTCAATTTCCATCCATCATTACCTTTCCATAATTTTTAATTATGCCCCTAATTTGATTCCTTATATTAAACCACCTTATGGAATGCCTAGTTACCTTATGGGTAAAACTTTTATTTCCACCATTTTCACAACCCAATATATGGTAACTCATTCTTTATCTTCTACAAGCAATCTATCTACTAGTATTTCCCAAAACCAAACTTCTCTTCCACCACCAAAAAATACCCAATCACCTTCAACTTCCACCAACCCCATAACCAACCCTTAAAATGTGATTTTAACCCAACCAATGATAAATTAAACTCCATTTAGAATTGGGATTATATCCATTAGTGTGGTTTTCTTACCTCTTACCACCCAAAAACTAACATCATCTACACCAATTTAAAACCTAGTAGTTTTTATACTATCCACTCTTCCACCTATAAGTACAAGGGTAACTATATACCTTCAACAACCAAACCCAACAATACACATGTCTCAATAAATACCCACTACACCTAAACAAGGATATGTCCTAAATCCATAAGGATATATGCCTTCCATATCATCCCAACCTTTCATAACCAACTATCAATATGTGGTATCCACCCAACCTTCCAACATGTATTATATTACATAATCACAACCACAATAAACCATACCCTAAAACTATGTGGGTACACCACAAATTGACCTCACTAAGATGTTAATGGATAGAATTACAACTTTAGAGACATATATTTCTAGAGCTCATAATATTTTATCTAATGACCAAATTTGTAATACACACATTCACCCTTATGTACCAATTCATCCTTACCCTAATCAATGGGAACTTACTAAATTCAGAAAATTAAAAAGTAAGGAGGATCCCCAAAAACATTTCATATCATTTAGGCATGCATGTTATCTCATTTCCGCTAATTATTCTATTTTACTTTGGACCTTCCTCATGTATTTAGCAAGACCTGCATTGGATTGTATAGTGCCATCACTAGGCACTCTCTCTTCCCTCACCCATCTAATGAAAAATTTCTTAGATCACTTCTCCATAAAAATCTCCAAGAAAGTATCCATAACCAACTTGTATTATATTTTCCAATTCAAGGATGAATCCATTATGGATTTTGTTATTCTATGGAGGGGGTTAATCAACCAACTTTCTTTCTCCCTACCCCAACTAGAATTGATTGAATTTTTCTCTCTAGCATGTGCCAAACATATTTCATGTACCATAAAAGTTCACACATTTCTTACTTTTGATGAAGCATTTACCATGGCAAGGAAATTGGAAATCTGAGTGATTGATGAAGGCAAACTAAAATTTAGAAATAAGAATGCCAACATCGAATATGTAGAAGCTTCTTCCAAACTTTCAAACCACATGAAAGCCAAAGGATCAACCAATACCATTTTAGTTAAAACATATCCTCTGTTGTGGTGTGGAGCTAAAAGCTTCAACTGTTTGCAGACACTAGAAGGAAGGATGCTGAAGAACCAGAGCCACCAGCGTCGGCAGTATGACCGACATCGGTCAAGTGCAGTGGAGAAGGAGACAGGCGACGGCAGGAAGTCAGCCGATGTCGGCAGCACTAGACTAGCAGGGACCGGTGTCAGTCGCCTGTGTATTTTCAGAACTGCTGTTGACGAACAGTCAGTTAGTTAAACCGAGTGTTTGCATGCTAAGGGGCTAATTTAAGTCGCGGGTTGTGTTTCTAATTTTAGTAGTTAGAGTTATATTTTTTGTAAACATGGGATCTTATTTATAGACCCATAAGGCATGTATTTTAAATCAATTCTAAGGAAAGTAAAGGCATTGAAGCTAGCAAGGTCAAGGAGATCTACAGGTGTAAGGTCAAGGAGATCAGCTGAAGCATTCAAGGGGGGATTGCAACTCAGGCTTTAGAGTTGTTGTGTTGAGCAAGAGAGAGAGGGAAGAAGGTCTTGAGGTGTGGCAAGCCTTTGAGGTGGAGGAAGAAGTGGCATCTTCCTTATTGCATTTTCTTCTAGTAGTATTTAATACAAGAGTGTGTATTGTCTCTCAAATTCTTTGTTGTCTCAAGTTTCTAGCTACTTTATCATTCTGGTATAATTCCATGTTTAATTGCATATAAGAAAGTAATCAATTGTGCTCTAATTGGTAGAGCTACAGATCCCCTGACAAGTGGTATCAGAGCTACGGTTTGCAAGAAGCAAGGTATTGTTTTTTATTACAGGTCATTCACAGGGTTTTCTAATTGAGTGGGAGTTCAGCAATGGCAGGAGAAAGTAAGCTACGAATGGAGAAGTTTAACAGCAAGAATTATCAACACTGGAGGATGCAGATTGAGGACTATTTATATCAGAAGGATTTGTACTTACCGTTGGGTGGGGTTACATGCAAGCCCACAGATATGAAGCATGAAGAATGGAACGTTCTTGATCGGAAGGCTCTCGGTTCCATAAGGTTGAGCCTTGCATCATCTATGATTTCTAGCTTATCACAGTGTAAGACAACGGAAGAGTTGATAAAGTCCTTGGTGAATCTATACGAAAAGCCCTCAGCTTCTAATAAGGTATATCTTATGAAGCAACTATTTACTTTGCAAATGCAGGAAGGTGGATTGGTACATACTCATCTCAGTGATTTCCATGGTTTGGTAAACCAACTAGCTTTAGTCAACATTGTTTTTGATGATGAGGTAAAGGCTCTCTTGATTTTAGGTTCTTTGCGTGAAAGTTGGGACGATATGGTTATGGCAGTAAGTAATTCGCATCTGCTTCTAAAATCTTAAAAGTTGATGATGTTGTGAGTGTGATCTTGAATGAGGAAATACGTAGGAGAAGCACGGGTGAATCATCAGGGAATGCTCTAAGTGCAAGAAGTAGGGAAAGGCAAAGGGAGAAGGTTGAGCAAGGGAAATCAAGGTCAGGAAGGAGATTCGAGTCCAAAGGTATTACCTGCTAGTTTTGTGGAAAGAAAGGACATACAAAGGAGTGTTGGTTGAGAGATAAAGAGAATCAACATGCAGGTATGGGAGAAGCAAAGGATGCAAATATTGTGATGCAGGATGCTCTCATACTTTCTTCAGATAGTCAAGTAGGATCATGAATTTTAGATTCTGGTTCATCTTTTCATGCATCCTCAAACAGAGATTTGTTCTACGAGTATGAACAAGGAGACTAGAGTTCTTTATTTAAGGGATGGTACGCCTTGTCAAATAGTTGGCAAAGGGAAAGTGTAGCTGAGATTGCAGATTGACAACATGTGGGTGTTGAAAGAGGTCATCCATGTTCCGATTCTGAAGCAGAGTCTGATTTTTGTAGGAAGGTTGGGAGATGAGGGATGCACAATAACCCTCACAGTGGATTCTTGGAAGGTTACCAAGGGAGCACTTGTTCTAGCAAGAGGTAAGAAAGTAGATAATCTTTATCTGTCTACTTGCATTACTGATTCTACTTCTGGTGTAGATTCGAAGATGTGGCCTAATAGGCTTGGTCACAAGAATAGGAAGGGAATGGAAGTTCTTGATTCAAAAGGTATGTGCACAGATACAGTTCATTGTAGAAAGAGGAAATTTGATGCCTTTGATAGGAACAAAGAAGCCTTAGTGTTTATGGAGGAGATGAAGGACAGAGATCAGTCACAGGGGTTGAATAAGTCTAAGCAGGGCAGCATGGACAGAGGTTTGATCCAAGAAGAGATCATGGATGAAAATTTCATCACTTACAGGAACACACAAACATTGATGTCGGTAGCTTGGCACTGACGTTAGTCATCCAGATACTGACATCGGTCATGTGCAGACCAGCAAGGTCGGTAGGTCAGACAGGAGAAGTCTGACATCAGTCACAAGGACCGACATTGGCAGGAGGGACACCGGCGTCAGCCAGGGAAACGACGTCGGTAGTCAGGGTCAGTGCAGGGAACCGACATCGGTCGGAAGCAGACTGGGAGATGGCCTAGATCGGTCACTGGAACAGATGTTGGGTGAATTTCTAAGTCTCAAACACCCATGTGGAGGTCAAGAAAGGTATGTGAACCTCATTTTCATTGTTCACCTTCTTTATATTTCTTATTGATAGTCACGAACTAGGAAGATGGAAGAAGCAATGCAAGTAGAATCCAGAAACAGTGGGAGCTTGGCATGGATGAGGAGTGTGAGTCCTTGGAGAACCAAATAGGTATTTGTTGGTAGTGTTGTCGGCTGGAAGGAAGCACTGGATAGAGGGATGGATTCCCATTTTAGAGAAGAGAGTGGATGGATACATGAGATAGAAGGCTATGGTATATGGTCTTGATTATGCTGCAAAACAATGGAGGTTTGACCATTGTATTTTATGTTTACCAGGTTGGATAATATTAGCTCCATTATCCTATTACTATATTGTGTTACTTGTTGTAGGGTTTCATATATAGGGAGTTCTCTGAGCTAAGGGTAGAGTTGGTTCAAAAGTATGTCATGGAGAATTTGGGAGCAACAAAATTCTTGTGGCATAAGATATAGGGATTGCATCACAGGTTTACGTGGTGGTTTCTCTTCAAGAGTTACGTTGAGGAGGGATACAGAGCCTAAGGAACAAAACAGATGGTGTACAGGTACAGGTATAAGTTGCAGCTATTTATCTCCAAGTGGGAGATTGTTGTGGTGTGGAGCTAAAAGCTTCAACTATTTGTAGACACTAAAAGGAAGGATGCTGAAGAACCAGAGCCACTGGCGTCGGCAGTATGACTGACGTCGGTCAAGTGCAGTGGAGAAGGAGACCGGCGATGGCAGGAAGTCGGCTGATGTCAGTAGCACCAGACTAGCAGGGACTGGCATCGGTCGCCTGTGTATTTTTAGAACTGCTGTTGACAAACAGTCAGGTAGTTAAACTGAGTGTTTGCATGCTAAGGGGCTAATTTAAGTTGCGGGCTATGTTTCTAATTTTAGTAGTTAGAGTTCTATTTTTTGTAAGCATGGGATCTTATTTATAGACCCATAAGGCATGTATTGTAAATCAATTCTAAGGCAAGTAAAGGCATTGAAGCTAGCAAGGTCAAGGAGATCTACAGGTGTAAGGTCAAGGAGATCAGCTGAAGCATTCAAGGGGGGATTGCAACTCAGGATTTAGAGTTGTTGTGTTGAGCAAGAGAGAGAGGGAAGAAGGTCTTGAGGTGTGGTAAGCCCTTGAGGTGGAGGAAGAAGTGGCATCTTCCTTATTGTATTTTCTTCTAGTAGTATTTAATACAAGAGTGTGTATTGTCTCTCAAATTCTTTGCTATCTCAAGTTTCTAGCTTCTTTATCATTCTGGTATAATTTCGTGTTTAATTGCATATAAGAAAGTAATCAATTGTGCTCTAATTGGTAGAGCTATAGATCCCCTGACATCCTCCTCTAGTGGTAAACCAATCAAACCAATTCATATCTTAAAATCAAATATAAAACCCCAAAACTATTTTTTTCAAAAGTATAACACTCCACTAGGGGACTCTTATGCTTCAATTTTGGAGAAATTGTTGAAAACATCCATAGTCCAACATCCAATAGTTATACCTCCTCAAAAAGTTTACTCATCTCATCTTATACCAAGTTGGTATAATGAGAATGAGATCTAAAACTACAATCACATCATTTTCCATAATTTTGATAAATGCAAAGCTTTTAATAACATAGTTCAAGACTTGATTGATAAAGGTAAACTTGTAATAGATAATCCAAATGCAACTCCAAATCAAGATCTTGACATCTTCCATGAACCATTTCTAAAGCACCCAAATATTTAAATAATGAGCATACAAACATAGAAATATCCTATAAACATAAGTTTCATATCATAAACATTGTCCTTAATGAACTTACAATTGAAAAACCCATGATCCAAACCATTCCTATTCCACTTCTTGAGTTGGTAAAACCAACCCAAATCACCACACCTACAACATTTCCTTCCATATTATAATCACCTATTCTTCCTTTGAAAATCTCAACCAAGGAAGATACCACCACATCTACTCCACTTCTTCTATAGTAGAATCATTCATCCTTATTTTGGAAAGCTCAACCAAAGAAGATACCACCACACCTACTCCACTTCCTTCAATTGTGGAATCACCCATCCTTACTTTGTAAATATAAATTAAGGAATATATCACCACACCTATTCCACTTCATTCCATAGTGGAATCACCCATCCTTCTTTGGTAAATCTCAACTAAGGAAGACATAACCACACCTACTCTACTTCCATTAATAATGGAACCACCCATGATTCCTTTAAAAATCTTGCCAAAATAAGAGGAAATCATGACCATCCCACTTTCTCAACCACTTAGTCTCCCATTGGAAAAATATAATGATGATGCCAAGTACACATATAAACCATTTTCAAGGTTGGTTCAAAATATAAAATTATTACCACAACTAAACCTTTACTATGCTACATTTTGGCACCATCTTGGACTTCCCTACCCTATAAAGAAGGATCGAACAAGCCCACTAACCACCCAACCTTGAACCTCGACAAAATTAACCACCTTTACCACAAAAAAATCAAAAAAATTATCCATAATTCAACCTTCAACCAAGACAACCAATCCAACTCCCTTAAAAATAAACAAAATAAACCCAACCATCCCAATCAAACCTATCAAGAACTTGGGTGCACCTCCAACTCAAAACCTCACTCATCCACCCTTAAAATTGGATTTGACACCTCAAACCCCACCAAAATATCAACAACCTAAACCAAGGAAGAAGATCAAACCACTTAAGACTCAAAAGCCTCGAACTATTTCACCTCCCATCTAAACTTCACCCTCTATCCTAGGGCCATACCCCTTATCTATTTTAAGAACTCACCCTTCCATTTTTTTGGAGAAGCTAAAACCTCCAACAAACAAACCATAAACTCAACCTCTTCTTATTACCATGTTTCCACCTATCCACACTAAACCTTCGACCCAAAAACCAAAAACCAAAAACATTTCACAAATATCAACCAAAAATTCACTTATATCACCTACCCCTAAAAAGGTGCCAACTCAAATAACCAAAACAAAGACATCCACCCTTTTAACACCATTTATATAATCCTATTATACTATGTTACAAAGGTTGTTACAAAATTTATACATAACTCTACATCTCATTAAACCATTCAATCCTCTTAGCCCAAAATTGGTTTGGTTCAATGCTAACATAATCTGTGCATACCATCAAACACCTAGACATAACACTGAGAACTGTAAATCTCTTAAAGACATAATCCAAAAATTATGTGATGTAAATGAACTTTTGATATAGTAGCCTCCTCTTAATCTACATCTAATAAAAGAAATGAAAACTACCACCTCACATAAACCTAACTCTAATATCTCATCAAAGAATAAGGATGAACCAAAACAACCTACTAGCCCACATACGTTCCAAATTCACACCAACCATGTAGTCACTTGATCACAAAGTCAAAAGGATAAGGGAAAATCTAGATCATCCATCCATTAGACATATCCTTGTTATACATAAGAACCCAAATAACCTTCTCCAAAACTCAAGATTTCTATCTTGGATACACCTCAATCCAACCTATTAGGACTAATACATAGGTTGATTCTTAAACAACTTAACCAAACCCTAGTGAAGACAAACTTGTATGAATTGATCTAAAGTTCACATCAATAACATAAAGCCATGATAGAGGATTTACAATCCATTTATCTTCAACAAAAAGATCCTTGACCTCTAGGAGCCTTCCAAGTATCATCTTTTGTCACATTTTAGGATTATAAAATACCTCCTATCCACGTAGATGATTTGGATAATCCCCTCTTCATCATCGCCCACATCAATCAAACCCAAATAAAAAGGTTCATGATTTATGGGGGAAATAACATCAATATAATCTCATCCCATACCTATGATCAACTCAAACTTCCTGAGAACGTCATGTCTAAAACCACTACCATGATATGATCTTTCAATGACATGATGACAACCACCTTGGGAACAATTATCCTTCACATACTATTAGTATCTAAAACTCTCCTTAAGATCTTATGAATTATATAATGGTAATTTTAGTATAACATTTTTCTTGGATGCCCTTTGACCTCAACCATGAGGTGTGTACCATCAACCTTGCATAGATGCCTAAATTTTGAATATGAGGGTCAATTACACATCATCCCTATTGACCCTAGTCCATTTAAGTCATGTAACATGAATTACTACCTAAATGATGTCTTCATCCCTTTAAAGGACATAAACCCCTCAACTTTCATCAATTAATATTCTATTATCTCAACCATACCCTCTTCCCATCTCCCTATGAAAGACACCTTAAAATATATGTTCCAACATCTTTCACTAGGAGAATATCATTTTTTGACTCTTGATACCCTTCCTAATCATCAATAGTACAAAAATATTGATCAAAATCATCACTATGATTCTAAAATTAGAACTATCATCCATTTTAGTCTTCCCAACTTCATGTATGGGGGACTCGATAAACCACTTTTGGCTTCTAACACCTCACCTTCTGTCAAACCATTCACCTTTGATTTTTGCTTCTATGATAAACTAAATTTTGACCAAACATATCTTCATAAATGTGATTGGAACGGCTTCAATTTAGGTATTTATGATCATGGACCACATGAGCTTATCCCATATAAAACTCAAAAGCCTCATCAATTACATGGCCTTATATTAATCCAACCTAAAGAACCAATTGACACACCTTCTATTTCAATCATTGAGGAAGAAACCCTATCCTCACCTACCTCTTCTTATTCATAGTTTGATGACCCTAAATCTATCCCTCTTAATTTTATTATCAACATGATTCATTTAGGACCCTTGACTTATAAAATTCATGGGGAAACCAAAACCATTCCTCTTACTCATCTTGAGATGGTGGAAGATGATTCTCCCACTATTAATACCATCTAGTGTCAAGATGATGATTCTCTTTTCACTTATCTTTGTTTTGAAGGACCATCCCTTCACAAATCCCATCATCTTTAGACATCGACCATGTTGAATGCATCTAGCATTGATATCAACTTGGGCACTCATGATAATCCTTGTATAATCAAAATTGGCTAATATTTAGATTCCTCAGAATATCGATACTTATCCTATTTTCTATGTGACTATAACATAACATTTGTTCGGTCTTATAGTGATATGCCTATAATTGACCCTTCGATTGTCATTGACAACATTATTATCAATATTGATTCTATTCTTGTTAGGCAAAATCTTTGAATAATGCACCCTCACATTACCCTTCTTATTAAATAGGAGCTACAATGTTTCTTATCTATCAACTTCATCCAACCCATTGACTATCCAAAATGGGTATCGATTGTTGCTCATATCAATAAATTAATAGGGGTGATTTATATTTGTATCTATTTTTGTGACCTCAACCTTGATTATCTAAAGGATGACTTTCTTTTACCAAGTACTAACCACCTTGTTGATATAAATACTGGCTATGAGATGCTATCTCTTATGGATGGATTCATGGGATATAACCAAATATTAATCACCCCAAAATTTTGATAAAAATACAACATCATCACTCCATGGGAAAATATTTTCTAAAAGGTCATGCCTTTCAATTTGAATAATGTTGGTGTAACCTATCATCATTCTGTGACCTACATCTTTCATGACCTCATCCATAAAACTAGTGGAAGACTATGTATATGACTTCTTTGGTAAGTAAAAATGTTGAAAAGACCATTTAACAATACTTAAAATCATATTTTACCACCTTATCCAATTTCATGTTCACCTCAACCCAAGGAAATGTGTCTTTGGAGTCATGTCAGGCAAGATCCTTAGCTTTATCATTTCCCTTTATGGATTAGAAATCAATCCCACCAAAGTAAAATCAATATTAGACATGCCTCCTCCAACTAACCTTAAGCAACTATGTTTTTTGTAGGGTAAGCTTCTATCTATTCATTATTTCATCTCTTAATTATTTGATAGATGTCATCCCTTTCACCACCTTCTTAAGAAGTACATCTCCTTTAAGTGCAATGAAGACTATCAAAAACCCTTTGAATCACTCAAGGTATACCTTATCTTTCCACCTATCCTTGTCCATCCAAAAGAGGACCAACCCTTCTACCTTTACATCTTTGCCACAAATTATTCCTTAGGTGCCATGCTCACACATCATGATGATCAATACAAGGAATAAGCAATATACTATATAAGTTAAACACTTTTAGAGTATGAAACTATTTTTAAACATACCAAAAATTTATGCCTCACCTTAGTCTTCATGTCTTCTAAACTTCAATACTACCTCCTCAACCATAAAACCTTTATTGTCACAAACGCTAACCCCATTAAGTACATACATTAGAATCCATTTAAAAATTAGAGTATGGTTAGATGGATCATGCTTTTAATTGAGTTTGATCTTGAGTTATTTGAAAAAAAGTTAGTCAAAGGTTAAATAATAGATGATAAATTGGTTGAAGCCATTTTAACTAAAAACTAGCATTCTAAACCTTGAGTTTATTGATGAGTTTATCAAAACTCTTTCCCAAAAGGACATTAATTACCAAATGACCATATTCTATGATGGATAAAAATGTCAACATGGTTGGGGTGATAAAATCATTCTTATATTCATTTAAGGTGACCCTTTTCCCTTGTCCTTCAAACTTGACTTTGATTGCACCAACAATGTGGCTAAATATGCGGCCCTAGTTTTCAAAACATTCATTAAATTCCACTTAACATTCATGAGCAATTCATACAAACATATATATCAATCAAATCATAAGTAATCATATTTATGAATATGAAATACAAGAACACATCACATATGTTAGAAACCCTCAAGGTTAACAAAACACACTAATACATATGCAAGTGGACCATAGTCTTATAAGACAAAAACTAGATTTAGCGAAGCACCAAATTCACATAGAACATCAACCACAACTAGCCAAGCTCCCACTTGACTAGGTTTTAACAAGCACCCACTTGTAAGGAAGCACAAACACTATAGATGACTTATCACAAACCCATTAACCTTATTTATTTAATCACCTTCAAAACACTTTATTTCTTATACAATAGGTGATGATCACCTTATTTAGCTCTTCACACTCTAATCCCTCTCAAACTACTTTTTAGGCCTCTTTGCTCAACTAGGTCTCTTCAAGGCTGACTAGGTCATATGAACTTGATCTTAATACTCAAACCTCTTATTATATATTCATGATAGTCCCTATACTTTATTTTGATGGTATATAAGACCTCCTTTCATTTAGGTATCTTATATCTCATTCACTTCTTAATCTAATTCCTAAAAATCCTTGTTATTATACAATCCTCTTTCGCATACACCTCTTGGTCAACCACACACAATTTTACACTTATATTTGATACAAAATATGTCTTAGGACACATTATAAGTAGGAATCAATCAAAACATTAGGTTGACCATAACTCAAATAGACCAAATCCTTCCTTAGGTCTCATGGACAACTAATTCCATTAGACCTACTTTAGGACACATTAAATTATGACCTAATGGACACTCTACATGAAAAAATATTTTCATGAAACAATAAAATAGGACTTATGTAGTATCCTTCAATCACCATGACACTTTTTAGGTCCAACCACGACTTGAAACACTCTATTAACACTATTCACATTAGGCCTTTAAACACACATAAAAGTCTATCTTGAACAACTGAAGATAACACATCATTTAGACACACAACATGACAATAAATAACCTATAAATAACATAAAAACTTTAAAAATATCAGCATATGTATTACAGACTTCAACCTAGGGAATGGAGCCTCAAACTTATCACTGTAGCTTGCTTACTCAAAACTTTCAAGACTATCAAAGATGTAGTCACGAAACATTGACCTTCAACACCTATATGATCACTTTATAATACTTCAAATGCATAATATTATCCTATGACATATTTATACCATATTAAAATATATAAATCATAAGGTCTAGTGGCAACTATTGGTCTTACAAACCAATTTATTGACCTCACTACATATAGCCATCACTGAGTAAGATAAGCCATTTTGGATTCATCATTTTCACCACTAAAATTTAATTTCAAGATATTCAACAAGCAATGAATAATAAATTCCAGTCTCAAAAAACATCTCCATTCACTTGGTTTCATCATTATGTCATGAAAATACATTCCAATTCATCTTCTCACTCTTGCCTAGGGTTTTAATTATTTGCATCATTAGGCCTATTAGCGGCTGACTAACTTAGATGACTAGTTTATAAAAATTGAGGACTATAACCTATCAATAAACCTTATTGGACATGAAACATGAGTCTCTACATTATTTTCCATCCATTTTATTACTATGTCCAATTCAATTTTTTACTTTTACAATATCTTCAAAAATAAGCTTGTAACTCCACATTTTCTCTCTCCTCTCTCTACCCAATACCACCTATAGGTACCCAAGAGAGTTAAATACAAGATATAATAGATTAACTAATCAATTCAATCCATCCTAAGCTATTTTTGGTAAACATATTCAACATTGGATCTTTATTAGGGTTTTAAGATGGTTTAAACCAATGTTCACTCTTAGCAATTATTCATAAACATAACCGCTCAATACAAAAAATAATGCCTATAATTTTGAGGTAAGACCCTTACACAGCTACCATAAAATTTTTAGGTTCCCATTAATTTTTTTAATGATCTAATGAGCATAGGAAAATCCTTCTTGGGTTTAGAACCCTTCATTTTAAGCACTTGAGAGACCTTGAAACAACTTTTCATGCCTTGTCCTTCAAACTAGAACCTAAAATTTCATGAATATGAATAAAAAACATAAATAAAAATTTTAAATTCTCACCTATTTAAGCTTTCCTTGTAAAATTATCATAATACCCCATTAGGCTACACTCTCTCTCTACACCATAGTCTTCATATCTTACTAGGACTTGAACTAACCTTTATGCCTCTTTCTATGCTCTCAATTCCTCACTGTGATGCTAAAAATCTCACTCTCATTTCATAAAAACTCTTTCATTTTTAAATGTTACCATACATACTTCACATGGTCTGACAATAGATCATGATACCTCATTAGGCTAAAGGTCCTACCCCTGTAGGCTCACCCTAAAACTCTCATTAGTGCTAAAATTACTCACATACATGATCAATAAAACTCATAAAACCACTAATTCATATGGGCACTCATATCACCAAGACACCATGCTCATACCTTCTCACAAGGTCTCTTCATGCCATGACTAGGCTTATGTTACTTAAGCACTTGAGCTCATAGACTTGCTACCTATGAATTTATCAACAATAGAAATAAAAAAATAGCACTCATAACTACTAAAATACTCTCTTTAAAACTACATAATTTAAATTATCATAATCCTCATAATCTTGTCACAACACATACTTCCAACTGGCCTTGCTCACAACAACACTCTTGCAGACCTACTTATCATCATACTTTCACAATAATCTTCAATGACAATATTGATAACTTCAAGCTAACCTGAACCTTGAAAATAACCTTGACATCAACCAATATGCAATATAATTATCAACAATCTCACCTTTTCATAGCATGCGCATACCTCAATGACCACTCACCATGCACCTTCACTAGATGCACCTTGACATAAATGACATCAACCGGTACATTAATGACATCAACCTTGACATCAATGATAAAAACATGCCAACAAACTCCCCCTTTATCATTGATGTCAAACACACTACAAACTTATCATTCTCATTTCTCCATTATAGTCTTTTCTCCCCGTTTGACATTAATGGCAAATGATCTTCCACAAGCTACCATCTAATCCTTAGACCTCAAGAAACCATGCTTCTTATGACTTCTACCTCACTATCTTGACACTTCACAACATAGAGATATAAAGCTCCCCATGAGCTAATGCTTTTCCTCACAGACATTAGATTAAATCCACTCTTATAAAATTATCATTCTATCAAAAATATACATATCTCTCTGGTATTCATTCTCTCATAACTAGCTCATTTCTCAGATAAATATAATCATACCTATAACGTCTAGAATCACACCTTCTTGTAAAAAATGCTCAATATAGATAATATGAAACATTATAAGAACATGATCCACATTAATCCATGCATACATCCCTAAAATAAAATTAGATCACAAAACCACTCACCTTGTCCTTAATATGACTAATATGGCTCAAACAATTGATCACACACTAGGCCACCATCTTCATGACATCAACTGAAGAATTAGGGATTCCCATTTTGTCTTCATAGCTTGAGCTCACCACATGAGTCATTAAGACTCTCAAACCATCCTCATATTCCTTAAAACATATCTGATATACAAATTGACTAATTTTTGACTTCATAATCCTATGTCAACCTTAGATATCTCAGCATACTACCAACTAAATTCAATCCTTAGAGTTACCAAGATCACTAAACTCTCAGACTAATCACAATAATGCAAAAGGAAATTTTAAAATGAATCATGCACATACGTTTGCATTTCATACCATGGCTCCTCATGAAATAATATTCAGAAACAATTATAATTGAACAAAATAACTTTCAACTTATCATATACATACAATATATAAAGAATGTAACTCATACCTTACAACATAGCTAACATAAAATCCTCTCAAGATGAGTCCTTTAACTTCACTCTCATGCTTCTAAAGATATATTAGTGTCTCCATGAAGCTTAATGGAGTCAACCCTTTTTTATACAACACCAAAACACCATGAAATTAGTAGATTCATAGATCTCCAATCCACTCTTCTTATCCATCTTGCAATCATGAGAATGATAGTCCCTCTTTAGAATCTAGTTAGGTTTGACTAAAGCATTTGACTCATACACCTTATCATCCTTATTCTCTTTGACTACCTTATTAATATATGAAAATAACATATGTTATTGACACTCCTTCACACCTGATCCTTGCTCTACCTTATCAAATAATCTATTTTGACTAGAAGACTTATCATGACTCACCTTGATTGTCTTTGATTTCCATACAAATATTTGACCCTTCTCATACACTCTAGGAGATCCATACAACTTGTTATGTCTTGAGGACCTTCTAAATCTGTTAGGATAAAAACTTGAAATGTTTCTTACATTATGACAAATGTAACAAACAACATTATGATTCTTACCTCTTGAATGATCACTCTTCCCATGGTCCCATGACAACTCATCCCATGATACCATTCTATAATCACTTGATCTTTGAAAAAATATGTGATAATCAAAACAAAAACCATTTAAATAATTGTAATACCTCATTACATTGGGCTACCTAATTGGTCTATTCATTTTGAGTTTCATGTTAGTGTTCTTAACTTGTTCTAGATTATCATGCTCTTTCCCAAACTTGCTCAGATTGTCTATGAGCTTCTCATGACCAAACTTAAAATAATATAACTTTATCTTCAACTGATCATACTCAAATTATTTTGATATGAACTTTATATTGACACCTTCTAACTGATTCTAGATATTCTTGATGATTTTATCATCCTTTTGGATTCTTTGACCTAGTAACTCTTCAAAGTACATATATGTTCCTTAAGATCTTTGGCAATAGATATCAAATTATACCTCCTATTTTTCTGGTGCTTCAAATGATTTGGGGCACTTATGAGCTCATATTTAATATCTTTAGCTTTTCATTCTTCACATCATAATAGACTTCTTCATCATACATGTTGTCTTCTTCCTTGGAGCACCCTACTTCTTTATCCAAGAATAAAATTCCATTTCCAAATTGATCAACATAGTCATCATCATCATCATAAAAAACATTATTATCACTTACCTAAACTTAATTATTCAACATCTTTGTTACATAGTGAGCTTGTGAAATGAATTGATCTTCATTGATATCATGATAAACATTGTTATCATCACAATCGATGCTTGTGATCTTATGATCTAATTGAGGCTATTAGGCCTACTTCAAATGGCTTGATATAATGCCAATTATTGGAAGAAAAATTACTAAGCAGGGTGGGGTAAATATTTTTTTAAACATTTGGTCAATTTTAATTAACATTAATGAGTCATTCATGTAAACATATAGATTAATCAAAGCATAAACAACCATACATATGAACATGAAATACAAGAACACATCACATGTGTGGGAAACTCTCAAGTGGAAGAAAACCCACTGATCTCTAAAATTGGAATAAAATCCTATCATAAAAAAACTAAATTTTGTGAAGCACCAACACCAACTAGACAAGCACCCACATGAATAGGCTCTAGTAAGCACCCACTTATAAGGAGGTAATAAGACCTTAGATGAATTAGAAACAATTCAGCCACTTGATTTATTTGATCAACTTAAAAACATCTTGTTGATTACATAATAGATGATGATAACCTTCTCTATCTCTTTACACTCTTATCCCTCTCAAACTACCTTATAGGCCTCTTCACTCAACTAGGTCTCTTTAAGGTTGATTAGGTCATATGACCTTGATCTTCATATTCAAATAATTTATTATGTATTCATGATAGTCCCTCTACTTTATTATGATGGTCTATAATAACTCATTCCACTCAAGGACCTTTTATCTCATTTGTTCCTCAATCTAATTCCTTAACACTTTGATTAGGCCTAAAAAGCCATATTCTTATAAAAGCCTCTTGATCATACACCTATTGTTCAACCACACACAGTTGAGCATTTATATTTTCCAAAAAATATGACTTATGACACATTAAAAGTAATAATCAATCATTACATTAGGTTATCCATAACTCAAATAGAGCAAATCCTTCTTTAGGTCTCATGGAGACCTAATTCCATTAGGCCTACTTTAGGACACATTATATTATGACCTATTGGAACACACTAAAGGGAAAAATATTTTCATGGAAAAATAAAATAGGACTTATCCAACATCCTCCAACTACCATGACATTTTTTAGGTCTAACCAACACTTGAAACACTCCATTAACAATGTTTACATCAGGCCTTTAAACAAATAGAAAAGGTTGTCTCAGACAAATAGATATAACACATCATTTATCCACACAACCATAATAATAAATAATTTATAAATACCCTAAAATACCTTTAAAATATCACCATATTCATTATATACATTAACTCAAGTCATATAGCCTCAAACTCATTATTACAACTTGTTTACTTAAAATTTCTAAGACTCTCAAAAACATAGTCATGAAACATTGACCTTAAACACTTGTATAACCAATTTAAAATACCTAAAATTAATTAAAATTATCATTTTTAATCTCTATACCATATTTGAATATAAAAATCATATGGTTTAGTGGAAATTATTGGTCTTATAGACTAATTTATTGACCTCAGTACACATAGACTTCACTGAGTCAGATAAGACATTTTGGATTCATCATTTTCACAAATAAAATTGACTTCCAATATATCTAAAAGGAATTAATAATACATAAAAATCTCATAAAAACATATCTATATACTTTTTTTCATCATTCTATCTTGGAAATACATTCCAATCCATCTTGTCACTACTGCCTGGGTTTTTCACTATTTACACCATTAGGCCTACAATGACTGGATAACTTGGATGACCAATTTATCAAAATTGAGTAATATAAAATATACATAAAAACTAATAGACATTAAAAATTATTCTCTACCTTATTCCTCCATCTATTTTCTTACTATATCCAATGCAACTTTTGACTTCTATAGCAACTTCTTCAGAAACAAGCCTATAACTAAACATTTTATCTTTCCTTTCTCTAACCAATATCACATATAGGTACTTGGGAAATTAAAATACAATATATAATATATTACCTAATAAATTCAATCCATGCTAATCATGCTTTTAGAAACATCTTCAACATTGAGTTTTTATTAGGGTTTTAAGAGGGTTTAAACTAGTTTCCACTCTTAACAATCATTCGTAAAGCATAGCCCATCAATCCAAAAACTAATGTTTTAAATTTTTATTGAGGACCATTTCCCATCTACCATGAATTTATTAGGTTCCCATTAAAATTATTTATGAGATAATGAGCATAGTAAAATCCTTCTTAGGTTGAGAACCCTTTATTCTAAGCACTTGAGAGACCTCTAAATAACTTTTCATGCCTTTTCCTCCAAAATAAAACCTCAAACTACATTAACATTCCTAAAATAACTTTAATAACATTTATCAATTCTCACCTACTCACAATTGCCTTGGAAATTGACCCTAATAACCCATTAGGCTACACTCTCTCTACAACATATTCTTTATATCTTATTAGGCCTTAAACTAACCTTCATGCCTTTATTCATGATCAACATATCACTATAATACCATAGAAACTATATCATGCTTAAATAATACCATAAATCCTTCACATTCCTTGACAATAGATCATGATACCTCGTTAGGCTAGGTAGAGTTTAAGAGAGGTCTAAATATAAACATAGACTAAAGGTCCTACCCTTGTAGACTCACCCTGAAATTATCATGAGTTTTCCAGTGACTCACATAAATTATCAAATAACCTCATACAACCAATCATTCATTTTTTCACTCATATCAAAAAGCCACTATATTCATACATTTTCACAAGGTCTCTTCATGTCGTGACTAGGCTTAGGCTACTTAAATAATTAACCTTAAAGACTTGCTACCTATGCATTTGTCAATAATGGAAATAATTATAAAAAATTATAACCACTACAATAATCTCTTTCACAATACATACCTTCAATTCTCATAATCCTTACAATATTTTAATAACACATACTACCAACTGGACTTGCTCATAGTAACACTCTTGTAGATGTACTTGTCATCATACCTTCACAAGAATCTTTAATGACAACACTGATAACTTCAAAATGAATTAAACCTTGACATTAAGTTTGACATCAACCAATAAAAAATATAATGATCAATAATCTCACCTTATCACATCATGCACATACCTCAATGACCACTCACTATGCAGCTTCAGTAGATGCATCTTGACATCAATGACATCGACCTCGACATCAATGCCATCAACCTTAACATCAATGAAAAAAACATGAAATCATATTTTTTGTGATTCCTAACTTGTAGTCAACCAAATAAATGATTCCTACTAGTGTATAAAGGATGTTCTCTAGAAATACAAACAACTAGTAGATGTACTATTGACATCATTTGATCACTACCTTATCCAAGCCACTCTGTACTCAATAAACATTTTTGTTGACACCATGTTTTATGTTACATCTCAAATCTCATTTGTGGCTTCAGACTATAAAATATTTTTCACCATTCATAGACTTAACTAACCCTCTTACACCAAAATAGAACTCCCTCCCATCTATAATGTATAGGAAATCCAACCATATATTTGGTATAAGTAACATTTTTACTAACTTACCTTAGCCATCATCCCTTTTGACATCTATATGAATGGTAGAATATATTTCATACAAATCAATACTCACTATACTATACTAGGGGGAATCCTCTACAAAAAATGATTTGATGGTCTCCTTTTTAGATGCCTTCGTAGTCAAGAAATCCCTCTCATAATCAAAGAAACTCATGATGGGATATGTGGAGGGAAATTTATTGGTTTAGCTATTGCTAAGTGAATCTTTTGCCTTGGCTACTATTGATCTACCCTCAACCAAGACTATTGTAATTATGTCTAAACAGTGTGACAAGTGTCAACAACATGCCAACTTGCATCACATTCCTAGCTATGCCCTTCAAGTTGTTAAGGATTTATGGCCCTTCTCTCAATGGGGATTGGATCTCATTAGTGATATTAACCCTCACTTTTTATAGAGGCATAATTCTATCATCACTATTATATAATACTTCAAAAAAGGGGTGGAGGCTACTCTTATCATCTCAACTAAAGCTGACAAGATTGTCAACTTCATCAATCATCATATCATATGTCATTTTAGTGTTCCTCACAAAATCATCACCAATAATGGTAAAATATTCAAAAATAAGAATGTAGACAAGCTTTGTGATAGTTTTGGCATTAATTTAATATTATCATCTCCATACCACCTACAAGCTAATGGATAGGCCAAATCCTCTAATAAAACCCTTAAAAAAATGCTCACCAAAGTGATCAATGAATCTATTAAGGATTGACACTTATACATTCATTTTGCCTTATAGGCATATTGAAATATCACTCAAAAACATATGGGTGCCACCCATTTATCAATTCTCTATGGTGTAGAGGTTGTCTTGTCTCTCAAAGTGAAAGGTCCCTTCCTTTAGATATCCCTAGAGGATATCATCTCAGAAGAGGACTATCATCGAGAACAACTAGCCTAACATGAGATACTTGATGAGAATTATTTGATTTATTTTAACCATCTTCATGTCTATCAATATAAAATCAAATGTACTTATAAAAACAACTTAGAGAATGAGAATTCAATATTAGTGACCTCATCTTAAAGGAAAATCAACGCATAACTAACATGGAAATAGGAAAGTGGGGAATGTTTGCTCCTAATTGTCTTGGACCATTTATCATCATGCATAAATATGGGTCTCAAACATTCTAGTTATAATCCTTAAAGGAAATATGGAACCTAAGCCCATTAATGCTTTGAATCTATGTTTGTTCTTTTTTTGAAATATGTTTTAAGGATCCTTATGTCTAAATTAAGCCTGCAACTTATTTTACAAAGTTAATTCCTTCATCTCCTTACTTTAAGGACAACCAATTAAATAAAATAATCATTTAATTATCCATCATAGTTTTAGCCTAATCATAAACATGAGTACCATAGATCTACCCATGGCTTGATTATCATGGATACTTTCTTCTCCTTATCATGGATACTTTCTTCTCCTTATAGGGTGGATCCTCATGGTTATTTTATCTTAAACACTTTATCACCCATCATTTAACCTTCTTGTGCTATGGTTTTGCCATTATAAAGGCAAACCTTACTTTATAAGCAAGTCAATGTCTAAAACAAAATTAAAAAAATATATTATGGGTCATTTTTATACTTGTAGACTACTAACTTGAAGGACAACTACCAAATTATTGAGAATTACTCAAAAATATAGAGTGCTCCGTTGAAGTAAATATATCAAAATAAAACAAATCGAAAATGTAGACCATTGCCTTAAAAGATGGCTAAGTTAAAATTTTGTCAAAAAGTAATCACATGGAAGCCTCCCACATTGATTAGCTTCCCCAACCTATCAATCAAAAAGGCATCAATAGACCCTAAGTCAAAATTAAAAAACAACTATATATATATATATATATATATATATATATATATATATATATATATATATATATATATATATATATATATATATATATATATATATATAAGCTTTAGCAAAACATTAGTAGACTTCCCGCATTGATCAATTTATGCCAAAATAAGACATGGACTTACTTATAACGGTTCTTAATTCACCTAGAGAAGGCATAAACCATGCCCACAAAAAGGTTATACTTCCCTCCATTCACCTATCTACATCATGTGACTATTTTTTTCCCTCTCAATCAAGGGAATTTTAGCTTACTTGACATAATGTGATTAAGTCACTTATTTTAATAAATTAACTAACACTAATTCCATGAAATCAATGGGATTATATACATAAGCTTAACTATTATGGTTATGGTCTTTGGCAATAGGAACATTTAACCTCCTTAAAGTTTAATGACTATTTATTGAAACAATCATTGATGCATAGATCTTACTTTTTTGAGTCATCATATCTTCATTCACCTTCACTGTTGACATATATAATTTCAATCAAGTAATTTTTATGTCCAAGTTGCATATCTCAAATCATTTACATCATTACAAATAGAAAATCATGTTATTAAGCATTTAATTGTTTTGTTATACAAATTCTATTTTTAAAGCCACTTTAATCATACCTAAGTGTTTTTATTATGAAAATATTCTATTTAAACATTTGAAAACATGATTTAATGTAAATCACTTATGTGTTTTACAATATCTTATCTCATGTCATCCAAAAAATCACAATCTTCACATCACCATCATTATACATCTACCATCTAATCAACAACCATAAAGTTAATACAAATCGTCACATAAAAAATTATAACAAAATTTTATTATGTATGAACCAAATAACTATCTCATTTAGTTTATAATAAATCTATACTTGAGATAATAATCAACAAATAATTTATCATCATCAAAATCACATCACACCATACTTAGCCTTTTCATAACCACCTTGATTTGGTTATTTTGACCACATAACTACCTCACCATACATGATAAACACACACTACTTTTAGACCCTAACCTTTAGGTGAATCAGAGAACAACCACTTATGGTCTCAACACCTATGACCATTTATTTTTTTTAAGATCACATCCAAATTGTGGCATCCCTATGAAAACATACACTTCCACTAGGATACTTTATTTTATAGGTGTACCCCATACTAGTTAAGCCTAAAGTTGTCACCTAGTTACCCTATCACTCAGCCTTATTGTGTAACCTTCTTTACCAATTCCTAGGACTATGACATCCTAGTTTATGTGCAATTTATGATATCTCACTTGGTTACATTCTTTGTGCACATTCACAATTAAAATTCCCAAGCCAACTAACCAACCATGTCACTAACTTATTTGCCTATCAAACCTAAACATAACTCCATTTCACCTTATCACTTATTGGTTTGAGTGGGAGTACCTCCTCAAAACATTAGGGCATCCAACCTTCAAAAAATCATTACTTTTTTGTTTTGTATCTTTTGGATACAAATTATGCAACAAAAAGGGGCAAAATGTAGACATAGAAAATTTCACCAATAGTTCTAGATGTCATAACACACCTTTTAACCCCCTTTGACCTCAATGGGTTGGAATATTTCTTAACCCATTAAAAATTGATTTAACCCCTTAACCCATTAAAAATTGATTTACCCCCTACCCACATTTAGATAAATTATTTAATTAATTAAGCTAATAAAAATCTATTTACACATCACCCTAAGACCAATCCCATGGATAACTTACTAACACCTTTCCTTAATACCATTTATTACCCTAACATTTAAGTCCTAACCTCATAAACTATAACTAATTGCATTACCACACTCCCCTAAACTAACTCAAACCATTTGTAATGGTCTTAACTACTAAAATTAAGTGCAAAACACTATTTTGGGCAAGTTGGACCTATTCTACCTTGATCGACTCTAATCATCCATTGAATAATTTCGATTGACCAAAATTGGCATTGATTACTTATTACTGCTCATGAACTTTGATTGGTAGATTTAACAAACTGAGTATAGGGATGGGTGATAATTTTCTTTTAAATTTGTGCATAAATCAAAAATCTAAACTAGAGAACTAGATACTTCCTAAAAGCATAAAGGTCTTGCACCATTGAGAAATTAAAAGTTTTAACACCGTTACACTACCCATATCATACTAAGACTCCAAAGATTTTATATTGACTTTCCATATACTTATAAGAAAACAATATGGCACCAGGCAATTACTTTGTGATTTAAGCAATTTTAATGTTTCTTATCTTAGTGTTTGTTGTTTTAGTATCTTCACACCTTCCCCATAGCCTCAACTACCTATGTATAAGTTGTGAACTTCAACACCACTTTTCCATCTAGTACCCACCCACATTCCACAGTCTTTTAATCCCATAACCTCTATCAAAAAATTATTGTCCTTAATTTCCACCATTAAGAACCTATCCCAACCTTTTATCAGCAAAAAAATTCTCCATAACTCTCTAGAAATACAACCTTTCTACTAAATTTAAAACTAAATTTTCCCATAGTGACCAATGTTGATTCTTCCTAACTGATGTTGATCCACATAAGACTAGCATTGGTCTCTATGTAAAATTTTATCCACAAAATAAAAAGCTAAAGAGAACCCTTTCAACCCATCAAAACTTTTGTTTCTCCATCCCTGTCACAACACATTATTTATCCACAACAACCCAACCTGACCATTATTACTTTAGTGTTATTTTTATGTAAGTTAGCTTAATTTGTTTCAAAATTAATTAGGCATTCTGAGGCATTTTATCAATTTTTGAATTACTTTCTTCTTCCTTTTCTTAAATAATTTATTTTCATCATTCATTTGGACATAACTTATCTTAACAAGTGGGTTGAAAACCATCCCAGGAAGTTGCATACTTCTAGGAACTAACATTTTCTAGGTAACCCACTTACCAACCATTCTAATACAAATCTTTTTTAAGTCTTATTTATTTGTAAGTAATTAATCCCTAACTAAAGAGGATTACTCATGACATATAGATCAATAGAGTGAGAAACCACATCTAGGTTAATATACACCTTCTCCCTTTCCTTAGTTTTAATTATTTTCAAAATAAAAGAAAATGATCTAAAAATTTAGTGAAACATTAATCACCTCTTTTAATTTATCCTAGACAACTTGAACATGAAGAGGTTTATCTTAGTAATCTTTTGCCTCACATGAAAATTTACAAATTGAATCTTTAATGTCATGAATTACATATATGGCCTTGTCACTTGAGTTCTTAGCCTTATCAATACTTTCTCCAAGTATTTTGATTCTAAAATTAGCTGCACTCTCCAAGTCATCATGCTCCAAACGACTTTTTATTATATTTTCAGACATGAGTGTTTCTCTATCTGATTAATGGCCTACAACATGGGAAAGTATAGCTTTAGCCTTTGAACCTCCTCCTCATATTTATTAATTTATGCCTTTAGATATGTTAGGCCATAATTTATTGTCTTGTAATAATCTATGGCTAACCCTATCACCCTATTCCCTTTGGTGATTAGTTATTTAACCTAATATTTAGTATCCATATCATTATGTCAATCTTTATCTTTGCATCAAATGTCCCTTTATTAGGGAACTAAGAGATATATTTAGTGGTTTGGGTTGGTTCAAGTGGATGTGTTAGGTATATGGCATTCCTTAAGGCATCCATCAATTAGTCAACATTGTTCTTTATCTCATCCTTAGTGACCTTGTCACTATCCATTTTCTCAAAGAGAGAACTTATACTTATTTGGACATCATGTTTTAGTCCCTCTCTTGTTGGATAGCCAAGGTGTACCTTGGATATCTTATAATCCCCCACCACTAAATCTTATTTCTATTTTTCATGTGTGGTAACTTCTATCTCTATATACTTTTCCCCTTTTGTATCATAAGAGAATCTATAAATTATCTTAGGGACCTATCTTTGGTCATTTTAATGCTTCCAATAGATCAAAATCTAGGGTGTTAGGAGATATCATTTGTTTCCTCTTCTTGGACTCTAATTGTGTAAGAGAACTTAGAGTGTATACAAATGAATCATGTCCTCTTCCAATGGCCATTTCTACTTGTGAATCTATGATTGAAGTTGCCACATTTGTAGTTACTATAATAAGTGCCATATCTTCCACTAACATTTCCACTTAGTCATTGGCTAATAATTTGGCTATCTCTAACCTAATAGTGGGTTGACTAGGCACAGTTATGTCAGTGGGATTCTCTATCTCTACCTCTTTGGTGATGGCTTGGATCAAGGTGAGAGTTTAATAAGGAAATTATACTTAGACTAGTGGAGTGTGTATGCTTCCAAGGGGTGTGGAAGCTGGAAGTAACATAAGTAGATAGGTAGTCATGTACAGAGGTAACAAGGGAACTTGTGGAAGGATGGTGTCTAAGGAAGCATAAGAATATATTAATATGTTTGGAATGGATAGAGTAGAAGTAGTGGGTAGTGTGAATGAAGATGAATATGGAGTTGTTTTTAACCTAGTGGATATGTTTGAAATTGGGGTTGTAGTCATAATGATTGAGTTAACATCCATGTATTATTGGGTGGTGTTGGTGATCAATGGGGTGGTAGTGTATATAGGGAATGAGGTAGAAGTGATTATGGAAGAGGGAGGTCGAGATGGAATTAAGATAACCAATTATATTGATTGTCTCACTACTAAGGGAATCACTTACACTAGTGGGTTAGTATAAATAGGAAAATTAATTACTTGCACTAGTGGGATAGTAAAAATAGGAAGATGGGTTATTTTAGTTATGTCCCTTATAGAAACTCATAATGCTTGGTATAGTATATGGGTTGATTGAACTTGGGTGTTAAAAGTGGCTATTTTGGCCTTATACTTCTACTTTCCTTTATGGGATATAACTGAACCCATTGCTTGATATGTTTGAGTGCCACTAATATAAACTTATACTACTAATACCACCTCTAAACCCCTATTCTTTGTCCTTTTGAATTCATTTATGATGTTTAGGATTTCTTTTGTTATTCTCAACCCTTTAATTTTTAACTAGTTTAAGTTATTTTTAATAAATGGGGTAGTCCTATATAATAATGAAAATGATTCAAGTGTAGACCACTAACTTGAGGAAGGGGTTGGAGGTAGACATGGTTATCATTATACACACTATCTACTAGTTATTCCTCCATCTTTCAAATCTTATAGATATGGTGTCATATCATAGTTCTTAATTTATTCTATGGTTATCCTAGAATAATATCTCAACCTAACCTCTTCCTCATCCTTCATATCTTGCAAATAATATTCATAAAATGGAATGTGATAATATGAATAACCTAATAAACTAGAAACATAACCAATAACATCATAAAAGGGCCTAGCATCAAGAGCTCTCAATGTCATCTGAATCATCTCTACATCTACACATTTGGCCTTGGATAAAGAAGGGTAGGTGTATCTCCCTATACTGATAAGGAAGTGTATGCCTATTTTATGCATGCTTGATAAGAACTTATGGGTTTACAGTAGTTATCTTAAAAGTTACATTAAGGCCCACTTATCACTGACATATCTAGGAAGGTTATAAGCACACCCACTAAACCACCAGTTCTAATGTAGGAATATGTGGGTAATTGGATAAAGTATAATCCCAAATTTGTAATTTTTATAGTTTTAGCATCATAAAACCTTATCCTCCCTAGTTCTTGTTCAAATGTGATTATGATGTAGTAGATAAAATCATCATTAACTCTCCTAAATTATTGTTTACCAACTTTAAAAGTGAGATTAGGATAGTAGTTATAAACTTTGTTAATCTGTTATGGAACTATGTTTAATGTCAGGAATTCCCTACCCCTTACTAGAGCATATATGAGGTAGGATGTCAAGTAGAATTTACCATTGGTTTATACTTCTAAAAAATATTTATGATTAGAGTCACTAATAAATTGGTCTCAATGAATGTATTTTTTATTCTATTGGATTACCTAGACATACTGGTACATCTAATCTTGATATTTCTTTGTATTCAATCTTCATGTAACTCTACATAAGAGTATAAAGATATTTTACCTCATCTTTGAAGTCTATCCTAGCTAGGTTATTAGGCATTCTTCAGGCTAAAGATTTAGGAATCTTAAACCACTATTTATTTAAAATATGTGCACAGACTGAGTTGTTTTCCTAATTAAGCTTTTTTGAGGTGTCAAGGGTAATATCTATGTAACTTTCAAACTTTAGGATTAATAACATTGTATCATTGAAATCTAGATCTAGTCTCAAAATCTTCTCCCCTTTATCATTTACTACTTATTTCTTCTATGCATCATAATGCATATCCATAGTGATCATAAGATCAGGGCATTACACTAAGAATGGGAAGGCTATAGCCTAAGGTAAACGACTATCATAAATGCTCTAAATCTAATCATTCTTGAATTATACATTGACTTTAGTCCAGAAAATTGCTAGCTTTATGTGGCCTAGGTCAATGTCAGTTATCTCATTAATATTGGAATTTAATATATAAGAGACACTAGGTCCCTTTGACTTATACTTCATCTCTTTTCCAAACATATGTACTAGGAAAATGTGTGAGGGAAACTAATTACAGAGCTGGTCAGGATTTGTGTTTGTAATTGTAGGTAAGATTTTTGCTTTTAACTTAGTAGATTTTTGTTATGTTTCTTTAGTAATATTTCTCCAATAGGAGTATGGTATGTAATAGTAATTAGGGTTTTAATTTGAAATAGCACTTTTTAAATTCTGACTAAATCTCTATCAAGGTTTCTAGGTGTAAATCATAGATGAAAACTCTAATCAAAGGTCAGGTGGGAAAATAGCTTGAATTTGCAAGAGCAATCTATGAGAGGAAATCAGAGTAAGGAAACAAAGGGGATATCCACCTATATCTAAGAAGGAATTAAATGAAACTTTAGGAATACTCCTAGGTTTAATAGAATTGATGTAAACCCTAGATTTATGTGAAAAATCTAAAGAAATTACAACAATCTAGACAAGTTACAGTAAGATGTTTAATAAGTCAAACCAAAAGCAAGAAATTACAAGGAATATAAGGTCAAAAATGATTTTTTTGACAATTTATAATAAAATCCTAATTATGGAAAGAAACCCTAATCTTTATAAGAAATAACAATGGCATAAACCAAAGGAAAATGTGGTGACCTAGGAGAATGTAGGGATTTACATAGAGGGTCCTAAAATTGATAGATCTGGTATTTGCATTGCTTGGTGATGGAGGTTTTGTTTGGATCATGGTGTCACTTGAATTCAATCTCTAGTTCATAATATCATTTAGAGGTAACTAGATTTGGTTTTTAATGTTAAAAATGATGTAAAGACATAAGTTATATACCAAAACCCATAATAAATGTCAAGCACATGAATAACAATAACAAATGAGTAAATCGGCTGAAAGATAGGTTTATAGAGTCATTTTATAAGTTTAAAACTTTGCAATATGTTTGTGATTTTCCATTTCCCACTTGTCTTATTAATTGAGGATCTAGGAAACCTCCACTTACTTGAAACTTTGTAATATTATTTCCATCCTTCGATTTTTACTTGCCTTGGGGTTTTGAAGGCATAAATTTTTGAGGAAGTAGGGAGTAGAATATGGATTACACTTTTAAACTTCACAAAGTTATGAAGTGTTAGTGAGAATTCTAATCTCTGCATGGTCTTAATGAAAATAAAAAAGAGGAGTCTGGATTAAACTGTAAAACTTTACAAAGTTAAAAATTATAAGACAAGTTATGATTCTTGCTAGGGACTAGGTAAGATGGAAAGTAGAGGCTTAGGTTCTCTAAGAAACTTTGAAAAGTGTCAACGTGTAAAAAAATCTCCAATTTCCGCATGGGTCTAGAAAAATGGTATTTAGGCCATTTTAAAGCTTTTCTCAAAAAAAATTATAGGTATCCTCTAAGGCACAAGGTGTTTTGAGGTTTTTAGCACAAAAATATAAATTGTACATGTTCCTTTTTTATGCTCCCATATTTCCCATGCATATCTACCATGGCACTTATAACTACCATGTCTAACAAAAATCCATTTTATATTATGTTGACATGGATGTCCATATTTTATTCCAAATATTTTAATTTGGAACACACTAGGAGTACACTATCAAACATTAAGTGATCAAGTTGTAAACATATTTATTGTATTTTATTCATTTTAAGATTAGATTGCTTGAACCTATCTATTTCAATAATTGTATAGTGCAATGTATTTGATGTCTTCTCAAAAAAATTGGCATAACTTAATTGATCTGGTGAAGAGATATATGCATATGTCAAAAACACCAAGCTTATATTCTATTTCATGTTGTTATATATAATAAATAGTTCTTGGTGCCTTCAAAGTCCTCATATTGAAACCTTGTTATTTTTCTTCCACCGTACGACTTACTATTGATAGACAAAATAAAATAAAATTTAAATTTGATCAATTTCCTATGATTTGGTTAAAATTTGCTTTGGATATTTCATATGTGATTTAGGGATTTTAAAATTGTTTTGGAAGATTCAATGATGAAAATGTCTCACTTACATAACTTGCAAAAATATAAAACAAATATTCATGGGACAGGGAAGTGCAAAATGAATTTACAAATTGCACCAAATGGAAATTTGAATTTGCAAATTACACTATGTGGAAAATTAAATTTGTAAATTTCATGACAAAAAATTAAAAATGCAAATTTCACCATGTGCAAAAATGAATTGGAAAAGTGTTAGAGCATTTTTGTACTAATTGGGGAAAAATATTTTTATGGCTTCTAAAAAGCTAAATGGGTTTTGCAAATTGTGGAAAAAACAAATGAATTTTTACATGGGAAATCTCAAAATCATGTTGAATAGCTTGGGATAAAAAGTGTTGTGCTTGTGACTTCAAAATTCATCAATTAAACTTTATTAATTAAGTATATTAAATTTCTCAAAAGTATAAGATTTTGGGTCCAAAATTCAAAATTTATCTATTAAAATTATAAGTTTTGATTAGTTTTTACCATGTCAAAAAATGTGACAATAGATCCCTTCCCTTGTATTTTCTTGTTGGATTTTATTATTAAGTTTGTATGGGTCTTTTTTTGTTTGGGCATGTTTTTCCCATCGTTAATTTTGTGTAGATATTGCTTGGAGACTCAGGCCTCCTACTATGTCCCGAGATGGATTCCACACTAGTTCAAGGTGTGCTTATATTGATTTGAACTATAATTATAAATAAAATAGTTTATTTTATTTTTACTTAGAATTTGAATGAGAAAACATTTGAAATATATTTATCCGTATTTATTTATATATGGCATCCTATACACATAAATTAGATTACATAGGATGTGTCTTTCATTGAGGAATCATTTCCATTTTTTGTCTAATTGGTGTTAGATTAATACAAATTAATTATATATGTTTAATTTTTTTAACATATTTATATAATTATTTTTAGACTCATCTAAATTGACAAAGTGAATTTTCTACATTTTTAGAGAATTCATTCAATATCAGAGACATGATTTCCTTTGAGATGGCACTTTTATCAATCATATGTTGTGTAAATTAAATAATTTGGTGGAAGGTACATATTGCATTGATAGATGTGGCATGATACTTAATTTAACATGTGTGCCTTCCATAGATTATTATAGTATATCAATTGAAATACCATATCATTTAATCTTACTATCACTACCCAACTCACCTTAAAATATTTCACCACTTTAATATTTTGTATGTCCTTTCCCTTCCCCACTACTTTTCCATTACTCGTGATCATTTTGAAACAAAACATATCCTCCCCATATTTTAAATACATACATTATGCTATACCTTTAGGCTTAACTTAAAAAATCAAATCTTTAACCTAGTCTTACCAAAAGTGAAAATTATGCCATCCCTTCTAGGCTTACATGCACCTTACGGGAAACTTCTAGTTTTAGTTTTGTTATATCTCAAGGGTGGAAAATAAAATACACCAAGCCTTTATTTTAATTATCCTATAGAGTAAAGACATTTCAACATATTTAATGTAAAACCCATTATAAATGGTGTCTCAATAAAAATTCACATATCCTAGCTACATTATTACTTTTACACTCAACAATGCATAGATTTTTTTGGGAAGTCATATATGGTAAAGATCATCTAAATTAATATTTATAAATAGTGTGCCCAATGATGGGCATGAAATATGTGTGAACTTTCCTAATATGAAACATGTATGCTTAGCCATTTAAACTTGAGGGCATGAAGGTTACATAATGATTAGTTTGACCATTAATTACATAGATTTATATTATTTTATCATATTCCTTAGAATATAAACTTAGATATAATATATATTTGGCTAATTTTCATATAATTTTTTCAATTAGATATACATTTATATCTATCTACATCTTTTTATGGGATAAATGAGAAGATTATGATGAGAGAAATAAATTCACCAATTAAACTTGATATAACCAATGCTTGTGTACATTCTAACATACACTATCTAAAGGGGAAATCACTTGGTTATTAGAGATGCTACCTTATTAATTGTCAACTCATAAATTCAATATTTCTAGTTGTATTCACTAATGTGAACACCAATCACTTATAAAACATGAGATATTAAACGTTTCATAAAGAAACACACTTATTGAATTGAAATAACACACTTGTACAAATGTAAATTTCATGAAGTGAATGTTTGTAGAAATGAATTGTAAGAAAAATAATTGGTTTTTTATTTTTTATTTTTAAATATGACCACACTAGAATGAAATAATAATATATATGAAAATAAAGTATGTCTATTTATGAACTTAGATGCATATACAAACTGAAATGAACCACAACACAAAATAAATAATAAAACTAATTAATAAAAACTTCCAATGGAGTACTGACGTAGTCACAAAACTTTATCATCTTATTGCATGACACATTATGTTTTTTAGGTGAGATGGAGATAGTTTGTATAAGATACTTATAGTATTTTGGGAAAGTGGTTACCTACAACATTTTTATGGATGGTTACAATAGTTTCTTCATTTTATTACCATCTTGGATACTATTTATGGCATATTTTTTATAGTTAGTATATATTAAACATCCAACCAACTAAATACTATAAGTACTTTATGTTTTTCATACTCAGTAAACTAGTGCCTATGGGTAAACTATGTAGTGGTTAAAATTTATCTATGTAGTAGTTATGGGTGATCTATGTAGTGGTTGTAAGTTATTATGATGAAGTGGATGTAGGTTCACATAGAGTATCAGCAACATAACCATAGATACTTATGGTTATGAAGGTAAAATTATGAGAAGATAAAAATATAAGAGTTTAGTGGTCTCAAAATAAACCTAAAGGAGAATTATTGAATATATAATATAACAAGGTAAATGAATGATATGGTTGATAAGGTGGCACATAAAAATTGGAAAGGTTACATTTATCCTTCATCTCAGTCCATAAATATTAGATTCAAGTGTCCCTATTGAAGAAGTTGAAAATGGTGTGAATATATTTTATAAAGGAGCAAAAGAAATTAACCTAGGGAACCTCTTCAAATTAAATTTAATGAAATTTGATAAAATTTGACCACCATAGAGTGTATATATTATTATTATTATTACATGTATAAAACATACCACATTTTAAAACAAGCTATAGTTCTATATATTATCAATCCTTATAGATATATTGAACACAAATTTTCCACTAACTTTAATGGGAACATGTGCAAAGATAATGATATTAAAATTAAATCCTTTCCACACATTATGTCCACAATATCTTCTTAAATATATGTAATGTGTAAATAATATATTTAGTCCATATTTACATTAAATGGCATGAGGAATCCACATATAAAAAACATATAGGCCCCATTTTAAAGATGCGTAGTTTTTAATCCTCTTAGAATGACATAGAAAACAATCCTTTCATTTATCCTTATTAAAAAATACCTCACAACATACCTTGATTCATGAAAATATTAAGATACATTAATGAGGTACACATAATTGACATAAGTGATTCTTGAGGATATGCAATATCTAACGAATATCTTCTATACATCTTGCCATTCAATGGTATGAAAGATATAAAAGGATACATATAGAAAAAATAGGTAGTCCTCCTTTTTAAATTGCATAGATTTTTATCTTCTTAAAATAAAATAAAAATAATATTATTAACTCACCTCTTTCCAAAACACCTCATAGTATATCTTGTTTCATGCAAATGAGAAGTGACACATTAATGAAAGACACATTATGGTTGTAAGGGCTTCTTGAGGTTATGGAATATGTAACCAATATTTTTTATGCATTTTTACATTCAATGATATGATGGATCCACATATAAAAGATAGTTAATCTCTATTTCTAAGATGCATATCTTTTTAGCCTCTCACAGTAATATAGTAATCAATATTATCATTTCATATTATTAAAAAAGATCTCATAATGTATCTTTCTACATGGAAATTAGATGAGACACATTCATAAGAGACACGTTGTGGCCATATGGGATTCTTGAGGATATTAAATGTATAACTAATATCCTCCGGCATATTTCCATTCAATGAATAGAGATATCTATATAAAAAATATATCTAGTTTACCTTCTTAAGCTACATATATTTTTGTGCTCTCATAATAACATACCAAGAAATAAAATCAATTGGTTAATATAAAACAATTAAGGTTTATATAATTTAGATAAATAAATAAATTTAAAAGTGTATCCAAATTTTTAGATGTATAAATTTTGAGGAACCTATATTGGATTTATCACATCATTTTGCATGTTGAAAGGTTCCACATTTACTAATGGATCAATTATGTTTTAAAAAAAAATCTCACTAACTAGTGACATATGGTCTTGATATGCATAATAATATATTATAAAACCTAAACTAATAATAAACAATAAATATCACTAATTTTATAATTTAAATATCCAATAGACCCCAAAGTTAAGAAGTCATAGCAAAAATATAAATAACAAAGCTATCACAGTATCATTACCCTAGGTCATAGAAAGAGAATTGCTACCCATTCTCATCCAATTCTACACACTCTTGGATGATTGGTGTAATAATTAGGATTCAAGGAATAGAAAGTATCAACATAAAAATATCTTATACCAAGGTTTGAGGATTTAAAATATCATTTTTCATGTTTTACACAATGAAGCTCATGTTTTATCACATTGAGTTGCAATACATGTAACTAGATTAAATGAATTTAAGCCATTATATATTTTTAATTATTTTTTAGAGGATATATTCAACATCTATAAGATATAATTTTAACATTAAGATACCATCATGAATTTCAAATTGATTTTCAGAAATTAGTCAACTTTTTTCACAACTTTAGAATCCTTCTAATCATCAACACTACCATGGTTAGTAGATGCAACTCTAGACACATACCATGCTAAAGAATATTGGGTGAATGAGAACCTTTCCCACAAGGTTTGAAATCTTAATTTTAAATTTGGCGAACTAGAGGTAGTAAAAATTTGTTGTCAAAATAATTTCCCCCTCTATCATACATGCTTAACTAGTGCAAACTTATAACCTTAGGAAAATGATTTTACTGATTTTTTGTGGAATTATAACCTTAGGAAAATGTTGTGGTATTATTTCCTAAAACCTTATAATTGTGTTAATTTTTCCCTTGATAATAATATTATTTTTACCATGTTATCCATCATAGAATATTGAAAATCCATTTACCTTCCAACAAATCATAGAAAGAACATAAATTCCATCCAAGAAAGACTCTTGTCTCCTTCCATTTCAAAATTTTCACTTGAAACACCCCTAAAATTTTAATTTATCATATGTATGAATTAAAATTGAGAGGAATTTGAACTTAAATATGAGATAATACAACACATGAACCAAGCCTTTAATCACCCATATAAATCCCAAGCATCATGTAAAATCATACCTTCGCATGTGATAAGTTGAATCCCACACATCATGAAGGGATTTCAAAGAGAAAATTGATAAACCAAACCACTTAATTATCACACATATAATCATGATGAAATAAGGAATGAAAATTTATAACTATAGTCCATAATACACTATGTTATATCATCTCTCCTAAATAAACTAAGTTATTAGTCAATTTAGTCACCACCAACTCAATTACCTAGTAAATACCTTGGTTGGAAACAAAACAAGCTACCAAATTATGTTTCTAAAATAAATTAACCTCCTAAAAATTCATGGAAGACTCTAATAATTTTTAGGCTATAACAAATATATTTTTTATGCTATATGATTTTGTGTTTTGAGTGTAGGGGGAATGTATAATGACCATATAATCACCTTAAATATAAATAATCTCAACCCCACATTGAGTGGAAATTACAAGGCCAAAAACTAAAAGTTTTGACTTCATTATTCATTCCATCATCTATAAATTTTAAAGACACTCTAATTAAGGATCCCATAGAATCATGGATGACACAATCATCTCTCGATTCCCCCATGATAATATCCATCATAATTTATTTTAAATAAACAAGGAGGGGGAGAGATCCCAAAAAACATGATCTTACCTCCTCCTAGAGGAGAATCCTACTCTCAGCCCATTAATGGTGGATAATATTATTATTTTTACTCTTGTATGATTTATTCATTTTTTGGTAATGACTGAAACATACACAAGTGTTTAATATTTTTAAAATTGAATTGAATCAAATTAATAGATATAAACTATTGAAATTGAAATTCATGATGATATAAATATAATAGTGAAATATTGTATGATATAGAATTTTATAGAATTATAGATTAGCCAAAAATAATAAATGAGACTATAGACATGTAAAACTCCCTAAAATATATTTTATGTTGATATTGTAGGTTAAATGTAATTAAAAACTACTTGGAAAGACTTATGTGTTATGTCATAACCAAATTCAAGAATTTACATTGTATTGGAACAAGTCCATAGGATGAAGGCATGAATGCACTATGGCCTTGTATATTGTAACAACCCCACTAGGTTAGACATAGAAATACATGATTTTTTAAAATTTAAACACATCCACCAAATATAAATTACACCATGATAATATACAATGACCATAATAAATACACAAGGTGATAATATCAATAAGCATAATATATCATATAATATTGATCTCTAATATCATGAGAGTACATGTCATAATGTGAACATAGAAAGTAATCAAAACAACTAAGCCATAGATGATATAAATGTAGACTCACCACTATCAATGTGTAATAATAAATAATTACAACTTCTCATGAAAAAATTTCAATAATACATAAAATATATTATAATGTATAAATAAGATACATGGCTTCCCGAAGCATAGTTTTTGAAATTGAAGTATCTATGAAAATCTCAAGTGTCATCTCAATAACTAGTATTATTTTAGGGGAGGGAGATGATCATCCGATTAATTTTCCACACCAACCATGGACCAAATATCCCCCACACTAAACCCATCAGGAAATAGACCTACCTTCATAAACGATTAGATAGTGACAGTGCAAGAAATCAAAGAGACAAGGAAGTACCCATGTGTTATATGATTCTAAACTAAACATGAAATGTATCATATAAATCCATTTTAGAGAAAGATATCACACAAACATATGAATCACACTCATGAAATGATAATGTCTCACTAAAAATAATTTGGCCAAAGCTTCAAACATAATAAATAATAATGATCTAGATCAATCAAATTCATATACACCACTTGATTAGACTACCTTCATCTACCATTATGATACTAGTAATCTAGTGAAGTCCATTTCACTCCTTACTCTGTATCAGTAATGTGGATTGGTCAAATACAATTCAACCACAAGATTCATTTAATTTACATCCTACTAGCAAACATATCATATACCATGATAGATATAATATTAACCAAAGCATACATTTGTTTCATCAAACATATGAATGAATCTTAAATTATTTATATCCCATACTAGAAACAATGAATATAATTTATATAATTTGAGTATAGATTTCAACTAGCACAATTTTTTTCAAACATACTGCATCTATGATAACCAATATTACTATAGTCTAGTAGTCTAAGACATTTCTATTAGTTTTCCCCAAAACATTCATATAAAGTAGTCTTAAAATCATGGAAACATAAGCAATTATACAAGTAATTAAATATAACAAAGCAAGTATAGTTCCCATGAAACATAATAACATTTCTATTAGTTTTCCCCAAAACATTCATATAAAGTAGTCTTAAAATCATGGAAACATAAGCAATTATACAAGTAATTAAATATGACAAAGCAAGTATAGTTCCCATGAAACATAATAACATACAAAAAAATCATTCACTAAACTCTCAAGTGCTATATGAATGCATACACAAAGCCTGACCAACTGTAAAAACATGTTATTCATAGAAATAATCAGCATGTATACATTGAATGAGTCAAATTTAGATATGATTTGAAGTATAATAATTATGATATGTATCATCTAGGTTCAACATATTTTTATAATGTAGTACCCTATGATATCCCATACTATGATAAGTTCCCAACTACATAATAATACATAATCCAAAAATTATGATTTCAAACAACATAGAATTATACCACCTAAGTATACTCTAAATTAAACTTCATAAAAGCATTCCATAGCATGAAAACATGCATCATGATGCACTATTATACAATAATTATAGCTAAATATTTATACATATTAATACACTCATAGTATGCATTATAAGTACAATCAATGATAGGGGGCTAAATTAGTGAGACTATTAAAATCCAACTTCAATTTCAATCCTTTCAATTTATTAATCAATTACCATAAGCATTCATGAAACATGCACAATATTCATAGCAAAGAGCAAGAGAGATAATGCAAGGTCAATAACATAACACATGACTATGTGGGAAACCCTTTTGGGGGATAAAACACACTAAAAATTGCAATTGGACTATTTTTCTATAATAACAAGAATCAATTATACTAGTTGTAACTGATCAAGGAACTACAATCCTTATTTAGTGAGAGTATAATCACACAAGGTGTTGCAATAATTATATAGCTGAGTTGTAATAGAAACTAGACTTTTTTCAATGTTCACCTTAAAAAGAGGCTAAAACCCCCTTATATGTTGAGGTACCAAAGAAACACCTATGAACACATCTAACTATGAACTGATGTCTTCAACACCTGATGATGGACCTCTAATTATCACTCTTCACCTTCGTTAACACTCAAATAGTAAGAGGACTACTCTCCAAATAGAATTATGAGCTATAGGTTATAAAAATAGTCCTTAATATGTTATAATATTCAACCCATATATGGGGAGCTCTACCCCTCCTTCAATCGACAATTCACACATACAAGCCTCTCTCAAAATCTCTCTTTAGTCTATCTCGAAGTCTAGAAACCAACACATTTGGTTTCACTATTTATAAAACAATCATGATGATCACCATCTTAGTCAGCCATTAGTCACATCTTAACACTTAATGCATATATCACATTGATAAACAAATCAATACAATTGTAATAGGTCATCCATAGCATCTATGGGTCACTCTTAGGCAGCTACATCTTTAAATAAGGCCCTTGTAGATCTTATAGGTCTCATGGAGACCTATTCACCCATTTAGAACATAAATTAACAAAACAAGAAAACAAGACAACTTCTAATTATAGGGACCCATTAAATATGATCTATATGTCCCCCTTAAGTTCCAACAACCAACATATTACCCTTTTTCTTAAGCACAATTTACTCAAACAACATTATATGCAAACAATCACCATGAATGAATACACAATCAAGTAATAAACCTTTTTTCATACTACATATGATTGTTCAAACCTTAATAATACACAAAAATAAACCTCATGGAGTCCAAAATACTCACTAATGTCCATTTCATCAAGATATATCTAAATAATATCAAAACAAGCTCAAATAATCTTCTCAGGTCACTTAGAGTTCATACACGAACACATAGTCAAATTTAATCCTTAATATTTATGACTATACACACTTTTATATCTTAAAATTTATATTTATAGATTCACCTTGGAGTCCTTTACAAGTTTTATTTTTACACCATGAGTAAATTCTATGTATACCAGAACATATGGCCAAAATACAGAGCACTAGTTTTTTCCTTTGCAAATTCAAATATCTAAATGTAAACAGTCATAGTTAAACCTCAAACATAGTGTTATCATCTTGAGTCCATGATACTCAGATTAAAAATTCACCATAAATATTATTATATTAAGCTCTACCTTTAAAACACAATCCACCAATGCTAAATGTTAAACCTTGAACATGTTGACCTCATCTCATGCACTCTTGCAACTTTGACCTCATGCACTCCTTCAATCTCCTGTACATATATCAGTATTTAACAAAGCTAAATGTCTATCAATTTTAACTCCTAAATTTAATACTCACCATTGATATCTATTTATATAATCACCCATTGACCATTGATCCTTAAAATAATCTTGATCTTTATCTCTTCTCAGCATTAAACACAGAACACTTGGCACCATCTCAATTCTTGTTCACATCTTAGAGTAACATGCTTTGTATATGTTACTCAAACTTTAACTTGTGAAAAAATGACTATGGGAACCTTGATTATCTACTTGGAAGGCCAATTTTAGATAGTCATATATTTTACCTTCCTCACTTGCATGTTCTCAAATTTTGACCATACTATCTCTTCACATAGGATAATCTAACCATGTAACAAACTACTCCTAAAACCCTCACACATGTGAGATATAATGATATTAAAATTATCATTTAGATTTTTCTACCACAGAGCCAACTATGTCAAAAACTTATTTAGAAGGATAAATTTAAACATGCATTTATTTTATTTCGCTATGATGCTTGATCTGAAAGTTAGTAGAAATCAACTAGATATAAAACTAAACAAAACCATATGATCACCTTCTCCTAAAACATCCACATTTGAGAGATATGCCATCACCAAACTATTTACTCATCTCTTTCTTACCTCATGAAAATTTGGCTAAGTATGGGAAAACACTATCAAACTACCTAAGAGCCCAAATTTTCACTTGCATATATTTTGACATGCTTTGGTGCATTATCTAAAATTTAACACAAATAAACTAGGGAATAATGTGATCACAACCATATGACCAACCCCTTCTGACCTATCCATATGTGATAATGGTGACATCATCAAATTACCTACTCAAATGTTTTACCACTACACCCAAAAGTTCTAGATGAAGAAAAAGTACAATAAAATGAAATCCACTTATGCACACAAGTAATAAAATCCTAGAAAAAATATTAGGGACCTCTTGTACATCCTCAAATCATCCTTAACCATGCAAAATCTAAAGATCAACCAAGGCTTCTTCAAGCATACTAGGACAAGCACATTGCACACTTTGTCATTGTCACTTAGAATAATAAGGAACTTCATCCACTCACCTAGACACCTCCATGACATCATCATGACATCATTGATAATTCTACAATAATTTCCAACTTTTTCATTGATGTCAAAAACCATCATATAGCAATATTTAAATCACCTTCCTTCTCTCTTTCCAAGCACTCTCATAATATGAAATTTCTCCCCCTTTGACACAATGACAAAGTGGGCACAATCTGATCCTGAGGACCCAAATATACCACCAACATGAGAGTACCACATTAGAAATATGATAAAAACTCCCCCTTACCTTGAGTTTACTTTTGATTGCCTTGACAACTTCATCTTACTCCATGCCAACACTCTCTTCAACCAAGCACTATAACCAATGAATAAAAAACACACAATTTTTTTTAGAATCTAATGGACCTCACCAAGAAACATTTGACAGTGACTCCCCCTAATATCTTTGATACATTTCACCTTTTGAACATATTCAGATCTGCACACACCATAAAGAACCAACATACAGGGTTATTATCTTTCTCTATCAAATGACCTTAACAAACAATAACATAACTTCATGACACTCATTAAATAGGAAATATTCACTAATTGAACTTGAGATCTTACCTTGAATACTCATGCCTTTCTATTTTTGGAAAAACTAAACAAAAAATACTCTTCTTCACACTAGGCATGTCTAGTCTCCTTATGCCCTATCTAGAACTTGCAAAGCCCAAAAATTTTAGTAGACACATATTAAAGACATAAAACTTCATATCTGGAGAATTATCATAGGCCCCCTCAAGTGAATAAATTTTCAACAACTATCACAACTTTTGAAACATACTTCCTTCACAGACTAACTAGCCACTTAGGTCTCCATCTTGAAAAAAACATGAATAATTTGAAAACTAGAAACCTTCATATCTCTATGAAGATTTATTTGACAACCCATTTGGCCCATTTAACTTATTAAGAGACCTCATATCTCAATTCACAAGGTAAAAAACATTTCTATCAGAGCCCAAAACCCTAGAATCTCAAAACAAACAAGGTTAACACAACACCTTCTAGTCAATGCCCATCTCTAAAACTTATTGCACACCTAGAGATAGTCATCACACACTTTTGGACCCAAAAATTTAGCCACCATACCTTTCATAACATAGACTTCCTCTAACCCATTTTAGGTCTACTTGCCCTTAAGCTAGAAAATGAGAAAATTAAGAGCACTCAAAAATCTTCAATTGGCACAAACATACCTTCAAACCATAAAAGCACCTGAAACACATCAAAAATAGGTGTATATACCTTTATAAGCATCAAAATATTATTCAAATTTCATCAATTCTCATTATTCTATCTAGATATACCCATTCAGACCCTGTATAATAGCTCCTTCATAAATCTCTAGAGAAAACTCATGAACTTGTTTCTCCCCCTTAACAAAAGACATTATATAATTTTCATTATCATCTTGAGCACATGAAATTACTTATCCATAAGAAAATATGTCTCTTAATAAGCATAGGTAGAGAAACCCTACTTCGTAATTTGCTAGAATAATGTGAAACTATGAGTTGTCCACAACTCCTCATATTCATTTTCCTCCTTGGTCATATGATCCTTGTAGTTCTAATTATTATTTTTAGTCTTAAGAGAAGCAAAATGCTCAACCAATACAATATTCTCCTTTTATTATAGGATTATATTGACAATACATGAAGATAATAAAGATTCATGACATACCTTTTCATCTAAAGAATCCACCTTGTAGTTTAGAACCTCATCATAAGGCACAAATAATTGATGTTCTTTATATGATACATGGTTAGTAATAGTAATATGTTCACTTGGATCCATACATACCTTAAGACAAGCTTCAACTAGCACCTTGGTCTTCTCTTTGAGTTTGATCTCTTCACTCTCAACATGAGCAGGTGATGAGATCCCTTGGCACTCTTCAACTTCTTAAGCATTATCCACCATAGCAAAGAGATTACTTATACCTACAGTCTTATCATGACTCAAATTTTCTCCTTTCACTTCCATGTGTTAACTTGCCTTCTTCCTTACACTCTATGAGACTGACTAAACATGTTTTAACTTATAGATGTTTGCTTATAGAACCTAGTAATGTGACCTCTCTGTTAACAATTGTAGCACACCATACCTTTTAAAAGAAACATATCTTTCCTTACCTTATTTGGATAGAAATTTTTAATATGTCCTATGTCATGAAAATTAAAACACTTAACTCTATTCACACCTTTTGATCGATGACCCCCATCATAGTCCCATGCAAACTCATTTCTAATAGGTCTCTTGCATTCTCTAACCCTATGATCAAATTGACTACATATGTAATAATAACCATTTAATCTTGAATATCTCATGTCACTTGGTTGTATAATATGATTTGTCTTTATTTTTCTATCACCTTCATTCCTTGCCTAATGATTTGTCTTCAAAGTATGATTGTCTTAGTTCACATTAGTCTTCATCTTATCTTGAGTTACATTATTTTGCTCTTCTTCATATCCAAGACCAGTTCTATCACTAACATAATTTTGACCACTCAAAATATTGTATAGATCACTTGATCTCTTTTAAAATCTCATAAATGACTTCACCTTGCTTTTATACTTTTATAACTCATCTTTCAAAGACTTATTTTTAGAAACATACCTTAAAATTTCATTTTATTTATCTTTTAAGCTTGTAGATAGGATTTCTAATTGACAACTGAGATGCTTGACTATATCTTCATGTTCCTTGGTATCTTCATTCAATCTTACCTCATACACACTAAATTGTTACTCATAGTCTTTGAGTTGAGACTTCATCTTCTTATTGATCTTCTTCTTAATCTTCAATTCTTCAATAACATTTGTCAATGTAGTATCATAGTCCATCTCATATTCATCATCAATGAATCACTCCAAGAAGAATCTTTTTTATGTGAGCAACTTATTTCCTCAACCATGAATAAAGTTTCATCTTCAAAAAAATCATCATCTAAATGATCATATTCTGAGTCACGATTTTCACTCTTATCTGATGAGTTGTAATCTTCTTTGGTGTAGAGACTCTTTTTGTTCTTGAAGGACTTTTTATTGTTGTTATACTTTCTGAATCCTTTTTTCCTATATGTCTTCTTGTCTTTATCTTGGCCTTCACCATGCTCTTCATCACCATTCTTCTCATTCTTATGAGGTCACTTACAAGCAAAATATCCTATCTCTCCATAGTTGAAAATTTTGAAGGGTAGTTAACCCTAATATTTTCCTAATCATGTGTTCAATTTCTTAGCAATAAAAGCAATTAGTTCATCCTCATTAATATCAAAAATGTCAACCTCCTCAGGTTTCTTACCTTGGAACTTATTCTTAGGATTCATTTCATTCTTGAATGTTGCTTTTATTTTTGGTGGTATATCATCATTTACTCTCATCTCATACAAAGTAAGGGTGCCATGCATTTGATCCATCTTCAACTGAGTAAGATCATGACTTTATTTTATAGTGGATACTTTCGGATCAAAATTGAGTGATAGAGACCTTAATACATTTTGGACTACATTAACTTCTTCATGATTCTCTCTAAGACCTCTGATGATGTTTACAGTCTCATGATTCTCTCTATAGAAAGGATGCCAAATAATCTTCTTCATTTATTTTGAAACTTTCAAATTGCCTTCTATGAATCTGCAACTTAGCAAGCTTGACCTTTGAATCTCCTTCATAGATGATTTTCATTTTTTCCCATATCTCTTTAGTATATTTATAATGGATTTCCTTGGTAAAATTAGTCTCAATAAGACCACAAGTGATGACATTAATTTATTTATAGTTATTCTCAAATAGTTATTTATCTATAACACTAGACAAAGGTGTAGTAGGAGCAACATTACCATCCAGAATATATTTTCATACATCAAACCCTAGGGAGATAATGTATGTTCTCATCCTTTCACTCTAAAAATCAGAATTAGATCCATTAAACATCAGTCCTTGCTTAGTATATAGACCTCCTTGATTACTACCCATATTTTACTTTGGATCATGTTCAAGCTATCAATCCTTTACCAAAGGACCTATTCTAATACCATTTATTAGAGGTACAATCACTGAGAGGGGGTGAATCAATGAGCCTATAAAATACAACTTCAATTTTAATCCTTTCAATTTCTCAATCTATTACCATAAGCATTCATGAACCATACACAAAATTCATAGTAAAGAGTAAGATATATAATGGAAGATCAATCACATAACACATGACATATGTGGGAAACCCTCTTGGGGGAGATAACCCACTAAAACCTAAAATTGGATTATTATACTATAATAATAAGATCCAATTTATACTAGTTACAAATTATCAAAGAACTAAAATCCTTATTTATTTAGACTATAATCCCACAGGGTGCTACAACACTTATCTAGCTAAGTTGTAATAATAACAAGACTTATAGAAAGTTTCACCTTGAAAGGAGGATAAAACCCGATTAGACGTTGAGTTACCATAACAAAACTTATGAACATATCCACCTATGAATTGATGTCTTCAACACCTAAAGATGGATTTTTGATTATCACTCTTCACCTTCACTTATACTCAACCGACAAGAGCACTACTCTACAAATAGAATTATGACCTACATGTAATAAAAATAGTCCTCAATATATTATTATATTTAACTCACCTATAGGGAACTCTACCCCTCCTTTTCTGTATAATTCGCACATATAAGCCTCTCTCAAGTTTCTCCCCATCCTATCTCCAAGACTAGAAACCAATGCATTTGGTTTCACTATTTATAGATAAATCATGATGATCAACATCTTGATCAGTCATTAGGCATGACTTAACACTTAATGAATCTATCTCACTAAGACATATCTCAATACAATATACATAGGTTAACCAAAGCACGTATGGGTCACCCTTAAGTAGTTACACCTTTTAATAAGGCCCTTGTAGCTCTTGTAGCTCTCATGGAGACCTATTCACCCATTTATCACATGAAGAAAAAAAAATAACACAAGACCACTTATAAATTCTTGGAATCATTAAGTATGATCTATAAGTCCCCCTTAAGTTCCAACATCTAGTGCAATACCACATAATTTCCTCAAGTAACATTCTATACACACAGTCACCATGAATGAATACACAGTCAAATTCTAAACCTTTTTACATACTATATATGATTTCTCAAACTTTCATAATGCACATAGATTAACCACATAGAATATAAAACACTACCCAATATCCAATTCATCAAAAAATATTGAAATAATATCAAAACAAGATCAAACAATCTTCTCGGGTCACTTACAGTCCATATATGAACACATAATCAACTTTGAACCTCAATATTTATTACTATACAAACCTTCAAATCTTCAAATTTATATTTATAAATTTTCTTTGGATTCCCCTACAATTTTCCTTTTAACACCATGAACAAATTCTATATATATCAAAATATATGGATAAAATATAGAGCATTGGTTTTTTCCTTTGTATATTCAAATATTCAAATGCAAACAATCATAGTTAAACCTTGAACACCATGCTATAATATCAAGTACATGCTATTAAGATTAAACACACACCATCAATATTATTGTATGAAGCTTGACCTTTAACACACAATCTACCAATGCTAAATGTTAAGCCTTAAACATGTTGACCTCATCCTGTGAACTCTTACAACTTTGACCTCATTAATGCTATCAATCTCCTATACATAGCTCGGTATTTAAAAAATATAAAAGACTGTCACTTTGACCTCTTGAATTTAATACACACCATTTATCTCTATTTTTATGATCACTCACTCATTGTTGATCCTTAAAATAAGATCAATCTTTATCTCTGCTTAGTGTTAAACATAGAATTCTCAGAACCATCTAGCTACTTCTTAACATCTTGGAGAAACACACATTGTCGATGTTGCTTGAAATTTAACTTGTAAAAAAATGACTAAGTATGGGAACCTTTCTTATCTTCCTAGAAGGCCAACTTTGCAAAGTCATATCGTTTACCTCCCTTACTTTCATGTTCTCAAATTTGGACCATATGATCTCCTCACATTGGAGAATCCAACCATATGATAAACTAATCTTGGAAACCTCACACATATGATATATAATGATATTAAAATGCTCACTCAATTTTTTTACCACAAAGCCAACTATGTCAAAAAATTGTTTAGAAGGCCAACTTTGAATATGTGTATCTTTTATCACACTATGACGCTTGACCTAAAAGTTAGTGAAAATTAATAAAGTATAAAACTAAACAACCCCATATGATCACCTTCTCCTAAACTATCCACACATATGATATATTCCATCACCAAACTAATTAATCAGCTCTTTCTTGCCTCATGTAAATTTGGCTAAGTATGGGAAAACACTATCAAACTACATGAGAGCCCAAATTTGCACTTGCATATGTTTTGACATGCTTCATCAGATGATCTTAAATTTAGTGAAAATAAACTAGGGACTAATTTTATCATAACCATATGACCAACTCGCTCTGTCTCATCCACATGTGGTAATGGTGACATCATCAAATTGCCTATTCAATTTTTTTTGCCACTACACCCAAAAAGTCTAAATGAAGATAATGAACAACCAAATGAAATTCACTTATGCATAAAAGTAATTAAATATTATAAAACATAATAGAAACCTATTTCACAACTTCAAACCATCCTTAACCATAAAAAATTTGAATATCAACCAATCTTTCTTTAAGAATAATAGGATAAGCACATTGCACACTTTGGCATTATCACTTAGACTAATAAGGTAATTCATCCACTCACCTAGAAACCTTCATGACATCATCATGACATAATTATTAATGATCCAATAGTATTTAATACACATAATTATTCCATATTGAATACATATGACTAACAATAATTCATATTATTAATAGTGAGTTAGATCATTCATGAACTTGTTATGTCTTTTCATTCTAATGACTCATTTGCTTTTAGGAGACTATTTGAAAGGGTTATAATTATTTATTCCTAAGAAACTTAATGAATTACTCAAATAATCTATTAAACTATAGGTATGATCCTTATGTATGAGCACTTGTGCATCATTATAAGTATCACATGTAGGTATTCTAATGCTATGCAATTTACTAAACCACAATTCAATGTTTTAAGTAAAACTACTAGCATCAAAATTAAGGTAATGAAGTAGCCATAACTACACATAAACACTCATTTTTATTTAATAGCTAGAACATCTAGAGATTTATTTTCTTGGAATATAAGAAATCCAGTCTAGCATTCAATTTATGGTTAGGGGTTTTTAAGCAATCATTTACTAAGTTATCTTTAGGTAATTCTTTTAATTTCTAGTTAATATTTCACCTAACAATTATAAATAAAAGAATATTCCCATATTCCTTAAAATACATTAATAGGTATATTTACTCTAAATTCCCACATTCAACAATCTGTAGCTTAATCTAACATTGTTTTACATCACATGCTTTTAACTCTCAATTTTATTATAAGCTACCTATACCGATCATGATGAATACATGCATGGATTGCTACCATTGACATGTCTCATTTATTCTTTTAAAATTTTATTTCTATATTAATCTCAAATAATATCTACGGTTGAACATATTTTCAAAAAAAAACTTTTGAGATTATCCCATCATTTACATAAAAAGGAGTTATCACCTGATCTAGGCAATTTAGCAAACTCTATAAGAATTCCTATAGTATAATTAATTGTTTATGATGAAATAATAAAAAATATAAGTCCTTATGCTCTAAAACCATTGTAAATGTAGAACCTATCATCATTTGGGAAGATGGATCATTCTTACTAAACACACTCTTATGCATAACTAGAGAAATGTACTTAAGAGTTGATATCCCACATCAAGAGTATAAACAAACACAAGTATTCTAAGTATTTAATTTATTATGATATTTATATTATAAAAATCCTTTTTAAATATAAATATCCTTTTATTTAACACAACTATGCTATAGTTTTTCTTAGATGGGAATTGAAATCTTCATCCATAATAAGGGATTTGACTACATATGTTAATGCCATATTATTTGTATTGGTTGGTTGGAAAGTCCATTTCCTATAGAACCATTAATAGATAAATTTAAACTAATTTTAATTATGTTTATCTATTGTATATTAGATATTTAAAAATAGATACTGGGGTTGAAAGGTAAGGTGTTGCCTACTACATAGAGCATTAGATTTTAGTTTAGCTACATATTTAGTAACCACAAAATATAATTTCAGTGAATCAAGTGACCTTATTTCGCTGATTATTCCAAATTGATTTATTATATCTGATCAATTTAACACCTGAAATCTCTAACAAAAAGGGGTGATACCTTTGGACACTATTTATAGCTTATGATAGAATTTTAATTCACTATTATAGCTTAGTGATTTATATTTATTATGAGACATCACTAAGTAAACATGGAGGCAAGGAGACGTATTCAAAATCCTCATGTCATGCATTGATTCAATCTTAGTTGGGATTTACTCTATTCATACAATGATGCCCTATAACATTTATAGAATGAGTATGTATTTTAGTGACATTTTTTTATAAATAAAAATGCTACATATATATATATATATATATATATATATATATATATATATATATATATATATATATTATGACCCTTATTATATTTCTAACAAGTCACTATATATGTCCTTTATGCATCATTTGTTATATTTATAACAATTTGCTATATATATCAATTATACATTATTTGTTATATTTCTAACAAGTTTGTATATATATCCTTTAAACTTCATTTTTTATATTTTTAACAAATCATTGCTATAAATAAGTGTGATAGTTTATTATGCTATAAAAAAATCATTGTCTCATTTAATTTGGTTAGGCATGTGAGACAAGTCACTATGTGTTAAACTCAAATCGATGATTACCATTTTTTAAAGTCATTATGTGTTGCAGGATCACCTCTCTAGGTAGGAAAAGTTCATGAGATGCTCAGCTATGGGGGATTTGATAATGGAATGTAATTTTAGCTAATATACAATTATACAGTCTAGGATGTTTGGAATCCAAAGGAGAAATTATAGACATCAATTTAACAATTTATTTATCTGTATGTTATTTGTATATATAGCCATTGACTAGTATTATATATAACAATGATCATTTGGTTATTATAGAAGTTATTGCATTTATACAAATGTTTATATATGGATGATCCACATTTTTATTTTTCAACAAGACAAAACTTAAATAATTTAAATTAAATAGATTTTTACACTCCCATAAACATGTACTTTACATAAAATCTAAATAAAAATACTTATCTATACAAGGTGTCAAAAAGGATCGGCCTGGCAGACTTTCTTCAAATCTTGCTTCAATTTTCTTTTCCTCCATTCACTACTGCTCTCTCTCCAAAAAAATTAAGATTCCCCTTTTCTTAATCTTCTCCCTCTTATGAAATAGGCATAGCCTTTCCTTTCTTTATTTTAGATTTGTTTAATTCTTTATGTATTTTTATTTTTATTTGTATATCCTATTTTAATTTAAAAATTCTCTTTATTATTATTATTATTATTATTATTATTATTATTATTATTATTATTAATTTTTATTTTTCTTTCTTTTTACATTTTTTCTTCTTTCTTTAAGATAATTCCTTTTTTCAATATTTTAATATGAAATTCCCAATCTCATATTTTAATTTTATTAAATTAGAATCTAAATATATCTAAACAATTTAAATGACAAATTTCAAAATTCATTAATAGTATGTATTTAAAATTTACCTTTGTTAAAATTTATCCTACCATTATTAATGGAAAAACATAGTAACCACAGAAAGAAATTCGCTTCTAAAATTTTACCTACCTAGGTGTTCACGCTGGAAGGTGCACCCTGTGGCAGGAAAACAGATTCCTGTCCTCTCCCCACAACATGGAAACCCCTCTCTCACCTGTGGGATGGTGAAGCAGGAGAGGAGAGTATCTAGGTATGGGCTAGTTCCCTCTGATGTATCTTGTTTGTTCCATGCAATGTGAAAATATAGATATATAGCTATATATTGGGGGGGATGAAAAGGGAAGAAAATGCAAGAAAGCAAACAGCCTACTCTAAAAGAGGTGATACACCAAAATAGGTTGACCTTCCACATCCACTCTCAGAATCAAGAGAAATGCAGATATACTCTACACATCTGGCAGAAGAACCAGGCTGCTAAAACTAACAGGGAGGCTATAATGGAAAATACATATTAAGGTTTACCAAGGTGTTGTGGAATGCACACTTATAAGCAACTTACTCTGTTATGCCCTTCTCAAATATTGTTCTTCTCCTTTCAGCTGTAGAATCGGTGCCTTGTAGATAGCTGGTCTGTTGGCATTACCTGTGAAAGCATGGAAGATAATGACTAAACACAAATAATACTCATGACATACACATCAAATCAATCCAAGATGGAGGCAAAAACTATATTTTATTGATTTAGGTGGGGAAATTATAGAGCTGTGCTCTTTACAAAATTGGGGAAGATCTTGATAAATGAACAAGTCTACCCATTTATAGGGAAAAGCCAAGAGGAGTCTCATTGGAAAGAGTGAAAAAACACTATTGATGATGTCATAAGTCTGCCAAGACCATGCTTGTTGCCTCATTTTTCGTGTTGGTCTTCTCCTTCAGTGGCTGGATGGGCATTTCCCTATGTTTTGCAAGTGTTTTTTTCCACCTCATGTTGTGGATGGCAAATTTGCCACCCGCTACTATGGACTTCATGTAGAACTTCTACCGACGTTGGCTGATAAGCTATCGACCGCGGTAGTTTTGCCAACGTCGACCGATGTAATCTGCCAACCACAGCAATTTTGTTGACGTCAGCCAATGTTAGTGGCCTCTTTTCCTCCACCGGTTACTTCATGTGGTGATTTTGCTGCCCTCTGCATGTGTGTAGGCAGTCTCTTTTTACCCGCTAGTGTTGTGGGTGGCAATTTTCCCACCCTCTGCATTTTGTCTGCCCTCTTTCTTGCCTTAGTGCTAAATGCCCTGGTTTTTTCTCTCCCCTTGTGTGAACATTTGAAGACTCTGCCTTTTGCTACTATGAATGCCAATGAATGAGGTCAATGAACCAATGCTTTAAAACGGAGTTACCGAACCCTGAAGATGGACCTTGCAACCCGAAATGACTGGCCATGTAAAGTAGGTGTCGAAGGTGACTGAGATTTTGCCTGAGGAGCAAAGTTGGGTCAACAAATTGGTGACTCACAGGGTAAGCGTGCCTATTATGCTTAGAACCTAGTTGCCTTACATTCCATTAGGTGTAAAGTCAGATGGTGACTTTGAAGAGAGTTCTCCACAACTTTCGAGATCCCAGAATCAAATACACAGAATTTACCCCCCAAACAAAGGGAAACACACAAAGCTAAAAAAAAACAACTGACTGTGCAAATTGCACTTAGGGAAAATAGGGAAAATTATGTACAGTGGAACCAAAATTCAGTGGCAATGCTTCAGATGTATCCCGTTGACTGGGATATGCAATTCTTCACCATCCAACCTGGAGAGCTAGAACACGTTATGCTGCTTGCACTGAGTAATCATGTAATGACCGCTCTAAAGGGCATCAAATTTTGCATGCTTTCTGGGCTTAGCTCTATCTTTATCCCATTTTAGGACAATGTCTTCTTCGGTGAAATTTTTTGACAAAGATTTCTTGTTCAAATGTCTTTTCACTTGTTGTTGGTGACTGATCATAGAGACCATGGCCTGATTCCTTACCTCCTGGAGCTCCATTAGTTCACACAATCTGACCTCCATGCTACTTCCTTCTTCTAGCTGTAATTGATGAGCGAGGTCCAGTGCTGGTAGTTTAGGTGAGATGGGAAGCCTTGCTTCCTTTCCATACACAAGCGTATATGGGGAATTTTTGATTGATCTCTTCAGAGTGATTCAGTCAGCCCATAGAGCTATCTTCAGCTTGGCATGCCAAGTTTTTTGATTTTCTTTCATGGTCCTCTTTATAATCCTGATCAGATTTTTGTTAGTGGACTCAGCCAGGCCATTCCCTAGCGGGTAGTAATTTGATGAAGTGCTGAGGTATATACCATACCTTAGCGCCCATTCACTAGTTTTGGTTCCCAAAAAAGCCAAGGCATTATCTAAAATTATAGTGGCGGGGACCCCAAACCTTGTCACTAAATCCTCATAGAAATCCAGGACTACGCTCTCATTTGCTTCCTTCAAAGCAATGGCTTCCACCCACCTGGTGAAATAATCTGTAACAGTCAAGACCCATTTGTGTCTGGCACTAGAGGGAGGATTGATCATCCCTATGAAATCTAGGCCCCACTGCATGAATGGTTGTTCAACTTGAATGGGCTGTAGGGGCATGGCAGCCAATCAATACTTTCTATCAAAGAGTGCACACTTCTAGCACTTTCTTATCCAGGCATAAGTATCATTGAAAAGAGTGGGCCAAAAATAGGCAGCTCTCATTATTTTTGTTGCTGTGGTCTTAGGGGTGAAATGGCCACCTGATGGCCCATCGTGAAACTCAACAAATACCTTGTCAGCCCGACTGGAGTCAATGCATCTCAAGAGAACCCCAGAGAGATCCTTCCTAAATAATACTCCATTAATCAAAACATATAGAAGGGACTGAAGTTTAAAATACCTTCTTCTAGCCCTATCGAGACCCTACAGACATTCACCCATAAGAAGGAAATGCCTCATGTCCAACGTCTAATTTCTTACGATAGCTGGTTCTTCTGCAGTGGCTGCATCATGGATCAGTAAGCTATCTTCACCCTTTTGCCTCAAATCTGCTACTAGTTGTTCACATAGGCCCCTTACTCTCACCAATTTGGCGATTTTGATGTTTATGTCATACTCCATTACCTTGGTGATCCATCCTGCTCTTTTCTCATTTAAGTCTCAATTGGTCAAGAAATATTTGACACCAGGATGTGGAACCATGAGATGGATCCTGCTGTTCGACAACATATATCTAAATTTCTTTAGGCTACGCACCACTGCCAGGACTTGCTTCTCTATGTAGGTGTACCTAATTTTGAAGTCCTCTAACCCTTGGCTAAAGAAGGTGAGTGGTTGCTTGAGGTCATTACTATTTGCTTGGGTAAGCATAGCAAATATTACTTCTCCATTGCTGAAGGTATAGATATTGAGGTCTTTATTGAAGTCAGGGTTGATTAGAGCGAGAGCCTGGGTCAAAACCTGTTTGATAGCTTCAAAGCTATCCTTTCTTGGCATTGTCCACTTGAATTCTTCACCCTTCCTTAGCATAGAGGTTAGGGGTTTAACTATTTCAGCAAAGTTTGGAATGAACCTCTGAATGAAATTTATCCAGCCAAAGAAACTCTGAAGGCCTTTCTTGTGCTTTGGTAGGGACATCTCCAAGATGGAGCGGACTCTCTCGGGGTCAATAGACAAACCTTCCTTGGACACAATGTGGCCAAGAAGTTTCCCCTCATGAACTACAAATACACATTTCTTTGGATTTAGGGAGATGCCAAATTCTCTGCATCTCTCAAAAATCTGCTTGAGGTGCTCCATATGCTGTCCTGCCTCCCTGGAGAAAACTGTTACATCATCGAGGTATACCAGCACATTATTATTTATCAAACCACTGAAAGCCATGTCCATGGCTCATTAGAAAGTAGCACCAGCATTGGATAGCCTAAAAGGCATCTTCTGATAGGCAAATGTTCCCCATTTAGTGGTGAAGGCTATTTTGTATTGGTTGCAGTCTCGAACCAGAATCTGATTATATCCTGAATAACCATCCAGGAGGGAGAAGCATTCAAAACCAATTACCTTTTGGAGGATCTGCTCCATGTTTGGAAGGGGATAATGATCTTTTAAAGAGACTTTATTAAGGTCTCTAAAGTTGATGCACAGCCTGATCTCCCCATTTTTCTTTCTAACTGGAACCAAATTGGCCAACCATGAAGAATGTTTGATCGGAAATATAATGCTAGACTCAATCAACTTGACCAATTCTTTCTGCATAAGGCATTCAATCATCAGATTAACAGGCCTCTATTTTTGTGTGACTGGTTTTGCACTTTCCTCTAATTCAATGGTGTGCTGGGCGAGTCTTGGATCGAAGCCTTTCAAGTCGCTATAGTTCCAGGCAAAGATGTTAGTGAACTCCTGACACAGTAGAATGAAAGCTTGCTTTTCTTGAAATGTGCAGACCTTACCAAGCGCTAGCAACTTGTCCTTGAAGATTTCAACTTTTTCATAATTCTCCTCTTGGGTAGTGATGCATGCTTTGTCACCTCTTAGTTGGTCCTCTCCATTGAAAATACTTTCAAGTGTGACTAGACCCTTAGGAAGTTTATTGTTCTTTAATTGAACAATTTGATCTCCATATTACTATTGCAATTTTGCTTGATTGTGGACCACAAACTCAGCTTCTTCCTAAAGGAAAAGATATATCTATTGGTCACTTTTGAAGACCTACCAATTTGTAACATTGTCTGGAATTGAACGCTGAACCACCACTTTTAAATGGTGTGAACTACAATCTCTGCTTATCTCTTTTGAAACATCAAATTGGGTGCTAACAACTGCCAACCTATCAGCCTACTTATTCTATTCTCTGGGGATCGAGGTAATGTTAAGAGCAAGGAAATCTTCCATCAAGTCCTAGACTCTATGATTGTAAGACTTCAGCAAGGAGTTCTTGGTTAGGTGTAGGCCTCTTATTTGGTTCATAATTAATTCACTATCCCCCAGGATTTGCAACTTCTTGATCCCTCTCTTTCTTGCCCACTCAAGTCCATGAATCAAGGACTCATATTCTGCAATATTACATGTGCAAGAGAATTGGAAATGGAAAGCTAAAAAGTACCTTTCTTTAGAAGGGGAGACTAACATTGCCCCACCACCAGTGCCCAGTTTGCTTCTAGAACCATCGAAGTATAGCTGCCATAGGCCAAGGTCTTTTTTGTTCTCCTTCATTATATTGGGCATGATGGTGCTTTCTTCATGCAAGCAATAGATGCCAAGGTCTGCCTCCTCAATAAACTTATAAGGATCGTGTTCGAAGTTATCACTTCCCCACTCATCCAAGAGTAGATTTGTAAATCCTTCAAGAGCAGAAGATGAAGATTTGTCCATCTGAGAGTCTTTTGGATCAATGATAATGTAACTGACATTTGCTGCCTTGGGTGAATAGGGCTCTAGGTGGTCTTTGTAGAGTGGCTCAGATTCAATTTTCACTTTGGTCCCGTATTTGGTTCTAAAAACCAGATATGACCAATTCGCTACTAGATAACCACCTATCTTGGACGTAAAGTCCCTAGACAAACAAATTGCAAAATATGGAGGAACGTCCGCTACCATTATATCTTGGGGGATTGAGAATGTCGGGTAGGCATGCAATGTTAAACTCAATCCTTTCAAGACTCCGACTATCTTTGCAGGCATCCCATCTAGTTGTAAGACTCCTTTGTTCATTACTTTGTATTTTAATCACATCTTATCAGCAATGCACTTGGGCATTACTGAAGTGCTGGCCCTGCTATCAATTATGCAATTATGTACTAAGAAATCCCCTATGATCAAAGATACATAAAAAGGGGGAGTCTTTTCTTCTTTCTTTACCTGACCTAGAGTAGAAAGCTACCCATTCGTCATTAGGATGTTATTAGTGTCTGTTGGGATGGCCTGGCGATCTAGCTCATGCAATTCATTCTTTAATACCTCCTTTTGTCCTGGAAGAGACAATGAATCCCATAGAGAAATGCTCACATGCAATTTCTTCATTTGATCAATTATATTAACTTGGGGGCTGATCCCCTTCATACTTTCCTTTGGGCTGATCCCAGTTGGAGCTGTAGACTAAGGAGCTAGAGGTGCAAATGGTTGTCTAACAATTGGGGCCCTTTGAAATGGGTGTGATGGAGGATTTGTTGCTGCTTGAGGGGAAGCCTGCGCTTCTCCAACTGCTCTTCTTTTAAACCTCGTGTTGGTTGTAATGCAATCAGCCTGATTGCATGTAACACCTCCATGATTAATTACACAGAGCTCACCTTCTTCATGATTTATCAGGGTAGAATCCAGCTGAGTTTGATTGTTACTCGTGCTGGGTTGGGCTGGAAACTCAAAAAACTGAGAAAAATTAGTAGCCTGATTTTCTAAATTTTGAAAGAAATTCATCATGTCATTCATATGGATAGCTTGCTCTTGACCATGTCCCATGGTCGAACAACTAGACTGCTCTTGTACTAGATTGTTCTAAGTAGGCACCATGGCTTTAGATGATGAAGAGGGGCCTGAGTTATAATTTTGATAAGGCCTGGTTGTAGTGAGCTGCCCTTGACCTTGGTTATAGTTTTGAAAGGGGGGTCTAGGGGCATGGCCATAATTTTGATAACCCTAGTTTGGCTTGTTGCTTTGAGCTTGCTACCTTTTAAGGGCAACAAGTTTGTTTGACATGCTCTGTAACAGGCCCTTAACTTCATTTAATTCATTGGATGGAAAAGTAGCTGGCTTCTCAATGAAAGGTAGGGGAGAAATTGTGGGAGTGACAGCCTGAATTGGGGGTAGTGGTTATGGTAAAAGTGGCATATGAGCCCTAGGGGTGATTTTTTTGGCTTGAATCAAGCAATTTTTTACCGCAATGGCAATGTCATACGCAGTCAGCAGTATATGTCCTCCCATAGATTAGATCATCATAGCAATGTCACTATTTGATGCTTTTAAATAGTATAAGAAAGCATAGCTGGGGGTCAGCCTTACCAGGATGGGAATTCTATCCCAAGTCTTTTGAAAATGTATATTAAAGTCTTGCATGTACTCGTGCAGAGCTCTTTTTATAGTTGTCAGCTACTCATCAAGAGAGAGGCCACCACTTTTCTCCCCAAAATGACCAGTTAAATGGGTGCCCAATTCATTCCAGGAATGTATGGAATTCACAGGCAAGGTGTCGTACCAATTGAGAGCTTTCCCTTTCAGAGACAATGCTAAAAATCTGATGGCAATGTTTTCTTCTATTATGTTGTGAATATTTCAAAGGTTGGCAATATTCTTGATATGCTCAACAACCATAATAAGTCCCACTCCATCAAAAGAGGGCACATTTTTTAAAGCTATTCCTAGAATTGGGTCATAGCGTGGGAGGTTTAAGGGGCTCTCACCATGAAAAGTTGCAAAAGGCAATGCCATGGCTGGAACAGGTTGTATTTGTGGCTAAGCTGGGTTGGTGTTCCTAGCAACAAGTCTAGGAGGGTTTACTAATGGATAAGGGCGAGTTATTTCAAACCTGAGCCTTTTAGTAGAGTTTAAAGGCAGCTTAATGAAAACAAAAGGGACCCCTCTTGAAGCTGACCTTGTGGTAACCTTTGGCATAGAAGTTTAAGTAACTAGTCTTAAAATAAAGAACTGAGCTCTTACCAGCGGAGTCGCCAGATGCTAGAAATTTTTGAAAAGACTGTAGCAGGACCAACATCAATCTTGAAATACTACTACATTAAAAACAGATAAAATTACGGTCCCATTGGGTGTGCCAAAACTGTTGATGCTGGAAAGTGCACCCTGCAGTAGGAAAATAGATTCTTGCCCTATCCCCACAACATGGAAACCCCTCTCTCACTTGTGGGATGGTGAAGCAGGAGAGGAGAGTCTCTAGGTATGGGCTAGTTCCCTCTGATGTATCTTGTCTGTTCCAGGTAGTGCGAAAATATAGATATATAGCTATATACTGGAGGGATGAAAAGCGAAGAAAATGCAAGAAAGCAAACAACCTACTCTAAAAGAGGTGATACACCAAAACAAGTTAACCTTCGACATCCACTCTCAGAATCAAGAGAAATGTAGATATACTCTACACATCTGGTAGAAAAACCAGGCTACTAAAACTAACAGGGAGGCTATAATGGAAAATACATAACAGAGGTTTACAAATGTGGTATGGAATGCACACTTATAAGCAACTTACTCTATTATGCCCTTCTCAAATATTGCTCTTCTCCTTTTAGCTACAAAACCGGTGCCTTGTAGATAGCTAGTCTATTGGCATTACATGTGAAAGCATAGAAGATAATGACTAAACACAAATAATACTCATGACATACACAACAAATCAATCCAAGATGGAGGCAAAAACTATATTTTATTGATTCAAGTGGGGAAATTATAGAGTTGTGCTCTTTACAAAATTGGGGAAGATCCTGATAAATGAACAAGTCTGCCCATTTATAGGGAAAAGCCAAGAGGAGTCTCATTGGAAAGAGTGAAAAAACAATGTTGATGATGTCACAAGTCTGCCAAGACCATGCTCATTGCCTCATTTTGCATGTTGGTCTTCTCTTACGGTAGTTGGATGGGCATTTCCCTATGTTTTGCAAGTGTTTTTTGTTGCCTCATGTTGTGGATGGCAAATTTGCCACCCGCTGTTGTGGACTGCATATCAAACTTCTGCCAATGTCAGCTGATGTAATCTGCTGACCGTGGCAATTTTGCCAATGTTGGCTGATGTTAGTGGCCTCTTTTCCTCTACCAGCTGCTTCACGCAGTGATTTTGCTGCCCTCTGCATGTGTGTAGGTGGTCTCTTTTTACTTGCCAGTGTTGTGGGTAGTGATTTTGCCGCCCTCTGCATTTTGTCTGCCCTCTTTTTTGCCTTAGTGATAAACGCCCTAGTTTTTTCTCTCCCCTTGTGTGAACATTTGAAGACTCTACCTTTTTCTACCATGAATGCCAATGAACGAGGCTGATGAACCAATGCTCTGAAACGGAGCTGCCGAACCCTGAAGACGGACCTTACAACCCAAAATGACTGGCCATGTAAAGCAGGTGTAGAAGGTGATCGAGATTTTGCCTAAGGGGCAAAATTGGGTCAACACTAGATAAACCATAAAATAACACTCCAAAAAAGTACTAAGTACACCATAAGTAATTATTTTTAAATGTATTTCTATCATTACTAAGTACTATGGGGTGTGCAAGGTTTTGCTAGATTTCTATACAACTTTAACATCTCCATCGACATCGCCCTCTCTGATGATTCTCTCCCTCTAGCACACTCGAGAGATGAATTCTCCTGCATCCACATCATAACACATAGGTAATTAGATCATATCACATGATAAACATAAAATAGTAATATAACTAAAACAATACATTAATATGTTTATAATATAACCACATACATAAATCCAATTCATAGTAGGCAATCATGTACTATCATTTAAGTAAGCAACATTCTACTATCCCATAATAGCATAAATCTCAAGCCTAGTTAGAAATATAGTCAATATCATGTGTGTCCACTATAATTATCCATAAATAGTCTAGCAAGTTTTCTGAGCAAATAATCAGTGTAACATATATTGTCTTTGATCATGTCTTGGTTGATTACGCACCTTATTTTTAAATCTAGGTTTGTGAAACTATCTTCAAGGGTTTGCTGATTAATTTTGTGTGTTGATATACTACATGCAAGACCTTAAAAAAAAAACTTATGTTTATACATAATAGACATAATGGATATCAATTTCAAATGGGGTTAATGGGAAAGGGTAATAGTTGAGATATATTTATAAAATCTTGTGTAAATTGAATGTTGTCTAGATATCCCAAATGGACCTTAGACCTATGTAGTTCTCCCTTCTTGGGTGATTGTATGATCCATGATTATGTAAATATATGAATGTATATGGAATATTTATTTAAATAATTGAAAATATATTCCCTTCAACTATAATAATATATAATGAAACTTGATCTATAAATGTTATAGTGCAACATAATTGAAATTGTAATAAATAGTGTTATTTTGTTTAATCTACAATGGAATTGTTATGTGATTCCTAGATGTGTTTAGAGAATCATTAATGTGCTCATATAGGGAAATATTTGTAATATTTTCACTAACTAGAATTAAAAAATGAAAATGAGATCCATTTTGAAATGTCTAAATTTGAAAAAAAAATTGTTTTTGTATGTGGGATAAGGTTTTTCTAGTGGATAAGGCCCTCATGAGGTCATATCCATCCTAGATCTAACTTGATCTAGAAGGCAAAAGACTACTAGATAAGGACTATAATGAACATGTAGGTTGATTAGTTGATTAGAGATGAATGCAGTTAAAGTACATGTACATGCATGATATTTTCACTATCTACAAGAAAATATAGGAGTTTTCTATATTTTAAGTTAGCAAAATGCTAAAAAAAACAAAGTAAGGTAAGGATGTTAGGATTAAATATTTTCAATCACTTGATAATTCAATTTATGTGTTTAAATTTCCCCTTACCCAAATTTTATTATAATTAATCAAAAAAATAAAATTACTAGTGTAAAGTATATGCAAACCAAAGTGTGGATAAACACATTATCTTTTGATGCAAAATTTTTAACTATTGCACATGAGAAATTTGAAATAGACATATAGTAAATTAAACATGAATTAATATCATGCCCCCATATACTATACTGAATTGATATTGAATGATATTTGAATTTTTCACCTATCTAAACCTATAATTGTTTAAAACTTCCCACTTATGACTATAGGAAGGATGGAATATGTATGTGGCACGCCCCCATAATCTAAAAATTATTCATCATGATATAATTTTTGAAAGTATGTAGTGCCATAATTAAGAAATTTTCCCATGTGGACTTTAATTTTCAAGGTAATCACATTATGTTTCCTCCCTTTTGAGATGAGATACATATCCTGTAAGTTACTTAGATTGAAATAAGAGTTATGTAATATGTGAAAGATGTAATCGTGAAATATAACTTTAAATTTTGAATGTATTGAATCATAATATTTAAATATAGCATTGAATTTTCATGTTTTATATAGATATATCATTAAAATTCATAAGTAACATGTGCATGATATACATCATGGTAACAATGTAAGAATAAAGAGTTATAATACTAAATGATATGAATCATGGAATAATAGTAAAAAGAAATGAGTATACAATAAATGTCATATAATTTTATGAAATTTTTATATAATTTCATACATTAAAACCTACATCATGTGAGGTACATGTGAATGTTTTATAAATACACAAGGCCAAGGACCATATGATAATGGCATAATGATGCCATACAAGCAATAACTTGAACACAAATTTCTAAGGTTCACACACAATGATCATGAATTTTGTAACCTATGATGAAATAAAGTAATAAATAATATGATAAAACAAATTACACTATTCTACATCCACCATATGGACCCATGCCATTGTTAACAAATAATAATTTCTTATAGTATAATAGATAGTATAAGTGAGTAGACAAACATCTATATGACATATAGATCATAATGGTAGAAGGTTTATGAATGGAGATAACCTATTAAGTTGTACATAGAGAAAAAATAGATGCCCCCAACTTATAAAGGCTATTAAGTAATAAGGGAATCTTAATATCAAAACAATGTAAATTTATGTCTTGTATTAGATTCATATACCTTGTGAAAAGCAATTTATATTGAAAATTTAAATATCATATATATATATATATATATATATATAACATATAATTAATAACATATGTAATCAATTAATCTGTATATATATGTATATATATATATATATATATATATATATATATATATATATATATATATATATATATATAATTAATAACATATGTAATCAATTAATCTATATATATGTGTGTGTGTGTGTGTGTATATATATATATATATATATATATATATATATATATATACCTTGTGAAAAGCAATTTGTATTGAAAATTGAAATATCATATCATATATATATATATATATAAAATAATAACATATTTAATCAATTAATCTATAAACAGTTTAAATTTCTCTTATTTCTTGATTTTTAAATTTTTAAATATTTTAACTTTTATAATTTTTTGACAGATATGATTTTTTTTTTCATATTTTAATATTTTTTTATGTTTGGAATATTTAAATAAAATATATGAAAAGTGTTGATAATCAGTGTTTTTAAAAATATAATAAAATGGGTGGAATTCAAATAATCCTCAACAATGTGTTAAAACATATAGTGGAAATAAGGAAGGCAAGTAATATGCCCCAAATGTATGTATAAAAGAGTCATATCAAAGTAGATAAAATGATTAATATAGATAATAATATACATGTTACTCATTTGAAAGAGAGAGATATGAGTATGTAAGTGCAATGAAATTTATATTATGATGCAATATTAAATACAATGTTATAGAGATAATTATTTTAGATTGTTCAAATCAGTTTGAAAATGAAGGGGGAAAGTTCCCAAAGTGAAAATAAATTTAATGGATATAAGAATGCATTCAATGGGGATATAATAATTATAAATAAACTAAAATCAAAATAAGTTATGTGCAAATTGAAGTATAAATAATCAAGAGACTCAACCCAACTAGTAGATTAGGAGGAAGTAAGAAGTTTTGTCCAACCAAGGGCCTCATCAAGAGAATGCACATATATTTACTCAAATAAATTGTATGAATAGTGAATTATTCTAAATTATAAGTGAAAAATATAGATGAATTTAAATATAAATAAGTTCCGTATGTTTTAATATAATCTTATTAATTGTTGATCATATACCCATGTAAACTTGTATCCTCATGTGTCATAGGAGAAGATGTAACTAATTGTGTTTTTGGTGAATCTTTATAAATGACATGTTGTTCCTAAAGAGATTAATTCCTCTTTTTAGCTGCCATATTATTAGTATGATAATGTATCATGCTCTTTATTATTAACTAAATATTTTGATATGTAACTATATCATGCTCATAAGTAGATGGAGGAACTAATTTTGTAATATGCCCATAAATAGATGGATAAAATTATTGTGAAATATTATCATGCTCACTAATAAATGAGTAAACTATAATTTTATTTTGAGTATCTAAATTATGTTCTTAAATAGTTATGCAAATTATTTCATTACCATTTTGGTCAATGGTTGTGTTAGGCAAAGTTTTTATATGAGAATTAAACATCATTAGTTCCAAAGGGTATATTATGTTATTTGAGTTATAAACACTTTATTATCACCAACATATTTGAGAAATTTATGGAATATACAAGGTATTACTTTAAGATTTAGTATCCAATCATGACCTATTATCATATTAAATAACCTTGCACTCGGTAGAACTAAGAATGGAGTGTGCACTATAAAATGCATCAATTATAAGGGTATCACTATATGCCCAAGAGTATTATGTGTATGACCATAAAATTATTTGGAAAATTTAAATTTATCCTTTGATTCATTATATGTATACCCAAGAGAGTATAAAAGTGTTATGTTGCACACATCTTCACTTGATCCATTATATTTCATAGAACTATGTATGGATTATTTGTCAACATATACTTGAATAAAGAGTGAATGTATATTTAAAGCATCATAATTTCACTATCATAAAATGTTATCATAGGATGTGATGATTTTTTTATTGTAATTGAACCAATGGTGCTATCAATTAGATGTCCATATGTACAAAGAAGAGGATGAACATTATATGCTTAAGTAATTCAAAATTGTCTTTGTTATTTGCTTCATGAGTTGGAAAAGAATATTTATACATTTTTTATATTTGAATTGTAATTTATTTTTGGCTCATCTTCTTAAAATTATTTACCGATATCAATAATTTTCTCACTAATAAGATCTTGAATCATATGTTTGATCTTAAAACATACGTCTTTATAATTACTAATACATACATAGTCTTCACACTATACATTTCCATAAGAATATTTATATTATGGTCAGACATTCCCAATTATTTTAATAGAGGAAGAGTTATTAAATTAAATTTAAGTATATTATCAATAATATATGAATATTTTATGGTAATCTTTAAATTTTCCACCTTGGCAGAGCTTGTAGTTGAAGCTTTTATGTTAGCTGTGACATATTAGTAATTATAATCTTAGCTTCATTTTTTCTTTCATTTAGTATTCTATTATAATTTGGCTTACTTTTAAACTTGACATTTAAATTAGAAAGAGCATATGAAGTATAATTAATCTTATTCAAAGTATGAAACTTGAACTCATTCTCTTTGATTATATGGCATAGTTCATCGAAACATTTGAAGTTATCAATCTTATTTGATTCTTGGAATGGAGATAGAAAATTTTGAGTAAACATCTCTTGGAGATAGTAATTATCCATTTAATTTTTCATTTTTACTAGCATATTCTTGTATTTTAGAACACATTCACTAATTCTTTCATTATATTCTTGTTTAAGATTTACAAATTAAGCATATGATAACTTTTCACCAATGTTGAGAGAAATTGTGTTAAAAACTGATTTTCCAAAGGACTTAAAACCTTTACTGATTGAATATTAAGATCATATTATTTTATACTTCTTAGAAATATCTATGTTAATAATTTGTCATTGTCTACATAATAAAGTCAAGATACATGAATTGCATGTTAATTATGTTTAGGATCACCTTTACCTTCACATAAAAGAATATTATGATACACAAATGCAATTTTAGGTGTTAAAGGTTTATTTAGAAATGAACATGAGTCCATATAAAGTCTAGCATGAGAAATGATTTGCTCGATTTTAGATCATTTGGATTGTATGCAAGGACATGCTCAATAGTATCATTTGGAGAGGTAATTTTAGGAGTATAAGTACCATGAGTAGGTAGGCATATGCATAGATATATATTTTTATACAAAATGATGTTCCCAAACTAAAGGTTAATAATATACGTATAAATAGGAATGGATGCAATATAATAAATAACAACTTTGGAAATATTATATTGGGATATTTTCTTTTGTTTATATATAAAAGCATATAAGAATGAGTCAACCTTTTGGAAAATTTTACAAAGATATTGCATAAATTTTTCCTCATCATTTGGACTAGATTGTTCCTGAGTATTCAATTTTGAAATGATATCGATGATATGCCCTTAAAGAGGTTTTGGAATATGTAATGGAAAATATTATGAAGTTGGAGATTTAAGATAGTGTATAACATATGCTTCCTCTTGTTCCCATGTCATTTTAGACTTGAAAAAAGCTATTTCATAAGAATAGTGACATGATAAAGTAGTTCAAGAATTTGTAATAGGGGAATTTTTAGATTTAATGTTATTTAATGTAGCTTCTTGATGAACTTGATGTTGAATCCATGTAAAAACATAAAAAATAACATTCTAAAAAAAATACAAGATGTGATGATAAATTTCATTATTTTATATAACATATGAAAGAAATACTCACTCATTGATCCAATTATTAATATAATAGAATATAAATTACGTAATACTATGACTAAGAATATATTACAGGTAAAACTAAACATATACTGGTGATTTAGAAAAGGGTTTAAATGATTTATGGGCTCTCATATATAATTTTCCATTCATTGATTAATGTCAGCCTAAAGTTTTAGAGCACTAACTACTGAGCAAAAAATGGTGCTTCTATCCCACTATTCCCATTTTTGAAGGAATGATGAGAGTAATTTCCCTTAAAGATACACTCATCTTAGGTGCACCTCAAATAAAAAACTAAAATAGGATTATTATGGTATAAATAATAGATATTATATATTTCCTTATATTATGAAGTTAGTGGAAACAAAATTATGTGTTTAGTGTTTTAAAATGGATATGATTATTTTGGTAAAACACTCACAACATGATGTATGTAAAATAAATCATGGTTTAACCATTCATGACAATTACTAAGCAACTTTAAAAATGATGGAACATAGTTTACAATACAAACACAAGAAAATATAAAATAAATTGAAAATAGAATCGAGACTTTTATTGTATATATATCAACAAATTTAAAATAAAGGCTGAGAGTAACAACTTATACAAAATATTTATCCAAGGTAACAAGATAGCCTCTTTCATGTCATATTACTCCAAGGTTGAAGAGGATTGAATCATTACATGTCAGATTTAATCCAAGATAGAAGGTTGTTTTACTTTAGTGTCAGCAACTTAGAAAAATCTGTATGAAACCCTATGAAAAAAATCAACCAAACAAAAAATAATGCCCTAAAAATAGTGGGTTAAAAATATTTATTTTATTTTTATTTTAAAAAAATATATTATATTTAGACTATTAGAATTGAAAAGAATTAATATACATATTTAATAGTGAAATATAATAAGTTACAATATTTTACAAAGTTATAAATTAGTTAAAAATAGTAAATAGGCCTAGAGATATGCAAATTTCCTTAATTTATTTTATACTGACTATGTAGATTGACTGTAACTAAAAACTACTTGGACAAACTTGTGTCATGTGTTGTGACCAATTGTAAAATTTAAACTACAATGGTAAAGGTTTGTAGGAGGAGGATAGGGATACATTAGATAATATTCTATTGACTTTGGTCATGTCCTAGTTGAATGTAAACCTGATTTTTTTATTTAGGTTTGTGTGACTATCTATAAGGGTTTGATAATTAATTGTATGTGCCAATATACCATGGGGAGGAACTATGAAATATAAACCTTTGGTCCTACATGATAAACACAATGGCTATCAAATTTAAATGTGGAATTAGGGAAGGGGAATAGCTAACCTAACCTTAAAAAACCTTGTGTAATCTAGGTGTTGCCTACATAGTCTAAATGGGCTTCAAGCTAATGTAGTTTTCATTCTTAGGGTGATTATGTGATTTGTGATTATATAATTATATGAATATATAAATAATATTGATTAAAATTATTGACAATAAATGCCACTGACCTTCAAATAACTATATCCAAAATGTGTTATGACTTTTAGAATGCAATACAATTATTAGTAGAGTTGTTAAGTAATTTTTATATGTGCTTGGATAAGTCTCAATGTTATTATATAGTGGAGTATTTAGAATATTTTTAGTAAATAAATTTAGGAAAAACATGGGAGAGCCATTATTGAACATCTCAATTTGAAAAAGTAACCATTGGAGCATAGAGAATGTTGTGTTATGGAAATGACATAGTGCATCCCTCTCTGACCTAGTGTTGACTTGTCCCAAAAAGACATAGACTATTGGCTAAGCTCTAATATTAACCATTAAGTTGAATAAGGATGAAAGGTGTGGAAATATGGACTAATGTATGATATTTTAAATGTTTTTAAGATAATAAATCCTCTCTTATAGATTTTGAGTTAGTGAAATGGTGAATAGACAAAGTAAAGAAAGGATGTCAAGATTAAACATTCTCAAGCACTTAATGAATAATTTTGTGTTAACACAAATTTATAAAAAAAATAATATCTATTTAAAATTAATTGGTAAAATTTTAATTTAACATTAAGTAAATATATTATTAAGTAATAAATCTAAATAAAAATAATAACATACATCGTTTTAAATAAATATGTCTAACTTAAAATTAAATCCAATATTATAAAAAAGAAAATAGGCTAGAAAATTAAAATTATATAAAAAAATTATTAAAATATAAAAGTAATTAAAACTAACAGCATACATTAAATTAAATAAATAAGGCTAACATATAATGAAAGCCAATATATTTTAAAAAAAGGTATTTCATTATTCTAGAGAACAAAAAAGTAAACATGTTTTCATTACTCTAGAGAGAAAAAAATCCAATAGGTTATTTCATTACTATATATAAAATTTTGATAAATTTGTTTTCATTATTTTAGAAAAAAAAATTAAATAGGTTATTTAATTACTACAAAGAAAATTCTATGAAATTTAGAATAAGAAAGTGAAATAAAATAGAGATGAAGGAAAAATGGAATATGCATATTATGGAAGTGGGGAAGCAAAATAGAAAAAAAATATCAATGATTATTATAAGTATGTTGACCTTTTACCTCAAACCTATTGAAATAAAATAATTTATTTCTTTTTTATTTACAAGTATTTATTTGGGATGTTAAACACATGCTCTTAATTTTAAACTCTATTATTACACATGATAATTGCAATATTAGATAAAAATTATATTTTTAAAAAAAATCTTAGGAACACTGGAAAAAAACCCGAAGAATACCAATAAAAAAGGCTAGCACCAATCAAGTTTGTTTCATTGGTTAAAAATAAGAAATAAAAACTACACATAATGTTCAAGATATAGGGAAGGATCTTGAAAATAAATAAAATTACAATTTTTCAAAATGCATGAAAAGATATTAAAAAGTGGATGGTTTTGTAAAACATATTTTTATTAATGAAAATTGTGATTTATTTTTAAGATGATTAAGTGGTAATGTTTAACAATTTAATCTATGCACTATGTTGAAGTTTAACTTTTACTTCTTTGTTGCATCTGAGACAAATTTTTTAAGTGGTAGTATTTACATTTTTTTCATATAAATATTTATTGGCCTAAAAATAATTATAACATATAATATATTTGATGATTTTATAGTCCATAATGTTATAATTGAAGGATTTTTAAAATATTGTGTCTAAGTTTTTATCTTGACATTTCAGGTCAACATTCATGATTCATCATCAAGAGAAATAAATATTTATATCTTTTGATGAGGGATCATGGATATTTATCCAAATTTGGATAAGTTATTAATATTTTTAAAATATAATTTTTAGGTATAATTCCTAGATCACTAGTAAAATAGCCTAGGAATGGAAAACCATAAATGAGTGCCAATAGAAAACCCTATGTCAATGTTTTCAATTGAGGCCAAATCTATACTATTAATATTATTTAAATACCCATAAATGATTAGTGTTTGTTATATATATTATTTTTGGATGGAATTACATTGTTGGAATGGTGTAAAATATTATGGACTCTATTCATGCATCATGAAAAAATATTCTCTAATGTATACTTGCTCCTTATCGCTAGGTTTAATACCTATAGATTTGGGCCAATGGATATTTGCATTTTTTGTTATATGAACATTTTCCTCGTTAGATGTATTTGTTTATAATACTTTTTTTAGTGATAATTTTTGGCTCTAAAAATAAGAGAGGACATGTAGGTAAAAGACAAAGAATTACATTTTAAACAAGGTTCATGATAAAAAAAAATAATGTTGTATTATTTTGAGATGAATTTACAAATAAGGTGAAAATATTTATAATCCTTTCAAGAGGTTGTTACGAGACTCAACCAACATTCACATGAACCAAAAAATACACTAAAAAACTTAGTTATTTAATTTACTAAAAAAACATAAGTAAAGTAAATCAACATAACCTTGGATAATAAATGATGCAATAAACTCCCTTTTGATCTAAAGGGGTATGTAAGATGAAAGAACTAGAGTGATGATTTTGAAGTCATCAAATACAATTTGAAACAAATGCAACTAGTGTACTATACATCCTAGTACTAACTAAAATTAATTCCACTCTATATAGAATCCCACCCTGAAATTTATGACATAAAATCATAATAAACATGATCATGGCCTATTTATCCCCTATGATCATCATATCATACTATAATAGAACATGATCAAGGCATGTCCAACTACATTGACCTAAATAAGGACTCACCTAGAAACCCATAAAAGTGACTAACCTATATTATGTATGGCACATATCCCTGATGTAGAATAAGAGATGATGATCTTTGGTCAACATTGTTGGTACTCATAACCAATATCAACTTGTGCTATCATCGATGACTAATATAAGACCTACCAATGCTATATCTTCTCCCCCTATCAGTTGAGGGGTGAGAAGTTTTGAAATAAGATAAAAAAATATTATCCACTCCATGTCATGAATATAAAGGATAGAAAGCTAAAATTGTAACTGAAATATACAAACTATTGTTCCTGAAATTTCCATTCAAGCATTGAACCCAAACTCCAAATGAATATCTAAATGAATAAAGGGAATAGTGATCCAACCTCCAATGTGATGCTTAAAATTTATCAATCACAAGGATTCGGATGGAGCTATAAAGGATGCTATATTTTATTATAGCACAATCATGAAGTGTCATTAAAATTATCATTTTGAAGGTGTCAGGTTTTACTAAAAATTAACCTTTATAAAACATTAAATATTGTTGTTAAAAAAAACCATATATATAAGTTTAAAATTATATAAATTACCATTATAATGTGTCTAAAACATCAACAAACTTATAAATTTATTGGTCATAGAACCACCTTCAAACAAACTTATGACTTGTCCAAAAAAGTCTCATAGTATAGGTAACTCTTGACCTCTCTTTAGATAGTGTCTTTATAAAATATTATTATCCAACTCATCTTCCATCAATTTGAGAATATAAATGGAAAATATTACTTTAATCCATTATTTTTTTGATTTTAAAAATAAAATAAAAACTATTTGCATGTAAAATATTTTTACCAATATTTCACTTGCATGTGAAAACTCTTGTTAGGTGATTTTCTTTATGGGCCCTTAATAAAAAAATATAAATTTACAAATGTTTAAGGAAAAAATCGGCCATTTTATATTTTAATATGCCATATATCTTCCATTTTTTTTACTATGCCATTTTATTTTAAGGACTCCACAACTGCACTAGATACTTCGAAACTACATTAGAATACTACATAAGCCATATAATTGATTACAAAAGCATTTTTTAATGTTTTGGAATATCAAGAAGCATTAAAAGCATCTTAATAATGCTTGAATGTTATACAAATTTTACATGAACACCAGAAATCCATACATGCGATTAGTTACTAATATTAAATTAAAAATAGGTATGTAAATAAATTAAAAATGCCATATAATGCATATATGTGCTTTATTCCTCATCAAATCCATAAAATTTGATATTTGACTAAAATATGTAGTGTGAATGTTGTTTTCAATAAACATATTTGACAAAAATATGTACAAGTGCATATAGAGGTTTTAAAATCAACTATAATTGTAAATCAAAGGATTTAAATGGATTTCAATGCATATAACTTATAGGATACTACATCAAAAATACCAGTTGACTCTCCTTAGGCTTGGAATGTCTTACAAGTTAAAAAATAGGGTTTGCATTACAAAATCAATGTAGTAATATCAATCCACTCAGTAGATCTAGAGTGACATGAGTAAGCAAAGCATACACAAATAATAAGGAACACATATCAATGAACTAGTACACAATAATTACTATGAGAAGACCACAAAGAGGTAAAAAACCCACCAATGCGATATTCATATAATTGACAAACCAAATCACCCCAATACATAAATTCTTCCTTCTCAATTCTTCAATAGCCTTCACAAAACTCTTTATTCATGCATAATTCATTAATAATAATATAATTTTTTCCCACACATTTACAATAAGGGTAAAACCCTATTTATTGGGAAATGTGAAGGGATGTGAACATTGTAAATAATGGGTACAACCATACTGAGAACATTTTAAATTATTGGTAATAATAAATAAGTATGATTTATTTTTACCAATAAGTAATAAAAAACTTATGTTTTATTATTTATTTACACGAGGTTGTTAACTAGAGTTAATAAATAATAAATCATTATTAATTACTTAAAATGTACAAAGGGTCTTATAATTGAACCTATTAGACATTAAATTTTCTAACACTCCCTATTGTCAGGGAATCCAAGAACAATAGACCTTGTTCTGATCCCACTTGTTAGGATCTTACTCCTCAGAAAGAGCACAATATGATTACCAAATATAAGCAATTAAACATGCGAAAATATCTAGAAGTACAAGTAACTAGAATTCACAAATAACACAGAATATGAGAGACAATACACAATCTTGTATTAACACTTGTACAAAAAAGAATACAATAAAGAGATGCCACACTCTTTCACCTTACAGAGGCTTGCCACACCTCAAGTGTATAGTAATTCTTTTTTAAAAGTTCACTCTCCTACCAAAAATGGTCCCAACACACAACTCACACACAGAATTGGTGTTCACCTCTCCAACCAGTCAGTAATAACCCTGCCAGTACACCTAGCACTCTAAAGTACTTCAAGTAGATCTCCCATGAACCTGCAACTTATAATTCAACAGACCATACTTACACATGTAGATCTCCTAAGAGCTTGCAACAACCTACAACTCAATGACCATACAATGGAAGGATCTTCCTTGCCTTCCTTTCTAGCTCATAATTACAATACATGCCAATGGGTCTATAAATAGATCCTAAACTTAAACAATAACTTAGACTCTTACTTTACTATAATTATCCACATAGCTCAAGACTCAAAATAGCCTTTACATGCAAGCACTCAGTTCAACTAACTAACTGTTCATGGAACGAACAATTCTAGAACACACAGGCGACCAATGTCAGTTGACTCCCTACCGATGCCGGTTGCCTTCTGCATACATCATGACTGACGTCAGTCATATTGCCGATGCTGGTACTTCTAAAACTTTAGCAACCTCCTCTTCATCTGCATAGTTGAAGCTTTTAGCTCCACAACCTAACAATCTCCCACTTAGAGATAAATAGTTGTAACTATACCTATACATGTACATCATCTAGTTTGTTCCCTTGGCTTTGTATCCCTCTTCAAGATCACTCTTGAAGACCAACCACCAAAAATCCTATTGTGTAACACATGTCATCCAAATCACCTGCCACATCCACATCTACAAACCATGTAGAAAATAACTTGACCCTGCATAGCATGTGCACCTGCTACTGGTCCCTCTAAGAATCCACTAAACTACCCTCCAATGCTTCTTTCCCAGATTGGCTCCAAACTTGTGACAACTCCCACAACTTTGGAAAGCTCAGGTCAAGTACATACCATGCACTTAACCTCATTATGTGAATCAAGACACTATTTTGTGAACTATCCAACCATCGGCATGCTAACCGGTCTCACACAATCATCCTCAAACAAAGTCAACCTGTGACCTTCCATGTCTCTAGAACACACTCATGCCAAAGAATCTTGCTGCTCCCAGATTCCTCATGACACATCTCTGAACTAGTTTTACCTTTAGTTCAGCAACTCCCTATATATGTAACCCTACAACAAGCACATCATACAGTAATAAGATAATGTAGCTAATATTATCCAACCTGGTAAAGAGAAACACAATGATCAAACCTCCATTATCCTATAACTTACTCAAGACCATATACCTTGGCCTTCTGTCTCACGTATCCATTTCTGATCTTCTTTATCCTAAACATCCATTCATCTCTCAGTGCTTACTTCCAGCTGGCAACTCCACCCAAAACTCCCGTTTGGTTCTCCTCCAAGGAATCACATCCTTCATCCATGCCAAGCTCCCACTGTTTCCTGGATCTACCTGCTCTACTTCTTTAACAACTTCCTCGTTCTTTACCATAAGTGAGCAACAAGTAGTGTAAAGAAGAGAAATGATGAATTTGAGGCTTACATACCCTTTAAGTCCTCCATGTGGGCACTTGAGACTCCTTGACAGCTTGCTGTCCACCTAAAATCTATCTCAGTGACTGATGTCGATCACATCTTAGTCTGCATCTGATCGACATCAGTTTCATGCGACTACCTCACTACCAACATCGATTCCCCCTGATCGACATTAGTGTTTATCTGTCCCTGAGTCACTGACATTGATCTACACATAGCTGACATCGATCACTGTCTGGACACCGATGTCAATTTTCTAGCTGACATCGGTCTCTATGTTTTTCTTGTGAGAACTGACCTCTACTCACAAGCTCCTTTTGGATTAAACCCTTATCCAAATTAACCTTGCTCTGCTCAGAATTCTTCTGTCCCTTGTGCTGAACTCTATCCATCACCTTCTCCTTAAAAACCAAGGCTTTTCTATTATTGTCACTAACATCAAATTCCTCAAGAAATGTCACCTTTTTCTTTTGCATACAGAAATCTTGATTCATGCCTTTCAAATTTGAAAGCATACCCTTTGACTCAAGAATATGCATCTCCTTCTTATTCATGTGACCAAGCCTATTAAGCCACATCTTCAAATCTACAGCTGAAGTAGATAACCTAGAAAGAGAATTAGTAATAAAAGTAGATAAATAAAGCGTACCTACTTTCTTACCTCTTTCTACAATAAGTGCACCCTTGGTAACCTTCTAAGAGTCCGCTATGAGAGTTAATGTGTAACCCTCATCACCCAAACTTCTTACAGAAATCAAATTCCACTCTAGAACTGGGACATGCATGACCTCCTTTAACACCCATGTGTTACCTATCTACAATTTTAGCTTCACTTTCCCTTTGCCAACCATCTGACAAGGCTTACCATCCCCTAAACAAATTTCTCCAAAGTCTCTCTGGACATACTCATGAAAAAATTCCCTATTTGGGGATGCATGAAAAGAGGCACCAGAATCTAAAACCCAAGATTCTACTTTATCCGAAGAACATACCAGAGCATCCTGTGCAATGAAATCTGCAACATCTACTTCTTCTTCATGTCTTTCATGTTGATCTTCACCCGACCTGCAATCTCTCTTTAAGTGCCCTTGCTTTCCACATTTCTAGCATGTTATTCTACCATCCCTGGACTCGGATCTCCTGCCTATCTTTGACCTTGATCTCCCATGCTTGATCTTCTCTCTTTGCCTTCCTCTGTCTTCAACACTCAAAGCATTCCTTGATGATTCACCTGTGATTTTCCTACATATCGCTTCATTCAAGATCACACTCACAATATCATCCACTTTTAAGATTTTTGAAGTAGATGCAGTATTAGAAACTGCCATTACCAAACTTTCCCAACTTTTAGGTAATGAACATAAGATTAAGAGAGCCTTAATTTCATCATCAACAACAATATTGACTAAACTTAAATGGTTTACCAAACCATGGAAATCACTAAGATGACTATGAACAGATCCACCTTCCAACATTTGCAAATTAAATAATTGCTTCATAAGAAATACCTTATTCAAAGTTGAGGGTTTTTCATATAAATTTGCCAAAGATTCCATCAACTCTACCATTGTCTTCGCATGTGATAAGTTAGAAATCACAGATGATGCAAGACTCAACCTTATAGATCCCAGAGCCTTCCGATCAAGAACCTCCCATTCTTCATCCTTCATATCCCGTGGCTTGCAATCAACCCCACCCAATGGTAAGTACAAATCTTTTTGATATAGATAATCCTCTATCTGCATCCTCCAATGTTGATAATTCTTGTTTTTAAACTTCTCCATTCATAGCTTACTTTCTTCTACCATTGTTGAACTCCCACTCAATCAGAAACCCCTGAGAATGACCTGTAATCAACACACACTAACCAAATCTAATCCAACCTGTTAGTATCCCAACCAAAAGCTCTGATACTAGTTGTCAGGGAATCCAAGAACAACACACCTTATTCTGATCCCACTTTTTAGGATCTTGCTCCTCAAAAAGAGCACAATATGATTACCAAATATAAGCAATTAAACATGTGGAAATATCCAGAAGTACCAGTAACTAGAATTCACAAATAACACAAAATATGAGAGACAATACACAATCTTGTATTAACACTTGTACAGAAAAGAATACAATAAAGAGACGCCACACTCTTCCACCTTACAGAGGCTTACCACACTTCAAGTGTACAATAATTCTTCTTCAAAAGTTCACTTTCCTACCAAAAATGGTCCCAACACACAACTCACACATAGAATTGGTGTTCACTTCTCCAACCAGTCAGTAATAACCCTGCTAGTACACCAAGCACTCTAAAGTACTTCAAGTAGATCTCCCATGAACCTACAACCTACAATTCAACAGAGCATACTTACACATGTAGATCTCCTATGAGCTTGCAACAACTTGCAACTTAATGATCTTATAATGGAAGGATCTTCCTTGCCTTCCTTTCTAGCTCATAATTACAATACATGCCAATGGGTCTATAAATAGATCCCAGACTTAAATAATAACTTAGACTCTTAGTTTACTATAATTATCCATGTAGCTCAAGACTCAAAATAGCCTTTACATGCAAACACTCAGTTTAACTAACTAATTGTTCGTGCAATGAAGAGTTCTGAAACACACAAGCGACTGACATTGGCTGACTCCCTGTCGATGCTGGTTGCCTTCTGCATACATCATGACCGATGTCAGTCATACTGCTAATGCTAGTACTTCTAGAACTTCAGCAACCTCCTCTTCATCTGCATAGTTGAAGCTTTTAGCTCAAAAACCTAACACCTATTAACTCTAAGTAGGGATAAATGGCATAATCACCTTGAAAAATAATATACTATGTACAAAATTAAATAATTTATAAACCTTCATCATGCCAAACACCACCTTTTTGAAACAAAAGGAATTATAATCCATAAAATAATTGAAAGTAAGTTTAGGCTATCATGATTATGACACTTCAGTTCACATTTTCTCATGAATAATCACTAAGCATATTTGGATCCTTTTATAACATAAGGAGCTCCATTACAATGTATGCTTTTAATGTATTGGAATAAAAAGTAAAAATTCCACACAAAGTTTACTTAAATTATAAAACTTTGACATGAAATTTAAAATGATTTATAATAATAAGTAAATAGAAGGAGAAGAAACACATGGCCATTAGTAAGTGACATTGTCATGCACACTCCCACTGAAAGGTAACTTTGAGAGGCCCAACATTGCATGAAACTACCAAAACTTGGTAGAACAAAGTGTCTTTATGAAGATATCTAACACTAGTTATTTTTAGGATATAACTATAGATCTATATCATAATTTAGGACTTTCTCTCAGATAAGATGCACATGAACATCAATATGCTTAAATTGTCAGTGTTGTGCACCTACATAAAACTTAAACACAAATCCAAAAATAGATTCATGATAGAATAATATGGTTATCATCAAAACAAAAACATAAAAAAAAATTTGAGATATGTTTTTATATGGTAAAACACATTTAAAATAATCAAGTCATATTTTAGGCAAACCAGTTCCCTACTTTGATTATAAAGCTAGTGAAAAAACATAAATTATTATATGAAATTCATTATTAGACATCTCCAATATTGAGAAGATGAGTGTCCCCAACTATCATATGATGCACATCTAATAATTTACTAATAATATGATACTAAGTTTAAATATTAGATATCCCATTAGTGAAAACTCATTTTATCATTTAAGTTATATCAAAACTTTGCAAATTTAATATGTTTCAGCCCAAGATTTAGGTATGAACCTCTCATACATCAAATATGGATAATTTTAGCATGAAATTGCATCATCTAATCAAATTGATATGAGACTAAAACAAATAATTTCAAGGATAGATGAATAAAATGTATAGTAAAGTAAATGATGAAGAGTTAATAATACAAACTCCATTTACATTTTACATTTCATAGCATGTATTATTATCAAATGAAGTGTATAAGAATTCTAGCATAAATAATAAAATGATAAAATAATCAAATGAGAGTATCTAAGCATATTATCATGGAGTTCCCCCCTAATCAAATGAAAACGTTAAAACATAAAAGATCCAAACCTACTGAGCATGATCTTTTTACCAAATGTAATAGCTAAACAAGATCATTTTGTTAAACTAAGATGATGTTATGCATATAAGTTATTTCCATGCTAATTCATAAGAATTTAAAATAAACATAATATCTATATATTTTCATTTCTTTCTCATCTAATAAAAATATATCTATTACAAGATAATTATAATAAACTTTTTCCAAGAGTCAAACTCTATCATTTTACTAAAAAATAGAATGTATATATGACACTATCAATATAGTTAGTATCTCTAAACTAACAACAAAATAGTTTTATCAAATAAAATTAAATGCTATGAACACATATGTATTTTTAATGTCAAAAAATGTAAATATTAAGCATGGATTCTATTCAGAATATTCATAGTAGTATTCATGGCTTTGACCCATAAGAACTAGAAGGAATTTTTATGGAATGGAACATTGTTCTAGCCACCTCAATAATGGTGGATTTTTTCCTTTTATAAATACCATTTTGTTGAGAGGAACAAGGAGTTTTAAATTTTCTTTGAATAGAATAATTAATGTAAAAAAAATCAAGATCTTTACTAACACATTCACCATAATAATTAAAGTATCAATAGAAATACACAAGATAGATCTAGAGTGACATGAATAAGCAAAAAATACACAGATAATAAAAATCAAATATCAATGACCTAGTACACAAGAATTACTATGGAAAACCTTAAAGAGGTAAAAAAAACCCACCAATGTGATATTCATATATTTTAGAAACCATATCACCCCAATACATAAAACCCTTTTCCCTTATTTAATAGCCTTCAAAAAACTATTTGTTCTTGCATAATTCATGATTCATATTATAATATTTTTGAGAACATCACAATAGGTGTAAAACCCTATTTATAGTGAAATGTGAAGGGTTGTGATTGTTGTAAATAATGGGTTCATCCTTCTCACTTCTTTAGTAGACTTCACAAAACTCTTTGTTTATACATAATTCATGATGCATAATATAATATTTTTGTACACATCACAATAGGGGTAAAACCCTATTTATATTGAAATGTGAAGGGATGTGATCATTGTAAATAATGGGTCCAACCATCCCAAGAATGTTTTAAGTTAATGATAACAATAAACAAGTATATTTTATTTTTAACAATAAGTAATAAATAATTTATGTTTTATTATTTATTTACATGAGGTTATTAATCTATATTAATAAATAATAAATCATTATTATTTAATTATATAAAATGTACTAAGGGTGTTATAATTTCATCACTTAGAAACTAAATGTTATAACATTATAGAGAAAATTTCAATACTATATCAATATTTGGTTGAAAAATATCTTTTTTAGTGGATTTAAATTGTATTGGGTCATACAAAATCAAAATTGGTACCTATTTTGATATACATGGTAGATATGTTATGGTGTTGGGACCTATTATAGACATAATAATTCATAAATAACAAATAATATATATGAATATGGAACCTTTGTTTTCAATCTCTTCAAAGCATAAATTTTTTAAAATATTTTCTTTCTCTTCCACACCATTTATCATCACATGAATGTTTATATATTTCACCAAAAAAATCTTTTTAACTAGCTTTGATACCATCATTGGCTCTAATAATGGGAGAGGAGACATAATTAAAATATAAATATTTACATTTTAAATGTAAATTTTGTGATAAAAATGTAATGTTTTATTATTTTGAGATGTATTTACAAAGAAAGTGAAAAGTGTTATAAGATTTTCATGAGGTGGTTACAGGACATAACCAACATTATCATGAACCAAAAAACCCACTAACAAGCTTATTTAATTAATTTACTAACAAAACATAATGTAAGTAAATAAGCATAACCTTGGATCATAAATGATCCAACAATATTATAGTTATTTATTGGAGTAGTTGATAAATCTAGTAGGTATTTGATATCTTACATTTTCTATTAGACATTATTTTTTATTAATATATTAGTTGAGGAACCCATATCAACCCCCTTTTTAACCATTATAAATTTACATAAGGCAATAAAATTTATTACATTTGATTCTAAATAAAAAATAAAGTTGAACAGAATGCTTATTATGTATGTAATGATAATTACCGTATTGTCTAGTTTTAAGTTTAATTCTTACTTATGTAAATGTAATGATAATTACCGTATTGTCTAGTTTTAAGTTTAATTCTTACTTATGTAATTTCTCTTCTTATAGCCTTTGCTAAAATTATTTGATTATTTGATTACATTTGAGAAAAATGTATTGAGGGTTATCATATACCATGTTTTTATATGAATATTTATTATCCTAAAATCAATTATAACCATACTAGAAACATACGACATGATGTTATCCCTCACATGCAGTTTAACCAAGCTATTAGGAGTTTGGTGTGCATTCCAAAAATAATTACTTTTCAAAATGGTGTGTCAATTATTTTAAAAATTTGTGAACATTATTTTTTCACTAAGCCCCCTATAATTATTCTTGTGTATTGGTGTATCCACATGTGTCAAACTATTCATGAGATTTGTATTTCCAGAATTTTCATGCATGTCTAACAATTAAGTTTAAATTAAAATATCCTACAGAAATATTATTTTGTTTATGATAAGATGTATGTTCATGACCTATTTCAAAGGTCCCATATTTTCAAGTAGTGTAGGATGGCATCTGAGGTTGAAAGTTAGTGGTAGTACAATTATATTTAATTTTTTAGTAAAAAGGTCAAATTTATCATTTTTTTTTTCATGATTTTCATTAGACATATATTTTAGATAAAATTTGTAGCATTTGGTTCAAAATAAGAAACAAAAATTGAATATATTGTTGATTTTTCAAGTTGATTAAATTACTAGGTGAATTATAGCTATGATGTAGGTAACTATAGGTTTAAAACCCATGGGTCAGTTAAATAATAATGACTTATTTTTTGATTCAACATGCCTTAAATACTTGAATATTATTGAAAATTTATAAATAATGATAGTGGCTACAATATACTTAGCATCAAAATAATTATAACATTAGTGGAAACTCAATACATGATATACCTATTATAGAATAAGTGAGGCCAAGACACACATAGTTTAACCAAGGTATTATGATATTGGTGTGTATTATATAACTAATTCCTTAGTAAAATTAAGTGTTACTATAATAGCTTATGTAATGTTATGGGATTAATTATACTATTAAAATTGTGCAGAGATGAATAAAGGGTTATGAGCAATGGCATGCATAATTTATAAGTATTGTTTATACCCTATTATTCATATTATAATCTCATATTACATGTTTAAATAGACTGCCTAACATAATAATTGACTATGATTCATATTATTTTATTAGTGTAGGTTTTTATTTTTCCCTATTTATTAATTAGTGAAATTGTATTTCTTGTGCATACATGGAGTTTTCCTACATTTGTGGGATAGACTAGCTTATGTGGAGGTGTGTGTCATAGATGTGTCATAGGTGTCATAAGAATGTCATAAGTAACTCCCTTGATGGGAGTTACTTCTCTATTCTTAGCACCTTATCACCACCTTTCATGGAGGAGTTACATTTTATTCTTGGGGTGCCTTGTCCACTTTTTGTTGAAGAGTTACTTATGTACTCTCCTATTTGTATTCCTCACTTTGGCCATCTCATGCTAATCAAATTTTGGTTTTCTCCATTTTATCTTGTGTAATTTCTCTTATTGTGTTATTTTCAAATTGCTTTAGCATCTTGTGGTGTGCACTTGCTTCAACTTGTGTGATTACGTCTCCATTGCACTCACATTATCTAGATTATGGCAATAACTCTAATATGGTATCAGAGCTAACTCGATAATCTTGTGTGTGATTATGATTTTAGCTTATTTTGAAATCAAGAGGAGTGGAGTTATCTTTATTTTTTATTCTAGATTTGGTCTAAAATTAAAAAAATCTATCAATATCACTTCTAGTATCATTTCCTTGGGAATCCTTGGCCTTTGGTTGTCTTCACTTCAAAGAGCAACATTCAATAGTAGAAGAAGGAGCTGCATTCAACAGTAGAAGGAGGAAGGCTGGCACTTAGTTTCTGCCTTCAGTTTTAGCAAGGTGCAGTAGTAGCTTTCTTCCAGCAAGGCACCTTCTGCAACGTCTTCCTTTTTGCAATGCCTTCTATACTCTTATTTTCCATGCCATTCAGCTGAATTTTTCTTGTTTGTAGTGCCTTAATCCGTACGGCACCCAGGTCTACAGGTTGGTTTTGTTTTTTTGCCTAAAAACTCATAACTATGCCCTTTTTTAGACGCCACTACTGCATTTGTTTTTCTGTCTAAAAAAATAAAAGTGCACCCTCTTTTTTGGTAAAAAAATTATGCTACTTCCTTCCAACAAGGCACCTTAGTCAGGATGTATGCCAAGCAACAGGTCTACATTTAATTTTTTGTCTTTTCTGAGTAAAAATTTTGGTTGTTTGCTCTTGGACGCCCTTACTTGGCATCCTATTTGGCACCCCTTGGACATGTGGCATCCTTAAAAAATATTTTTGCTTCATTATTTTTAGTTAAAATTGACCTATTAAAATAAAAATTAGTCAATTTGACTGAGTATTTATTTTTTTAGACAGTTTTGTATTTTGGGGATTTTCAATTAAAACTTGTATCTTCGACCTACGAAGACGAAGGGTGAGGCCTAAGTTTGTAGGAGGCCAATTCCCCCTAAAAAATACCTCCTATGGATTCTTCATTCCATGCCAAATTCAATGAGTGGTTGGAAGGCCATTTTCTCTACCCATAACAGGTATTTTTTTAATGTTTTAGTGTTTTTTTTGCAAAAACACTAGTTTATGGGAAAATTGTAACTTTAATATCTTACAAATGGTAGCTCAATTTTGGGTGCCATTTTTTTGTAAAAGTGCTTGTAATTCAATTTTATACAGCTTAGGCTTGTTATTTTCCAAAAATGCACTAGTTTATAAAGTGCCAAAATTTTGGGTCTCCCCGGACACATTTTCGGCTGAGTTTGATGCCCTGTTTGCTTTAGTCTTGCGCTGATTGCTCTAAGATGAATTTTCACCTGAGTCTAATGTCTTTTGAGTGTTCATTTGCATATTTGGGGGGCTCAATATTTTGGGGAGGTTTGATTTCTTTTCACAACTTCACTTTCATTCTCCTTTCTACATAAATTCACAACTTGCAATCAAAACAACTTCACCTAAATTCAACAAAAAAATGGATTCTTATCAACTTAAACCCCTAACACCCTTCAACTATCATGAATGGAAGGTTAAAATTTCAATCATTCTTAGAAGCAAAGGGTTTTTTAGGATCACCATGGGTACAGAAGTAGAACCCAACACAGATGCTGAAAAGGTCAAGTGGTACAACCGTAACAATGAGGCCTTTGGATTACTGAGCTTGTTTATGTCTCCAAAACTTCTCTTACACTTATAATCTTCCCAAACTCCTAATGACATATGGAACACCTTAGAAAAGTTGTTTGGGAAGATTGATGAGATGAGAGGTCATGAGCTCAAAAATAAACTCATAAGTCTAAGTCCTAGCAACTTTGACACCCTATAGGACTTCTTCACTAAGTTTAAGGCCCTTAGATTACAATTGAAAGAATGCAGGATAGAGGAGAAAGATGATCAACTAATTTTTTCTATTCTCACAAATTTAGGTCCAAGCTATTCAGTCTTTGTCTCTACTTTCCATGCCACAAAAAGTGGCCTTGACACTACATGGAAAATGCCTTCTTTGGATTCATTCATTACCGACTTGACTAGGGAGCAAGATAAGCTAATTTAAATGGACACAATGAATTCCAATCAACCCCAAGCTTTAATAGATGGAAATGGTAAGGATAAGACTTCAAAAAAGGAGAAGAAGAAAAAGAATAAGGACTAAGAGAAGAAGAAAGAAAACACCAGTCATGCCAAAAACAACACTGAGACTTCCTCTTCTAATGCTAAACCTAAGAAGGAGAAGGTTAAGTGTGCCTATTGTAAAAAGATATGGCATGATGAACACAAGTGTATGAAGAAACAAATAGATCACCTAACTCATCTTCTAGAGAAGAACAACATAGGTGTTCCTGAGTCCATCAAGTAGAATTCATCTACCCAAGATTCTACTACGACAAAAGGCAAGGGTAAGGAGAAAGAAAAGGGAAAGGCCCTTGTAGCAACTATAGCTTCTACATCATCATGGGTCATAGACTCAAGTGCTTCTCACCACATGGGCTCTTCACTAGTTGAGTTTTCATCTTTAGAGCCTTGTAGCATGACTTCAGTTAGTTTGGGTGATGATACATCAGTTTTCATTACAGGGAGAGGGTCAGTTGAAATAGAAGGAGGAACATTCAACAATGTTCTAAGTGTTCTTTCGCTTTCAACCAATCTCCTATCAATGTACCAAATCACTCACATTGGTCAGGGCATAAGAGTTGATTTTTCACTAGATTTAGCGGTTATCAAGGAGTTGCATAGTGATACTACAATGGCAATGGGTAGGGCAGATCACCAAGCTAGGTTATACACCTTCTCACATTTTTCTTTAGATTCTTCTCCAACAACATTGTTGACTCATTCAGATGGAGTTAACAAATTATGGCATGAGCAGTTTGGCCATCTTAACTACCGCTACCTTGAGAAACTTTGTAAAAATGACATGGTCATTGGCTTGTCTCATGTCCAATTCTCAAAAGGACTTTACGAGGGGTGCTCCATTGGAAAGCATCCCAAAGCAAAATTTGACAAAGGCAAAGCTTGGAGGGCTTGACAACCTTTGGAGTTACTCCATAGTGATGTATCGAGACCCTTTCCTAAACCATCTTTCATAAGGGCCAAGTACATCCTCACTTTTATTGATGATTTCTCTAGGTACACTTGGATATATTTTCTCAAACAAAAGTCTGAAGTGTTTGAAAATTTTCTAGACTTCAAGGCTCTTGTTGAGAAACAGAGTGAGAAATACATCAAGGTTCTTTAAATTGATAATGGAGGGGAGTATGTCAGCATCAGATTTGAGCAATTTTGCACTATAGAGGGGATTGATTTATAGCACATAATCACTTATAGTCCTTCATAAAATGGGGTTGCAGAATGCAATAATAGGTTCTTCAAAGAGATGGCTAGCTGTATGATTCACTCCAAATCCTTAGTACCACAGTACTGGGCTGAAGCCATCAATTTTGCTTGCTACATTCAAAACAGGGTTCCTCACAAAGCTTTGAAAGGGATAACACCCTTCGAAGCTTGGTATAAAAGGAAACTTGATGTTGAGTACCTTAGAGTTTTTAGATCCCTAGCCATGGCCTGCATTCTGAAGAAGAAATGCAAAGCTATGGAATGTCAGTCTAAGCCTTGCATCTTTGTAGAATATCCAGATGGTATTAAGGGATATCACCTTCTAGATACAGTCACTCATGAGTTGTTCATCAAGAGAAGTGTCCATTTTTAGGAGAGTTTTAGAGACTCAACACTTGACACTTCTTCTCCATCATCAAATCTACTTCTTCTCGCTCATCATATCTACTTCATGATGATTCCTCATCAGATTTAGATCAGCCATAAAAGGTTCTTAAGCTAGAGTCATCTTCTTCTTCTTTGAGTTCAGATAGCGAGGATAGTGATGCAGAGTCATCCACCTCTAGTCAGTCAGAGGATGAGGAGTTAGCACCTGACTCACCCACTTCTGGGCCACTTTGGGCTAGACAAACACTTGAGAGTGCTGACACTTGGGCAGGAGATCTTACAGATGATAGACGTACTAGGGGGGATTTTCAAAGAGATCCACATGCTTTCTTTGCTTCAGTTTTAGATCCACAAAATTTTTGAGAGGCACCGGGGGTACCTAAGTGGGATAATGCTATGGAGGAAGAATATTATTCCTTAATCAAAAATCACACTTGGGATTTGACTTCACTTCTTAAGGGAAGAAAGACGGTTTGATGTAGGTGGATATATCAGACCAAGTTTACAGCAGATGCATTGGTTGATAAGTACAAGGTGTGATTGGTCACAAAGGGTTTCTCACAAGTGGTAGGCATTGACTACTTAGAGACATTTACACCCATTGCAAAGATGACTTCTATTTGACTCACCTTGCCTATTGCTGCATCACATGGTTGGGATGTGCATCAGATGGATGTGAAGAGTGACTTTCTTCATGAAGACCTTAAGGAGGAGATCTACATGGAGCAGCTGCCAAGATTTTTGTAGGATTCTTCCTTAGTATGCAGACTTAGGAAATCTATCTATGGCCTCAAATAGGCCCCTCACGCTTGGTATGCCAAGATGGATTTCTTCCTTCTCATAACAGGTTTCACTAGGTGCCATTCTGATCCCAATGTCTACTTCTTACAACAAGATGATTCGCTCTTGATTTTAGTTCTATATGTTGATGACCTTTTGATCACCAGGAGTTCTTCATTAGCTATTTCAGCTATGAAGGCATCTCTTCAAGATTTTTTTGACATGATAGACTTGGGTTTGTTACACTACTTCCTTGGCATTGAGATCTCACAGTGAGATTCAGGGATTTCTCTTGCATAGCCTAAGTATGTTCTTGACTTATTGGCTCAGTTTCACATGGCTAATTGCAAGCCATCTCCAACTCCCTTTCTATTAGGAGTTAAGCTTGAGAAAAATTGTTCTTCACCATTGGTTGATACCACTTGCTATCGACAAATTTTTGGTAGTCTCATCCACTTGAATCAAACTAGGCCCGACATTTCATATATAGTGGGACTTGTCTCCAGATTCATGCAAGATCCTCATGAGCTGCATTGGAAAATAGCTAAGAGAATCTTGCATTACATACATGGTTCACATAGATATGGGATTCATTACAAATTTGACATAGAGGTTGACTTGGTTCAATATACAGATTCAGACTGGGCTGGCGATTCATAGACTCACAAGTCCACTTCTAGTTACAGTTTCTCTCTAGGTTCTAGTCTTATCAGTTGGTCTAGCAAGAAGCAGAATGCTATTGCTATATCATCAATAGAGGCATAGTACAAGGGAGCTGTTAATGTAGCTACTGAGGCTATTTGGCTTCAGGGGATTCTTTTTGAGTTTGGCATTCCTATCAGGCAGCCCACCATCATTTATTATGATAACTAGAGTACCATATAAATTTGTAGGAATCTAGTTTAGCACCAGTAGACCAAGCACATAGAGATTCACATGCATTTCATTTGGGAGCTTATTCATAGTTAGGTCATTGACTTGATATTTTGCCAGTCTTCAGAGCAGGTTGTAGACATCTCCACCAAACCTTTCACCGAGAGCAAGTTCATTCATCTACGAGATCTTTTTGGGGTGTGGTCTACATCTGCAGTAGCATCATCTTTAGGGGGGCCTTATATCCTCTTCTTTTCTTTTATGTCTCTCTCTTGGGGGGGGGAGTTTTTTCCTACGAGTTTTCTCCTTTTCTCTATATTATGGGAGATTGAATTTGTACATGGGTACCTCATTGGGCCTAGTTTTCGGGACTCATTTTCTATTTCCACACTATCTGCCTAAGCTACACTTATGGGGGAGTATTAGTGTAAGTTTTTAATTTTTGTATTTATTAATTAGGGAAATTGTATTTCTTGTGCATACATGGAGTTTTCCTATATTTGTGGGATAGGATAGCTTATGTGGAGGTGTGTGTCATAGATGTGTCATAGGTGTCATAAGAATGTCATAAGTAACTCCCTTGATGGGAGTTACTTCTCTATTCTTATCACCTTGTCACCACCTTTCCTGGAGAAGTTACATTCTATTCTTGGGGTGCTTTGTCCACCTTTTGTGGAGGAGTTACTTACGTACTCTCCTATTTGTATTCCTCACTTTGGCCATCTCATGCTAATCAAATTTTGGTTTTCTCCATTTTGTCTTGTGCAATTTCTCTTATTGTGTTATTTTCAAATTGCTTTAGCATCTTGTGGTGTGCACTTGCTTCAACTTGTGTGATCACATCTCCATTGCACTCACATTATCCAGATTCTGGCAACAACTCTGATATATTTAACATATGAGCCTTGATAAAAGCATAGAAGAAATATATTTTTCATCTAGAATAACCTCAAGATGAAGGATGGTGATGGTTCTATTCTCTAAAATCCACATTTGATAGATGGAATCTTAGATGGTAATGGGGTTAATAAATTTGAGAATGAAATGGATAAGGACCCCATATAGTTTTGGGTAGATTTTCTATCAAGGTAAAGGGATTATAATCTCTCGACTAGTCCTAATCTCAAACCTTTCAAAAAAGAGCATGAAACTATCTTGGAAATCCTAGATGCCATCATGGAAAGCACTAAAGTCTCACTAGAAAAATATATACTTACACACTTTTATGGATATAGGTCAAGAATTGATACTTTTAGAGTATCGACGCATAGGAAGTGGAATCATTTAGGATAAATTGAAGTGGTATCCATGGCAAAAACATAATTCCTAGTCTCTTTCTCCTCATAAAAAGTAGTGGTAAATTTTTGGAAGGAGGATCATGGTTTTTGGGGAAATATTTTCTTTATCTAAGGAAATAGAAGCATGTTTTGAGTCTAGATAGTGATGTTATTATGGAAATTATAATCTGGGTTACCTTTATTGGCCTCACTTTGGATTTTTGGGAAGAGGAAGTCTTTCTATGTATTTCACATGTTATATGACAATTGATGTCCACTAACCTAGTTACTAGGTCCAAAATAATATTGGTTGAAACTAGGCTCAACATTTATGTCCATACAAACAAATTGGTTACAATAAGTATCTATACTAAATCTAAATCTGGGAAATGGACTCAAAAAATTTATTTATGATAGGGATGAGGATATCTACAAAGGATGTGATTCAACAAACCATGATGAAAGTTTTTTCCCAATTCTTAAAAATAAGTTAGATAAGGAGGTGACTGAGAATCCAACTAAGATTGGGAAAAATACTTTAGATCCCTAAAAGATTAAGGAAAACTCAAATTCTAAAGTTTGGGTCTTGATGTTGGAAAAATAATATAATACTCCCTGTGGGGATAAATGAATTTTAAGGAATGTTAAGGATGAAAATATTTATGTTGGGTCCTCAAATACGTACTCAAAACCAAAGGTTTCAATTTCAGAATATCCTCTACGATTACTTATCCCAAAAGAGAAAGGTAAAATGTTTTATTCCAAGGGTGTTGGATCCTCTTTTGATCCCCCAATTTAGAAGTTTAAAGACCTCTTGATGAGAAGGTCATCCCCAAGTTATTTTGGGATTTTTTGCATGATTCCCTCCCCAAGAATAATGAAAGATTGAATCCCTCATTAGTAAATTTTACCACTTATATAGATCATATCCAATAATATTAATATTCCCCAGAATGATAGTAGCATTTATGAAGGCATTAAAGGAACCCCTTTACCTAAGGAGGTGAATTAGACTGAGGCAAAAGCTTTAACAAATGAAATGATAAAAGCGACTTCCAAGGCCACTACAAGTGGAAGGAAAATGGAAAATAATGAGGAAAAATCCCCATAATCTAGAAAAGGAAAATCTCAAATATCACAAAGGATCCTAAGATAGTCCACGATTTTTTTAATCTTCATGGAACTTATTCTATTTGATTACGGTCCTTAAGACCTATAAGTAATAAAACATTATTTGGGGTTTTATGTCTTATATGTTAATATCAATTACAAAATTGAAGGTTCCTATGTAACATTGAATTTTTAGTTGATTTTTAGAGACTGTGATAGGGAAGTTTTTCATCTCTCAAGAGAGTTCTTGATTTAAGTTGTTGGAGCATTAAAATTTTCTCTTTTATACCCATTTTAATTTTGAATGGTTGGTAAAAAATTTACTCAAAAATAAAATTTGGTGGATAGAACATTTATTATTCTACCTACATAAGAGTAAACTCAAACATTCTTTGACTACTTTAGTTGTCATTAATTTTGAGAGCTAGAAACGACCCTTCAATGTTTTAGTTTTAGACACTACATTAGGAATGGAAAAGGAATCTATCAAAATCAACTGTAAGCCTCTAGCCACTAAAGCTACTTGTAAGAATCTAGTTTTGTACATTCCATTAAGGTTATTGAAGAAGCTAAAGAAAATTATGATAACTCTCTCATGGGAAATTCATTTGAACCAAGGAATGGTATTAAAGCAATCAAGAAGTAGAAAAAAATAAAGTGGTAAGGGATTAATGGATTTAAAATAATTTCTCTTGATATTCACTATCTTTTTTTCTCTTTTGCTTATAGTTCAGATTACACAAGAATCTTTAATTAAGGACCATGGTTGATGGGAAGGGCATTCCTCATGCTTCAAACTTGGATATTGAACTTGTCTCATTTGAATTTAAAAATAGATCAAATTCCTTTATGGATGTAATTCTTTGGCCTCCCTCCCACATTTTTGATGGAATAGACCTTGAAATGCATCACATAAATATTTGGTTCACTTGTGACCATCGAACCTATCACCCACTCTTGGAAGAGGTTATCTCAGCTAAAATCTATGTTAGTGGCCATGAACTAGAGTCTTCCTAAATCTATTTAGTTGAGGTATATCTTGGGATCCTAGAACCAATAAATAATTTTTGCTAAGGATAAAGAGATTTATTCAAGTTACAGTAAATTTTTCCATCTTGAGAATTCATGCATGGTGACTCGTAGAGATCCAAATTCTATCCTCATTCAAAAAGAATCTAATTACCCTTAAGGTTACTAGAAGTTTGGTAGGGAAATTATAGACCCCCTTGATTAAATTATTAAAAAGGATAGGATTAAAGACAAGTTACAACACATTATAAGTTTTAATAATATACAGTGTCATTCTTACTTATTTATGTTGGGTGATAGTTTTGGATGTTGGGTATCCTTTCCTCTTTTGATTTTTAATGTGAACTATGGTGACTAGTCTCGGGTGTGGGACTATGTCCCTTTTGTGTCAGGTTGTTTCCCCCTCTATAGTTCTTGTGAGGGATTTTTGTTTGTATGGATCTCTATTTTTTTGTGTTTTGGTCTCTTTTGCATGCATGAGTTATGTCTTTTCCATTTCTTTCTATCTCTATTAGTTCATTTTTTGATATCTCTTAGGGAGACTTGGGAATCCCATTATGTTCGATCTAGGTTCCTTACCATTCAAAGGTGGGTTTACCTTAATCCAAAAAAATGTGTTTTTTGTCTTCTAATATCCACTTTTTGTGTTTTTTGGATTTAATATTTATCCTAGCGAATATGTTATGACATATGAAACAAATTAAATATAATGAATTAAACATAGAATGATTATTAACTAACCCTAAACATTTATAATTTTATTGTATTCTTATTATCTTTACACTAAAAATAAACAAGTTATTCCAAAAACATTTATGGCACTTATGAAGGATAGTATCATAATAGTTGTTATTTCATCCCCCTTTCTATAAATATTTACTTTCCTAATTTTTGTAATGAAAAATCCTATTTTATGTAATTATTTCCATCACATTTATGTGGGCTATAATTTTTTGAACATCCAATTTATTTATTTTATGGCCTTGAGAAACATATTTTATGCATTTATTGCTATTAATGTTTTATAATCCAAAATTTTTTAAAGAAAAAAATTCATCATGTTATCCTATGTCATCAACAATCTTAGTACGTACCATTTTTTTCATCAACTATATGTAAGTAATCATTTTTTTTTTAATATTTTCTAAGCACATGTTTGCATTGACTATTGCATTCACCTTCCAATCCGTCTTTATTATGTTTATTTTTTTAATTTAAAAAACCTATTTTATTCTTTCATACTACATAAAATAGAATGGTTTTTTTTTTAAAATAATTGTGTCTACTAGAGGATGCTTCTGAGGTCCTCTATCTCTTATCAAGACGAGAGGAATATATTGGTTTAACATTTTTAAAGAGCTTTAAGATGAACAATAGCCTATTATGGAATTTGAGCAAGTGAGATAAAGTTATTCCTTGAAATGTCTAGTCTACAAATGGTCAATGCCCAACAATGGTGACCTAAACTTTCAAATAAATAATTAGATACATTAACAATGATTCCATGTTGGAGGTGGTTTAAGAGATCCAATCGATAAATATATACCAAGGACAACCTACCTTCATATGTGAATTATTGGTTAATGAAAACAACTACTAAATTCCGTGAGGGGGAAGGAAAGTGATAGAATATTTTTACCTTGGGAATCATATTCAAGAACTTACCATGGTTTATAAAATTGGGCTCTAGCATTAGTAGATATGTGTCACCCAATCCATCTTATCCTATTGTAGGTAGGCCAATATCTTCTCAAATCAAATGATTAATTTTGAATAATCCAAACCTTTCACATTAGGCATATTTTCATGTAATGTATGTTAAAATACATGGGAAATATTTTAATTATATTCTCTAATCATTTCAATAAAATCCATCTAGAATAAATTCTAAAATAGGGCCACCACATGTGGATTATTTCTTAAAATTATATGGTCACTTGGCTCATCCTTTATATATCTCCCCTCATATTTGTCGTATTTATTCTATTTAAAATTTGTTACCCACTTCCATGTATCTTATTTAAATATTCATGACATTTAAAATAACGTGAAATCTCAATGACAAGGATGGATTGTCACTTTTGGAAAGATATGGAGGTTATTTAGTTATGATTTTTGACTTGTGATAGTGTAGTTATACCATACATATCTATTTTAATATTTATCAATTATTAAACATGGACTCTACCTTATTTATACTATTGGATTGGTGGATCACACATCCACCCAAATGTAGGATTCCATTTATCCTCAAGTGGAATTAAATTATTTTTTAGGCACATGTAGTTATTTGGACATAATGGAAGAAAATATATAAAGGTAATTGGAATTAAGGTGTAATAATTGAAATGTTCAGCTGAAAATACATATAAGTAGGATGTGTTAGGAATAAATAAGGAATAATGGTGAGCTATTTTTGTAGGTATGACTCATAAATGCTAATGATGCATTTAGAAATGATAAACATAGAAAATTTAATCTTATGAAAGCATATATATCCTAAGTATTTAATAAAGTTACCCAATTAAGGCATTGGTTTACTAATTATATCAATTTTGTATGTGTTAAATTGGCATCTTGGATTCTTGGTCCTATTTTATGCTTTTGTATTGCATAAAAATAAAATCTGATGCTTTTGGTATAATTGTGCATATTTTAAACTATAATTTTTTAGATCATCAACCATGATACATCATTAGGAGTAATATATTATCCATTGATGGTTGATCATAGTTGGTGATCCTGAGCATGTTGAGTTAAAAATACACATATTTATACAAAAAACATCATATTATATTGTATTTATTTAATGACATACGTATTTCTCACAATGATGGATCATGGTTAGTGATCTAAAAATGTTGAGTTATAAACACACACACAATTACACTAAAAACATCAAATTCTATTCTATTTAGTTAATGTCATAAGTTTGGGAGGTCCATCACTAGAAAACCAAGTGCCAATATCAATCCACATGAAAAAATAACCAATAAATCCATATTATTCTTATGGGTTTTATAATAACCCAAACATAATTTCAAAATTATAACTCTTTGAATTAATATGCCAAGTTGGAACTAATACAACAAATTATAAAAATAAAAGTGAAATCAAACTTTTTTCCTTATGCACATTATATAATTTTAATAGACTATTAAGAAAATTTAGTCATATATTTTAACTAAGTAATGGCCTCCATAGTGTAAATTGATGATTAATCTCCATTCCATGAATCGTGATTATTTTGTGAGGTCCTTCACATTTCCCCAAAAAATACCACCTTTTATGGTTGAACTCATTGCTACAACCTCATCTAGATTGACACATTTACTTACTCGACATTGAGCATCATTAACAAAATTATGTATTGTGATAAATACATTATAAATAGTCCTTCCAAGATTACCTTTTTTATTATATTTCATCCTTGGTAGGACAAATGCAACAATATGACTAGGAGAGTATTATTTCCCATTTATTTCAACTGAATCATCACATTTTTTGTTTTTATAATTTTATATATTTTTTATGCTATAATTGGAGTCCCTTTCTCTAAAACACAACAAAACAAAACACTATTTTTTTAACTTTTTACCTCCTAAACAAAAAATTTCTTTATATGAATTAGAATATTAGTTCCTTGAGGTGTGGTAGAACACAAAGTTAGAATGTTGAGTATAAATGATCACTAGAAATTTGTCTCAAACTCATAAAACGGTTCTTATAAAAGGATATAAAAATAAAAATTCCAAAATAAAAACTTAAACTTGAAAGTATTCAATATCCTAATTATTATTACATACATTTTGAGCATTTTTTACTTTCCCTTTATTATTTTGAATAAAATAAAAATATATATATTTGAAATTGAAGACAAGTTATATTTTCCACATTATAAATCATATTTAAATAATTTTGGCATCAATAAAATCACCAAACACTAGCTCAAAATAGGGTACCACTCGTTTATATTCATGATAGTTAATTAAACTTAAAAATAGTCAGATACATTAACTAATGTTGATGTCTCTTTAGACTTGTGAATAAATAGATCAACATGAGTGCATATAGTATATATTGGGTTTGATATGAATAAATATTGATTTTTTAAGGACTCATATTAAATATAGAGACTCAAACTTAGGTAGTTTCTCATACTAATTTAAGAATTTATGTTTTAATCCTTCAAACACTTATCTTACTTTACAATAATTTTACGAAGCCCCTAGATATAAATTAGTAGTATTGCTTCTTGATTTTGGGATTGAATCCTTAAATTGGTGCTTATTTGCTCATGAAAAGTAACAACTAAATTTTATGTTGGATCATCAAATGGGTAAAAAACATAATTCATCCTTCAATACTTCCTTTGTATTCATAGGTAAGCCCTAATAGTTCATTGTTCAGTAGTTTTAAGTTGTGTTAATTAATGTCATGTTATGATTTATAATATTTATTATACATATAATTCTTAACTAAAAAGATAAAATCATAATTAAGAAATATTATAAAATCATAACTCTATCATTTCAACCACCTATGGTAGTAGTTTGGAATATGATTCTAGTTTTGCATGAATAACCTACAATCGAGAAGGCAACCAAAGGAAAAGAAGAAGAGTTTGAAAAATTAGGGAAAAACATAAAACACAATAGGGGACCTAATGAGAAGAGTATCTTTAGTGGAAAAATAGGAGAGAGAGAGAGAGAGAAAACACCTACCTCTCCCAATCACAATTAGAGTGATTATGAGAAATGAATAATTGTTTATGACTAAATAGAGTTGCAAAAGGTAAGGTTTTATGAATGAGAGTCAGGAATCATTAGGTTGGGTAACCTAAATCAAGTATCAAGGGGAGAAAAAGGCTTGAAATATAAATTCTATCACTAGCATTAGTTTCCCCTAAGGATATTACAATACTTATTACTTCTAAGGAATTTATAACCCTTATCATTCTCGAGGAGCCTACAACCTCTATAATTAGAAAAGAACATCCATCTTATTTTACACATTTATATATATTTAAAGTAATTTTTGGTATTCACATAGACTATTATTATTATGAAATAAGTGTTGACCATTCTGGGTCACCATAGAAGATCAGTGATTGATTTCTATTCAAGGATTCAAGAATACTCATAGGTTTCTCAAGATTTAGTTCATTAGTCCTAAGACTTAGTTTATTTTATGTAGTTACTTTTAATCCCATAGGGAAGCTCCATACTTTAAAGGATTCATGAATTCTCAGATTGTCAAGCATTTTTGACCAACATAATAAACTCTTGGAGCCTATAAGAGTCGAAAAACATTAATACTTAACCATTTTGGGCTTTTCTTACCAGTGATGGCTTCAGGAGGAAACAAGATAAAATTTGATGGGCCCCCAACAATGTCTTGATGATTTCCTAAGTTTTTTTTCATAATAGGACTTACATGTTTATTTTAAAAGTTCCCCAGTGCCATGTATCAATATTGTAGTAGTCTCGATCCCTTTGAAATGCTTTTAGATATGTAGTCAATTATTTATGTCACCCATAGCCATGTGTAACTTTTCAAATTTGTAGTAAAAAGCCATTTCTCTTGAAAGGTCACCTAGTGCCATACATCACTCTCATAATAGTCCTAGGCCTATTAAAAATTCCTTTAAAAACTTAGTCAATTTTTAAGAAGTTTCTCGATGAGGCAGTGATGTTAGCATTCCTTCAAGTGAGATGGTGAATAGGTTAGTAGGATGTTTCCATGTGTCAGGATCATAGTGTCCCAAAATTATCTATATAGTTAAAAACTCTTTAGAATAATGGGTAAGTGGAATGGAACCATGTGGCAAAATCCTACTTCCCTTCTTCCTAAAAAATTTCTCTACATCCCAATAATATCTTAGGGTAGTGTATGATCGAGAAGGAGCCACATGAAGGTGGTAGGCACCAAACATGTAGTTGTGAGAATGCTTAGTTAATAGGAGAACATCAACTAATACGTGATAGATCCTAGCCAAGATATATTAGGTAAGGGTTAGATAAATAATAAACTACAACATGGACCTAGTAGATCCTAAGGATTTAAATGTCAATATAAAGAAGATAGTTGGCATCTATAGTAAGCTTGAGAGTGTGAAAAATGTTGAGTACATGGGGCCCAAAGGGGAATATACTTGTAGAATTAAAAAAGTCTTAAAATGAGCTTGATGTTGACACATGGCTAGATTTTACCACTAAAGATTTGTTGGCATCCACATTGGCACAGACTGAGGTAAATTTGATGACTTATTTCACTCATTTAGATGTCAAACTCATGAGTAAGTTGTGTAACTACATCTATTTATAGAATCAATCTTGGATAATCTCAACATGTAAATAAATGTGACCAACCAATTATAACTCATAGAATGGGGGTAAGGATGGTGGAATCGGGCCCTAGTCATCATTAAATTAAGAACATAGGGATCTAAATCTTAAAGAGGTCTAGTAGGTAATTATGCAAGCATTGTTGTGATGATCCCAAGGGGATTCTCATTTATTTGACCCCCCCACCATTCTAGGTATGATGTAAATTGCAACCACCTCTATAGTGAGTAAGATCAAACCATACCCTAGCTTTGAGTATTTTACCTATTTAAATAGGGATTATTGTCATTGTAAAAGGACCTTTTTTAAGCACAAAAATGTTATAAAAATCGGTGCTTCCTTGATCCTTCTACCATGTTTTTATTACTTTGAATGAATAATAGAACTATTTTTACTTTCTTAATGGCTTCAATTATATATGTACCTTATGAATTATTGATGATCCCTCTATGGTGAAGTGTTTTTTCATTTTGATTGTATCCAATTCTATTTCATCTCTATGAATGTTAACTTCTATTTTATAGGCCATAATATCTATACCTCATTGTTTATGCATTGTTATTTTTGGTGATAAATGATTCTCTTTCTAATGATGTGATAAGTATTTGTACCTCTTTCTAAAAAACTAATGCTAAGAAGTTCATGATTGACTAGTGTATGTTTTTAGCTATTTTATGTTCTGTATGCTTAAGTAGATAGAGGGTGTCATACTATTTTTGGTGTATCAATCCATTATTTTCTATTAGTTCCTTTGTTTTAATCTCTCTCCCTTTTCCTTGGAAATTTTAACCACCCCAATAATGGGGAAGACTGAATCAGTGATCTGAGCAACAATTTGGGTGACCATTCAGGTGATAGTTAATACCTCAAGGTGACCATTCGGTGACAGTCAATTGCTTGAATTTTGTATTGTTTTCATTTTGTATTGTCGGTGACAGTTATTTCCTTAAGCCATTATGCCTCAAGTATTCCCTTGAGCCATTATGTCCTCAAACATTGTACTGTTTTAATGTTGGGACGTATGTCCTCAAGCATTGTATTATTTTAATGATGGGACATTAAATTGTTACCCGTTGAATTCCTTGAGCCACTCAATCTCTCAATTTTTTTCAAAAATATGTATAAATGCATTGTAACCCAAAATGGGAAGGCAAACATCTCTTCACAAAGATAATCCTATATTTGTATGGTGATTGTTAAGTAATATGACATCTCTTCTTAGAGAATTAATTTTTATTGTGTTATTTCTACGCTATTGAAATATTCACCAACTAGAACTTTTGAGTTTTGGATCAGTGGTATCAGAGTGGTTTGTCTTGAGAGTGTATGATCACAAGGATGAGGTCAGGATATAGGAAACTTGGGTGGAAAGTGACAGAGCTTCCAAACATTCCACCTATGCACCCCAAATGACTTCAAATGGTAGACGATACCGAGACATTTGATCCTTTCAAGGAAATGGTGAATGAAGCCCTCCAGTGGCAATAAGTGCAAATGCTCCAAAAAATTTCTCAAATTCTTCAAACACTTTTGATGGGAAATTTTGGCTTCATGACTACACATCTTGGCTCCTCATCGAGGGAACTTCCTTTTAGTGCACCAATACCCTTAAAAGTTTAGGTAAATTTTGATATTCCCACATTTGAAGGCAAAATCAATGCTAATGTAGTGGAAAATTGGTTAGATCAACTATCTTGCTACTTCTTAGTAAATAAGTTCACTGATGGAGAAAAGATCACTTTTGCTCTTTTGAAATCATCATTGCCCATGAAAGACTGGTGGGAAATGTACAAAAAGAGGTTTAGAATGGATATCATTGGCCTTGGGGTGGAACCTACTTGGGATAATTTTATGGAAGCAGTAAAAGAAGAATACTATCCCATTGGAGTGTATGATGATCTGTACATATAACGGCAACAAATTCTCCAAGGCAAGGACCAATTTGTTCAAGATTACATAGACACTTTTCATTCTTTGTCTACAAGATTGGGCATTCAAGAAAGTGAGAAACATAAAACTCTCAAATATCATGGTCGACTACAATGGTACATATAGGGGGAAATGGAACTCTTCAATTTGGAAACCCTCGGTGATGCATATAAATTTGTAGTGAAGATTGAATAGAAACATGGCAGGAAGAATATGAAGAGTCAACCTTCAAAATGGAAAAGTAATAAGGAAGTTCAAACATAAGGCTAAAATTGGAAGTAGAAGGAGTTTAAGGATAAGAAATCCCAGAAGGGGAAGGCTGAAAAATGGTGTGATTACCACAAAATTTGAACTCACTCCAAAGAATAATGTCAATCCATCAAGTCACTGCTATCTGAGTCACAATACTCGACGTCCACTACTTTGCCTCATACACAACCCATAGTTAAAGAGGATGAGGAAGAAATCATAGATGTTGATCCTAGCATCATCATCGCTTCATCATAGACCCATGAGGAAAGACTAGATGATGAAGAAAGATTATTTCACTCTAAATTATGGGTAAAAGGTAGGCCTTTACATTTCATTCTTGATAGTTAGAGTCAAAAGAATTTAATCTCTGCTAAAGTTGTGAAAAGTCTCAATCTATCCATGAAGCCTCATCCAAAGCCCTATAGTATTGGGTTGTTGAGCCTAGGGAGAGACCTTCGTGTCACCCATCAGTGTCTTATTTCATATGCTATAAAACCATTCCAAGATGAAGTTTTGTGTGATGTACTCCTTGGTTAGCTATTCATGTATGAGTGACATGGCATCTATGAATCCTGAACTCAAAGGATCACCCTCACTCTTGGAACATGGAACTATAGGGTACTAGAGGTACCACCTCCCACATCTGTCTCCCTAATCATTGTTAAGCAATGCAAGTGATTAGTGGAGAAGACAAAGTAATTTGTTCCCATGGTAGTCAAACCATAGAAATCCAAGGAGGCTGATGTTGTGGTCCTAACTACACAATCAACACAATAACAAAAGTAGATAGGATGAATCATAGGAAAATATGATGACTTATTCAAGTCACCCACAGGAGTTCCATTGCATTGCTAGGTAAAATATGCTATCAATTTAATGCTAAGATCACCTTTGCCTAACAGTCCTGCATATTGTAGATCAATCTTGGAAAATGATGAGATAAAAATATAGATTTAAGAATTGATCCAAAGGGGGGTCACATCATGCCAAGCTCTTCACCTTGTGGTATGCCAATCATCTTGGCACTGACGAAAGATGTAACATGGAGGCTTTGCACTGACTATTGAGCCTTGAATAAAATCTCTATGAGGAATCACTACCCTCTCCCCATAATCGATGACCTACTGGACCAGCTCCATGGTGTGAAGTTCTTTAGCAAAATTGATCTAAAATTTGGTTATCACCAAATTCCCATTGATTCTACTGATGTCTAGAATATTGCATTCAAATGTAAGGAGGGGCTCTTTGAATGGTTGGTTATGCCTTTTGGCCTAACTAACGTACTTGCAACCTTCATGAGGATGATGGATGACATCGTATGACCCTTTACCAACTCATTTTTGGTTGTCTTCTTAGATGACATACTCATCTATAGCAAAACATGGGAAGACCATTTGTAACATGTTTGTAAGGTGCTTCAAACTATTTGGGAGCACAAGTTGTACACAAATCTTGACAAGTGCACATTCAGAATGACAACAATTCAGTACCTCAAGTACATTGTGAATGAGAAAGGGGTCCATGTTGATCCAAAAAAATATTTAGGTTATTCAAGAATGGCCCACACCAAGGACCCTCATAGAGCTTTGCAGCTTTTTGGGCCTTGTAAATTTCTATCACAGGTTTGTTCTTGGATTTTCACATGTTGCTTGGTCACTAACTCAAGCGACTAAAGGAGGAGCTAAAGCTAAATTTTAGTGGGGTGAAATATAGCAAAGGGCATTTAACTATTTGAAGACTAGACTCTACTCATCCCTTATTCTTGCCTTGCCAGATTTGCATCAACCATTTGAGTTGATGACAGATGCATTTGAATATGCCATGGGAGTTGTCATCATGCAACATGGCCATCTTATTGTATGCCATAGTGAAACTTTCACTGATATAGTTAGGAAATATCCAACATATGATAAGGAGCTCTATGCCATTGTACAAGCCTACAAACATTAGAAACACTATGTCTTGGGGAAAGAGACGGTCATCCGCACTAACCATAGACCATTAGAATTCATCTAGATGCAAAGCAAACTATGAAATGAGAGACACCAAAAGTGGGCCACGTATCTTCAGCAATTCTACCTAATTATCAAACACAAAAAGGGGAGCTCAAATATAGCTATAGATTATCTGAGCTACCCACCAATTACTACACTCACAATAGTTCTTGACCTGTACAGACATGAGACTACCACTTAGGGTGCTCTGTATGAAGTAGATCCTACCTTTGTTGACACTTATAAAGTGCTCCAAAAAGGTGAACATGTTTTTGACTTTTATTTACAAGATAATGTCCTTAACCATATGGGGCACATTTGTTTTCCTATTGCAGAGCAACAAAAGATGATATGGGAAGCACACTTCAGTAGGATAGCTGGACACTTTAGTATCAAAAAAACATTGGCAGATCTTCAAAAACACTTCTATTGGCCCCATATGTGGAAAGATGTGGAAATATATCTCAAATCTTGCACCCCATGTGCAATAGCCAAGCCAACAAATAAGAAGCAAGGATTGTACATGCCATTTCCAGAACCAACTAGGCCTTGGGAATTCATCTCAATGGATTTTCTCTTAGGTTTGCCCACTTCCAAACATGGCAAGGACTGTATTTTTGTGGTAGTTGATCATTTTTCAAAAGTGGCTATCATGCTTGCTTGTAAGAAAAATATATCTGCTAAGGAAAATGCTCAACTATATTTTAGTCATGTATGGCTCCATTTTGGTCTCCCCAAGTCCATTGTCTCAGATCGAGATAGCAAGTTCCTAAACATCTTTTGGTCCACTCTATGGAAGATGATGGATACTAAGCTGATGAATTCCACAGCCTTCCATCCACAAACTAATGGTCAGATAGAGGTGGTAAACTGCTTGATTATTTACATGATTCAAATGTATCACTTCAAACATCCATGCACATGGGATGAGGGACTTCCTTTCATATAACATGGATACAATTGAGCACTGCACAGCTTGACCAAGCACAGTCCATTCCAAGTATGTTTTAGGTTCCAACCCATGGCACCAATTGATATAGCTATTCCATTTTCCACCATGGAACACACACCTCATGGAAGAGCTAAGGTAGCAAAAGCAATAAAGTTTATTGAGCAAATACAACATATCTAGCGACAAGTTCACGACATCTTGGAGAAGATGAATTACAAGTGTAAGCAACTCCATGATAAACATAGGATTACACACCATTTTATTGTGGGTGACAAAGTTTGGTTACGGCTTCAGAAGGAATGGCTTGCAAGCCCACATAGAAAGATTCAACCTCTACAATATGGTCCATACACCATCACCAAAAAAGTTACAAAAAATGCTTTTGAGTTGAACCTACCAGCCTACCTTGGTCTACATCTAATATTCAATGTGGAGCTCCTCAAATCATATCACCCACCTCTATTGGACACTTCAGTTGTGGCAGGACAACTAGACATTGATGAGGTTGATCCATAGAATTTTCCTCTAGTGTAAGAGGATCATATTGTGAATAATTGGATGAAGACAACAAGAGGATGCTTTATTCTACTATATCAAGTGGTCAGAAGAGGTGAGCTTAGCCACCAAGGTGAATGCTCACAGAGAATCAAATCAAGACACAACTACCCCACTTGACAACGAATATTGATGCAATGGGGACCATTGCTTTTCAAGGATGGAGGAATGATCCAGGCAACAATTTGGGTGACCATTCGGGTGATAGTTAATTCCTTGAGGTGACCATTTGGTGACAGTCGAATCCTCAAATTTTGTATTGTTTTCATTTTGTATTGTTAGTGACAGTTATTTCCTCGAGTTGTTATGTCCTCGAATATTCCCACGAACCATTATGTCCTTGAATTTTGTATTATTTTAATGTTGGGATGTATGTCCTTGAGCATTGTATTGTTTCAATGATGGGACGTAAAATTGTCACCCATTAATTCCTCAAGCTACTCAATCTCTCGATGTTATTTTCAAAAATATGTATAAATGCATTGTAACCCAAAATGGGAAGGTAGACATCTCTTCTTGAAGATAAGCCTATATTTGTATGGTGATTGTTAAGTAATATGATGCCTCTTCTTAGAGAATTAATTATTATTATGTTATTTATGTGCTATTGAAATATTCGCCAACCAGAACTTTTGAGTTTTGGATCAATCAGACCCGACCTCTGAAAATTTTTCCTATTCAAATAGACAAGATTGTCAATGTAAAGGGACCTCATTTTAGCATATAAATGTTATCCCGTTATTAACCCCTCTAACTTTATATTATGGCTTTGAATAAAAAATAGAATTGATTTTACTTCTCATATCCATATACTTTGTGTGAATTTTTGTATTATCAATCTTATCTTTTGAATAGGTTGATTTCTCCTTGATTTTATATATAATTCCCTCACCTTTGTGTAAGATAATACTCATTTACATGTTGTAGGTTGTGTGATATTAAGTTTATGTAGTGTTTAGCTATGGAGTGTCTCCTTTCTATGTGATTTCGTGAGCTCTTTGAATACATAGAAAACACTAATACAAAAGGGATTATTAATATTTTGAATTCATTCATGTATATTAATTCTTTTATTTTCATTGTGTATGCTTAATAATAAAGAGTAAGTCAATGTATTCCAGTGTATCACCCCACATTCACTTTCACCTTCTTTATTTTACACTCTATATTTTTTCCTTCTAAGTGAATTAGTTTAAATTAGTCTTATGTGATCCATTAAGGGAAGTTAGACCTATCTAAAGGTTCACCCTAACCATAAGTTCTCCATAGCCTTTGGGTGTTCTCATTATGTCAATTTGGTGACGAGATGTGAGACACCAATTGACCAGGTGCAACCCAAATGTGAAAACAATTTATAACATACCCAATGAGACATCATTTGATGATATTCACATCATCCATTCAATAATTTTGCTGTATTATTTAGTGCATCTTTCCATTCAGGGTAATTTCTTCATCACCATGGTGACTCTAATTATCAAATCTACTATTTTAAGTAGTCCAAGTACTTAAAGATGATCAAGGATTAGTATTTAGTAATATTCTTGATCTTTTCCTTATTTTTAAGTGATCTAATCACCTAGAAACTCTAATCCAATTCTAAATTTGGGTTCCACTAGATCGATCCATGTTATATAATCAAAAGGGAATTTAACTCCCATTTATCTCATGGCTACCCAATAAAGGATCCACCCATTTGTGGCATTTAATGGAGGTATCCTTCTTACACTAGTCTACTACAATGATATCACCATTTAATCTCTCAAGATTATTCCATCCTTCATAGGTCAGAATGACACCACCACCATTGAGCACATCAAGGACATAGCCTATGTGTGTGTACTCCACCATGTGATTAAAAATATCATGGTTATTTGTCTCCTCACTTCATAATTCAAATAAAGGGATATATGGTTGTATAAAATTTTGAGGCTAGGCTCCGTTCATATTTGGGATGATCTTAGTGAGATATTATGCATACATTTTCAATAAAGGACTGACCATATACCCCTTATTGAATAGCTCACCATCATAATAAAGGATACCCATGAGATCCTCACTAGCTTCAAATTTATATTAAAATTAACCTTAGATAAAATACTAACCCCATTAAATCCATCAACTTATGCATTATTCTTATAATATTTGAGATCTCTTGACTGTGAAGTTGTAGTCATCACCCAAACACTAGTTGGAGTTTCCTTACCTAATGTTTATGATCATGCTATTACAGTATAATAATGTCTCATTCATGATGGTAAAATCAAACCCATGACTCTAATACCCCTATTTCTTGAGACTCTACCTAATCATCCCATTTCATCCTCTATTCCTATAATGGCCAGCTAAGCAATCCCATTCATAATCACTCCTAATGAATTGTATGGAATCAAAAGCCTCATCCAAAGTCTTGGTAATGAGATAAAAAAATCAAGAATAAATAATTATAGTATAATAGTCCCTCTCATCCCTTCAAACTACAAAATTCTAAGATCAACTCTCATGCCCTAGGCCATCTAATGTGCAAAATTGTGTTCCTACAATCACTCTTAAAGCTCTCATTGTTCAATATGCATCAGAACTTTTGGGGTAGTGAGTTGGATTAACCCCACAAGTATAATAAGACTATAATCAAACATAATCTAAGCCTTGTCTCTTAATTTGAAAAGATAATGATTTTTTGACCATGGATATCAATGAGAAAATAGCCTCTAAAGCTTATCACTTTCATGAGGAGGAGGAATACATTATGCCAAATATGGTGTCACAAGACACAAAATATGAAATTATTAGTTTTGAGGTTATTTCTCTTATTTAGGAAGTTATTGATTGAACATATGACAATTTGCTAAAGGGTTGTTATGAGTTTTATTTAGTTGATTACATAAAGGATGCAAGTTTAAGATCATGTGGTATGCATGAGGAAGACATCTTTTGGGATGAGCTAGATTAATTCCAATTAAACCTCAACATTAAGCCAACATCCATTCAATAATTAACTCATGATAATCATGATCATCAGGTGGAAGTGGTCATGTTTCCAAATTATCTACTAGGATAACAATATCCTAATCATTTGGATAATAGAGCAAAAGAACCCAGCCATGAGATCAACCATGATTTATCAATCTTTGTTTATCAAGATGATATCCTATCAAATATCTAGCCTAATTTGAATTCAACAAGGATAATTCATTACCTATCATGCTTGATTTAGAGCATGAGGTTGAGATGAAGAAGGGCATAATTACCCTGCCCATTCACTCTAAAAGTGTTACACTTATAATTAATTGAAGTGGGTAGGTGAGTTTATTTTTATCCCTGGAGAATCATATCAGTGCTTTATTAAGCATCTGATCCTTATCCACTTCTATTTGGATTCCCTCAAACATGAAAAACATTCTAAGTTGATAAGAAAGGGAAGCCATCTTTTATGACTAGTCAATGGCTTAATTGTGTAGCTTTTGATTGGTTAGTTTAGTGTAGTTTAGATAATTTACTTCCTCTAAGTGTTGTCTCACATTAGTTTAGTTATTATTATTTCCTCTAAGTGATCTAACACATTTTTTACTATTCTTGACTTTCTCTATTTTGTTGCGAGGTGGATCTCAGTTCACTTATTTAGTAATGAGCCAAACAAATTGAACCTATGTTACAATTTTATAATCAAGAAGTTTAGATACTTATATGAGTCCATGCCCAATGGATTGCATAAAGGATACCTAATTCATTCTTATCAATAAAGCATCCTACAAATGTTGCTAAAATGTTGACCATTCTTAGTCACCATGGAAGAGCAATATTCAATTTCCATTCAAGACTTTGGGATGACTCATAGGCTTATCAATATTTATTTGATTAGTCCCAAGACTTAGATAATTATATTTAGTCATTTGTAATCCTAGAGGGAAACTCCATAATTTAAATAATCCATTAATTCTTATCTTCCCAGGTGTTCTTAACTAATATAGTACATTCCCAGATCTAATAGGAGTCAAATAATAAAAAGACCAGACCACTTCAAGGTTCTTTCCTAGTGACAAATTTAAGAGGAAATGACTGTAGATATGATAGTCCCCCTATAACATCATGATATATTACCATAGTATTAGTAATAGTGAGACATAACCATTTATTTAAAAGGTTTCCTAGTGTTATCTATTAATATCATAGTGGTCTCAAGCTTTTTCAAATGCTTTTCAATATTTAGTCATTTATTTGTGTTTGTTCAGAGCCACGTGTCACTTTTCCATTGAATGGGACTTAGCCATTTCTCTTCAAATTTCACCTAGTGCCATAGGTCACTATCCTAGTAGTCTAAGGCCTATTTAAAATTATTTTAAAGACATTGTAATTTTTTAATAAGTTATCTAGTGAGGAAATGATCTTAGTAATTCTCTAGGAGAGTGGGTGAGTGGGTTAGTGGTATGCGTCCATGTGTCACAATCTTGGAATAATGACATCTTGGAACCATCTATATAGTTAAAAACCCTCTAGGATAGTGAGCAAGTGGGATGGCATCACATGGGGTAATCCTTCTACCCTACTCCCCTAGAGATTTTTATACAAACCAAAGGTATGACAAGGTAGTGGGTGAACAAGAAGGAACCATATAGAGGTGGCAATCCATGAGCACACATTGATGAGAGTAACCAATGAATAAGATAACACTAACTATCACTTAACATAGCCTCATCAAGATAGACTGGGTAAGGGGGATAAATAAGAAGTTACCACATGGATTTGATAGAGATTGAGGCTTTAAATCCCAATAAAAAGAAGATGGTGATGTGGAAAAGGAGGCAAAACTTATAGAGTCCATAAACTTTGATCTATAGCCCTATTTAAGCCCTCTTCACTCCAAAATGATTGAATTGAAAAGATTAATGCAGAAATAACCCATCCTAATAGTTATGGGACATTTTAAATATTTTTTAAAGGCCAAATGTGACCATCTAAGGGTCGAAAATTGTAGAGTAATTTTATTTTTAGTATTTTCTAAATTTAGAAATTATCTTTTTTTATAACCAAACTTGATCTTCAGTTGAAATTCAACAAATAGGTTAATTTTAGAGTTTAGTTTATTTTTGGAGACTTTTAGAGATGATGGCTTTACATGTGAAACATACTAAAAATAAAATCTACTCAAAATAATAGGTCAAGTTTTATTTATTTTTATGTTTTGAATTTTACATTTCAACTCCAATTCTAATTTGAGCCTTATTTATGCATGGTTTTTAATTATTTAAATTATTCAATGGGAATCAATACTAGTTATTATTTAGAATCTTGGCTTTTTCAATATTAACTTATCATAATAGTAATCAAGTTCATTATTTTGTATTAAAACAATTTTAAATCTTTGATGTGTAATATATCATGAGAGGATGAAGAGGTTTCACTCAGATGAACAATACTATGCAAGAACTATAGAGTCAAGTAGAATAATTAACTGAGATTATTCTGAATCAAGATAAAGTAAAGTATAAGATGATGTTCATGATAACATAGATCATGAAGAAAAAATTCCATAAGAAGAGCAATAAGAATATCCACCATCAATGTAAGAGAGGATGGTTAGATATTTAGAAAGAAGGAATGAAGAAATAAAGTTTGACATTGCAAATTAAGGAGTAAGTTTAAAGCTAGAGGAGTTTATAAATTGAATGAACAACATGGAGAAGTTTTTTAAATGGAAAACTATGAGGAAAGACAATAAGGTAAATTTTGTGTTGATAATTTGCCCTCCCAAGACAAATTTCAACTCCTATAATCTAAAAATTTCTCATAGAGCCCTCCAAGTCTACATGGGACTTCCTAAACCTTGTCATAATATCATTTAGCCTCATTATATGTAATATGGGTTTTTTGAAGAGATCCTCATGTGATATCATGTTTTTAGTCTCTAGATCATGTGTTAGATCTTCATAGTTTGTCTTAGGTTGAGTGGAATGGTATCACGTGCCTTTTGAATCCTAGAGAATGATCTAGACCTTTTTTGACAAAGTTAAGGTGCTTTAACAGAAAATAAGATATTTGAGGAAGTTAAGGTCTCTTGTTCTCATAGTATTTGTGTCTATTTTAGTCATTTTTTAAGGAGAGACCTTGTTAAAAAGATGAAAAAGGTGTCTAAATTATGTTTGGGTCTTAACATGAGTTCTAAATATGTATCAAAGGTTGCCTTCAATGGTCTACTTATTCAAGATTATTTCAAACTCCAATTAACCCTATAAGTCATCAAATGTTCTTCAAATATGTCATATGAAGAAACATTTTAGTTATAAATCCCTTTAGAGAAGGTGCCATGTTGAAATGAGGGGTCTTAAAAGGTCTCATAACTGTTCTAAGTCATGAAAGTATGATTTTATGTGCAAAACGAGGTCTTTTTGTGGGTCAAATGTCATTTATTCATCATAAAAGGGCCCCACATGCTTGAAAATGACCTTTTAACTTCCTTCCACCCATTTGACCTAGTTTAAAAGCATTATTTTACTCCTCAGTACACTCCTCTTTCCCTCTAATAACCTATTAATAATGTGTCATAAGTTATGAATTAATTTTTAATTGATGTCAGAAAATTAGCATTAATGGCATTTTAACTTGTCTTTGTTGTTATTGAGGTTGAGTTTAGCAATGATGTACATGAATAAATCTAATAAAAAGGCATATACTTGGTAGCATGTGGAGGTGAGAAGTATGGGACTTGTAAGAATAAGTTTGGTAGTGTGTGAGTATGGTATGAATTTTCATCACATGAGGATGAGGTTTTGAGAATAATACAAGATGTTTCAAGTTAAGTTTAAGGTTTAAGTATGGATTATAGGTTTAAGCCTAACAAGAAAAGAGACCTAATCTAGCCTAATGAGGAATGAAGTTTAGTTTCCAAGGTTTCATATCTCATAATATAATTTTAATAGGTTTTATAGGTTATGTCAAGTTTGTTGATGAATTTTGAGGTCAAATATTGAAAGAAAAAGCATGAAAATTGGTTTTGAAGTTTTTTGAGTTCATAGAATGAGGTGTTATAGACCTGAGAAGGATTTTCTTATGCTCATTGGCATGTGAAACATTTGAATTAGGATACAAGTAATTCATATTAGTTATTTAATGTTACTATCTTAAATCCCCTAACATTTGTTTTGGATTTGAGTGGCAATCCTTTATGAATGATTGCTAAGAATGGAAAGTAGTCTAAACCCTCTTTAAACCCTTATAGTGACCCAAAAGGAAAGATCTTGTTGTAAATGTCTCAAAATTGATTAGATGAACTATTTTGATGATTATATCATGTATATGACTCTCTCAGGTTTTTCCACGTGGTATTTTTCTATTAGAAAAGTGAGTGGAATCTAGAAGAAAACCCTTATTTCTCAAAATTTTAATGTATTAATTAGGGTTGACAAGTTAAAATAATGTAAATTATTGTATGATTATGTGTGAGACTTATATTTTATTATCATGTATTATTTTTATCAGGTTTTAGACCTTAAATATGGTAAACTAGTCAGGAAAGTTGACATATAGCTAAACAGGCCTAATGAGGAAGATAGTGAGAAAACCAAGTAGAAATGAGAATGAGATTAGGGATGGGTTAAAGTGGATTATGGATGGATCCAAATTAATGTGGTAATTTTTCAATACCTATCTCACCTTTACCCCTTGAATATAATTTTTGGTGATGCTCATATATAGGCAAAAAGTTACTCTTAAAG
>JARHVA010001837.1:0-32500 GCA_037957365.1 Torreya grandis | reverse complement strand
GAAGGTCTGAGACTAAATAGGGTCATAGAAAACCTAATAGACCTAATCTGAGCATTGAGAGTTACTTAAAAAGTGGTCAATTAGTCAATTTATGCAAAAAAATTTTGTGGAAAATAAGGATATGATAATTTTTTGTTTATAATGTAATATTTTTTTATAGTTTAGTATGTACATGCCCTTACTAGTTGAAAAAGAGGGGGAAAAGCTAGTAAGAAGCCTGTGTAAATGAAAGGAAATAACCAGGAGATGGCAGTGAGTACCTAGGAGCTATATAGGTGGAATAAAGAACATAATAATATTTTAGTAAGTTATTCATTGGTCATACTAACTTATTAATTGATAAGAAAATTAGGATCCAGTAATGACTAAGTTGCCCAAGTGTCATGGGCAAACAAAAACCTATGTAAGAAGATAAATAAGAAAAACTATAAGAGAGCAAGATAAGAGATTAGTATAAAATAATATAAAGTTATGTGAAATATTATCAAGGATAGATTTTATTGGGTGAATTTTGTATTCAAATATGTATAGTACATCAAAGAATACAAGTGCTTAAGAGCTAAGAAGAGATATAGAGTTTTGAAATGTGATATTAAAGTCTAAATTTTGAAGACAAATAAAGTGGTAGATCAAGGTGACTTAAATAGGTAAGGATTATTTTTATTAATTTTTATATCTAAAATATAACAATATAAATAAGTTATTTCAATCACCTAACTTTTCATGACAAAGGATGTGAGATAAGGAGAGCAAAATCAGGGAGGTTGATTGTTAAAGACAAGAGAACTAAGAAAAATCTATATGTATTGAATAAGATCACAAAAGATAAGTTATTTATGATTAAGGTAGATTAAATTTTGATATTTTATATAATATAGGTCATATGAACTTTTAAAATCTAGGTAATATCAGCTCCATGGGATCTGTGAAGAACATGCCCAAAATTTCCAAACCTACACAAGCTCTTTTCAAAGCATGTCAACATGGTAAGCAGATTAGGAGGAGATTCAAGTCTAAAGAGTAATATAATAATATTAATTTATAACTAATTCATATTTATCTATGTGGTCCTACAAGGATTCAAATTATAAAAAATGATAGCTACTTCATGTTGCTTATAGATGACTTCACAAGAATGATTTGGGTAGCATTCTTGAAGAAGTCAGAAGCTCTAGGTAAGTTCAAAACTTTCCATGACTTGGTTGAAAATGAGATGAATGTGAAGATAAAGTTTCTTAGGCATAAAAAGGAGGAGAATTTTGGTCAAATGATTATTATCATTTTTTTAATGTCAATGGAATAAGAAGATAGTTCTCAGCTTCTAGAACACCTCAACAAAATGGGATGGTTGAAAGAAAAAACATATTAGTTCAAGAAATGATATGGACCATGTTGAATGAGTCAAAGTTATTTGATGGATACTAAATAGAATTTTTTAGTAATATATTATACACTTTGAATCAAGGGAAAATTAGGATCAATGGTGATAAGACTCATATGAATTATGAATTGGCATACCTGCAAGTGTTGAACATTTTAAGATATTTAGGAGTAAATGTTATATCAAGAGATATGAGGATGAATTATAGAAGTTTAACTCATTATCTAATGAAAGTATTTTATTTTGATATTCATCAGTAAGTGATACCTACAGATGCTACAACAAGAGGTTACAAAAGATAGTGGAGAGAACAAATGAAAGGTCGATGAGACAAAGAAATAATATTCTCAATCAAAGAATGATGAAGGATTAATAAATATATATATATGATGATTAATAATTAATTGAGTAAAGAAAGGACTTAAAATGTCCTTCTAGGCATATTCAAAAGGATTATCCTAAATCTCAGATAATTGATAATAAAAGTGTAGGTATACAAACAAGAAAAATAATGGTGAGTGATGTTGATCAATATAATACTACCTTACTATCCAAATTTTATCCTAAAGTATATGTATAGTTAAGTTAAGATAAGTTTTTTAGAATGAGTATTTAAATCATATTGAGAATAATGAGACTTGGGAGTTAGTACCTAGTCCTAAAGATAAAAATATCAATGGTACAAAAAGGGAGTTTAGAAACAAGTTGAATTAGAATGGAAAACTCATCGTAAATAAGGATAGAATACAATTCAAAGTATATCCTAAAGTAGAAGGAGTGGAATTTTAGGAATCCTTTGCTCTTAAAGTAAGGTTAAAGGCTATTAAGATGTTTATTGCATATGCAAGTTTTAAAGGCTTCAAGATATACCAAATGGATGTCAAGTTAAATTTCCTAAATGGAAACTTGGAGGAATAAGTATACATTGAAAAACGTAAGGGTTTATTATTTACTGATAACAAGAACTATATCTATAGATTTAAGAAGTCCTTCTATGGTCTAAAACAAGCCCCTAAATCTTGCTATGCTAGACTAGACAAGTATCTTTTGGACCAAGGTTTTAGAAGAGGAGTTATAGATAGTAACTTACATTTCAAGATTAAAAATGGCCATAATTTGATAGTGGTGGTCTATGTGGATGATATCACCTTTGGTGGAACTAAGGAGAACATGACCAAGGACTTGACAGAGGTGATGAATTCAGAATTTGAAATGTCTATGCTTGGAGAACTATCTTTCTCTCTAGGACTTCAAATCAATCAATCTAAACAAAAATGTTCATTTCATAGGTCAAGTATATAAAAGATATGTTAAATAATTTTAAATGGAATACTATAAATAAAACTATGGTTATAGGATGTAAGATAATTAAGGAGGATGAATCTTCAAGAGTTAATCAGACAAAATATGGATCAATGATTGGGAGTTTGTTGTGTACTACTACCTTCATACCTAAATTCATGTAAGGAGTAGGTCTTATGTTAATATTTGAAGTAGATCCTAAGGAAATTCATCTAAAATCAGTCAAGAGGATACTTATTTATCTCAATGTAACTATGGATTATGGATTATGGTACCGAAGGAGTAAGAAGTTTGAACTAGTAGCCTATACAGATGTAGATTTAGATAGGAGTCTATATGATATAGAGGGCACTAGTGGAGGATCCTTCTTATTAGGTAAGTGACTATTATCATGGATAAGAAAGAATAAACGATCATTGGATTTATATAGTTATGAGGTTGAATACATTGTAACGTCTTTATGTTGTACTTAGGTGATGTGGATGAGACAATCCTTAAGAGACTACAAGATGGAGTTTGATCATCCTAGTCCTATTATTTGTGATAATACTAGTGCCATAAGTGTTTAAAATAATATTATCATGAATTAAATAACAAATAATATTCTTATCAAGTATCATTTATTAAGAGAATAGGTAAGTGAACAAAGTATTAAGCTTGAATTTGTGTCTACCAAGGATCAGATTGTAGATATCTTGACTAAGCTTCTTTTAAAGGATACTTTTGAACATTTAATATAGTAATTGGGTGTGATTCATATTATTATAAGTCATTAATCAAGTCATAGTGTTTAATGGGAGATAATAGGGAGGAGCTTTAGCTCAAAGAGTAGGAAAGATGTAGATAAGCTGTGAGTTCAAAGGGGGAATCACATCAGTCTATCAAAAATAAGATGTCTAAGGTATGCAATGAGATGGAGGGAGCTTTTTGATATGATTTTTCATTCATGTTTATTGAATTTTTTTTAGGTAGCTATTTTTCATTAATTTAAAAGAGGGAGACTTATCTATATGGGGAAGATGTATCCTAGTAGGAGAAGCTTCTTTTAATGATTTCCATCAATGAGTGGTTACCATCAATGACAAAGGGGGAGATTATTGAGATTGTGTTCTAAGGTGTGGGATAAGTTGTAATTGATGTCATGAAAGTGTCATTGATGTCATTTTGACTTCTATTTGTTTTTCATGAGGTTGAGTTCATAATCCATGTACTTGAATAAATCTAGTGAAAAGTCATAGGTCTGGTAACATGTTGAGATGAGTAGTATGGGAATTCTAAGAAGAGTATTAGTAGTGTGTTATCATGGTATGAATTATAATGACATGAGGATAAGGTTTTGAGAGTATTAAAAGAGGTTTTAAGGTGTGTTCAAGGTCTAAGTATGGCTTATATGTTTAGGCCTAATGAATAAAGAGACCTAGTATGGCCTAATGAGGGATCAAGTTCAATTCCCAAGGTACTATAGATATTAAGAGCATTATCATAGGCGTGAGAGGTTATTTCAAGTTTGAGGTCAAATCTTGAAGGCAAAAATATGAAAATTGGTGTTGAGGTTTTCTATGTGCACAAAATGAGGTGTTGCAGACTTAAGAAGGATTTTCTTATGCTTGTTGGCATGTGAAACCTTTGCATGAGGATCTATTGTCATGGTTTTTGAAAACAGAGAAAAAATGGTGAAATTTTTAGTTTTTAAAAAATGAATTAAAAATGGCTAATTTTTTTTTAATTTCAACAAAAAATGCCATAAATTTTTCAAAATTCAAAAATTAAAATTTATGGCTTTTTCCATTTTTATCTTGAAATGTTTTGAATATCATTTAAACTTTATGTTTAAAAGATTTATAGCTTTTTGGGTGATTTGCCAAAACCTTTTTATTTTTTGTGAATTGCATAAACATATTTTAATATTTCACAACTCATGAAAAGTGCATAAATATTTTTAGTGCAAAGTGGAAAAACATTTTTGATACAAATTGTAAAAAAAAATTTGGTGTAAATTTAAAAAATCTTTTTGGCTCCTGTGTAGATTGTAATTTTTTTTAGTTTTCCCTAGCTATGAAAATAAACTTTTCTCTTCTTCAGCCATGCAATTTGCAAATTTATCTTTTCACTCCCATGCACTGTTGTGATTATTTCCCTAAGATATGCAAGTGAGACTTAGTATTCCCATAAGCTTCATGTTAAAAACAAGATTATCAACATGTATATCAAGTGTGGTGGTTTCATAGAGGCTTGTGAAATGTTTGATGAAATGACACAACAAGATAACTTATAATGGAATGTGATGATTGCAAATTATAAAAGACATGGGTGACTTGTCTAGGTTTTTGCATTATTTCATCAAATGCAATGAATAAGTGTCCAACTTGATCACTTCAACTTTACCAATGCACTCCTAGCATATGCTAAAATAAGAGATTTAGAATGAAATATGGACATCCATGCAATCATAATGGAAAGTGTAATTTTGTCAAACATATTTTTAGGTACCCTAGCATATATGTATAGACAATGTGGAAGCATCCATAATGTGCATGAAATGTTTGACAAAATACCTTGAACAAATGTGGTCTTATGGATTGTGATGATTACAAGATATGCACAAAATAAAGGACTATAATTTTTTGATGATTTGTATCAATAATACCAATATTATGCTAGTGGATATATTTTTATTGATATCTAATATAATCACAAATAATACAGCATTATGATCTACTAGGATGGTGGTCATCATCAAAAAAAAATGTAAGGCATTTAGATTTTTCTATGTAAATGACATTGTTCTATCCATATTAGAGCTATTGGGATTTCATAAGAATGTTTTGTATGTTGAAATCAACATTCACCATAGTTATGGAGTTGAGGAGACTTTATACACAATATATGAGGTTGTGACTATCTTATTTCACAAATTTGGGGACTATAGGAGTAAATTGTCAAGGGCAAGCTATAGACAAAATTATTAGTGTTGCTTCTCATGATAAATCCACTTATTATCTACATCTTTATCCATATTATACATTATTATTCCTTTAAAATATTAAATTTATAATCATTCATTCACATAAAGATACTTGTCCATCAAAAAATAGTAAAGGGAGCTTTGTAAGCTTCTTAGTACAAGTTGACAATGGCGTGGAAGTTATAATTATCAATCCCTAGTGCAAGTGGTAGTAATGAAGTGATATTCATGGGAAATATATACAATTAAAGTCCATAGGTATATCCTTTAATGTGTTTTATCATGCTAACTAGTATGGAGTCCACTATCTTCACATATTGACCTCGAATGGCAATGGGACCCTAAACACAAAGAATTCTAATTCACTTTTCTATGTTGTTAGTAGAGGGGAGTTTTAATGATACAGGATAATGGAGTTAACCAAATGGTTATGAGGGACATTTTTGATCAATTAGATTATGATGTGATATTAGTAGATATATAAGAGATAGTAGGGATTCTATCAGACATGCAAGGTATAAAAAATGATGGAATGAATGTAAAAGGTAGTCACTTATGAGGTACAATATAAAGATCCATTGATTCATGATTAGTATCACCATGTTTGGAAGGAGATACACCACTTTCTCTAGGCCTTTTATAGTCTCCTTGGGATTATATCTTCATATCTCCTGTACCATTACATGATGATAGACCTCAATGAAAGTATATAAAAAAATTCTTATTAAAGGGATGGTGGTCTATAAATTCATAGTCATTTTGTCAAATAGTTCCTAGGCTACCATGAATCAAATGAAATTATAATTGATTGGTACAAAATCAAATTCAATAGATTCCAAATTCTCAAATATTAATGAGACATGGAATTAGGAATGATAACATGTGTTCATGGGGTAGACATTTGTCAAAATTTCTATTGACAAGTGAAGATACAAATATAAAACATTACCAACATTCTTCTAGTTAATGCCAAGTGGGATAACTTTAAATTTTACCAATCTTTGAAAGTCAAAAATTGAAATTCATAATTCATGAATGGGCAAGGATTTTTAGGTGAATCACTTGAGATGGAGTTTCTAGAACAAAATGTCTCACCTAAATATGATCTCACTTAAATATAAGTATAAAACATTTTTTCTAAAAAAGTGTTGGAATTATTCTCCTATAGTTAACAGGTGTAAAGTTGAGTGCATAGCCTTTGAAAACATCCTTCTATATCATACTAAATGAGCAAGCCTATAAATTAAAAACATATTTCAAAGAACTTTTTCAAATAGTTCACATGCCTTGTAGATGTCATGATAGCCAACAAAGGAGATGAGTTTACCGATTCAATCATCCTTAAGCCATTAGAACTACACTGTGGGTGATTTGATAAAAAATTATTAACAATGCAAAAAGGTGAAATAATTTAAATCACATACTGACTATATTAGGTGCATGCCAATTCATTTAACCATACTATATGTTATGTCATCATCTAATGAGATGCTAATCAAGCTTTGGGATTGGGATAAATTTTGGAAATGCACATGAATATTTGATGGTCATTCACGTTATTTGGTATGAGTTTCATTTTAATACCTAAAGACACATATACATTTTTAAGTGCCTTGTTAGATCACACTATAAAGATTTGCAGTCTTGGCTCACTAGAACTAAAATTTACACTCGATGCCCATATAAAGGGTTTAAATTTTATTAATTATTTTATAGGAGGTACACTTAGTGTTGTTGAAACAACAAAGAGTCTTGTTATACTCATTGGTATAAGGTAATATATGGATGAGTTCAAAATTTTTGATGTCAAACCATTTGTCAGTTGATTGCTAAGCATGGATGATTGGTTTGGATTTATGGATAAATTCATGAAGTAATGCCTATAAATTAATATCTTGAACTTTTATAGAAACTATGAAAATGCAAATTTATCTTATGAATTATGTATGATAAATTTAAAAACATCCTCTAAATAGGATCACTTAATTGATTATTTTTAATGATTCCTCAATTTATTATAAAGAAGATGTCCAAATTAATGATTCAAATAATGTGATAGAGGAAAATAATTGGAAAAATCACATGAAATTTTTTCCTATTTTGATTAGAGGAAGTCTAAAATCTTATCATGTTAAAGGAATTAAGTGGTTTATTTCTTTGTTGAAAAATAGACTTGATAGAATGCTTATAGATCAAACAGGTCTAGGAAAGGTAATACAGACTATTGTTGTCCTTGCTCATTTTAAGGGGAAGATATGCATTTTTCTAGTGGTTACTCCTCTCACAACTTTCTTGAATTAAGTGAATGTAATTAGTAGGTTTTTTATAAGCATGAAGGCTTTACTTTATCATAAATATAAAAGAAAAGTCAATTGGAGAGTTAAATGAACATAAAATAATGAGGATAAAAAAATGTGGAAATCAGAGATGGAGGGGTTCAAACTGAATAGAGATAGTCTATTGCAATGTGATAGGAATTCAAAAAGAAGTAGTTGTTAGAAAAATTTGATATTGTCCTCAACAAAAGTAAAGACAAATAGTCCTTGTCAAATGTCTATGGTCTTTTCACATAGGTGTTTAATCTTGTTTTACAATTTTAGGTTTCAGATTTTGTAAGCACGAACTCGCAAACATAATTTGTGCAAATGCACTATGTCACTTTGGAGGACTCAAATCATGTAATTTTGATTTGGACATTTAAATGGTGTAAAATCACCAAAGTGTTTTTTTACTATTCGAGTGGTGCATTTTTGTAAACTTTTTTTTGCATCTTCTAAAATGAAGAAAAGGTGGTCACGCACCATAACCACCTCCCCATCCTATAAATATGAATTAAGGCTCATTTTAAAGGGGGTCCTTTTGGTAGTGAAACTCTCCATAAACTTTTGAAGGATAAGATTGTATTTTTGACTCAATACAGATTAGAACATGGAGATTTTAAAGACTTTATGTTCAAGATTTCTCCATGAGTTATAACTTTGAGTATGATTCATCTGTCTCTATATATTTACTTTCAAATTATTTTCATAATTACTACCAAATTATCATAAAATAAGAATTTCACATTAAGTATTTCTTTTAGAATCTTCTTGTGTTGTTTTAATGAAAGTGAGATCTTGATGGGGTTTAATTAATATTTTAATTATCTTTTATGGGTCAATATGGGATAGTCATCTTTGGTCTTCTATCAATATTATAAAATAATCTCAGTGTATGATTTGTACTCTTAAGGGTGTAATTATGTCTTTACCAGCCATTGAATGAGAGAGGTTTCCATGTACATGGTCATTTCCCTTTCTTGGACTATTCTGGTAGGTTTCTACATTCAAATACCCAAAGTTGTCTTTCATTTTGATCAAGGTCATGATGGTAGTTTTTTTGTTTAATTGACTATAATAACCCTATTCTCCCTTATTCATTTAATTTCTATATTCTTCCCTTCTTTCCACTATTTTTCCTTTCTATCTCCTTTATGTACTTTTAGGTTAAAAGTATGAAATCACTAATAGAAAATGTTTTTGTTGTAAATAGTTGTGAATAGATTTTATCATATTTTTAAATTTTTGGCATTAAATAAATGTTCCACCTTCTAATAGGAGAGATAATTTATCTTTCATTACTAACTAACGTAAGAACTCAGTTACCACACTGTTGACTCAAAGTCACCAATTTATCCCCCTGACATTTTTTTGAGCCAACAGGATCCAAGTAGTTTATGGTAGTTAAGGAAGGGTCCTAGACTAAATATATTGGAATTTATTTTTATTTTGAAGGGAAATCTTTTATGAATTATTTCTAGGAATGGAAAGCAATCTAAACCCTCCTAAAACCTTCATAATGACCGAATAGGAAATATATTGTTGGAAATGGCTTGTAATGGATTAGATGACATAGTTTGATGATTGGATCATATATATGACTCTCCAAAGTTTCTCTAAGTAGCATTAGTTTATTATAATAGTTAGTGCAAGCTATAGGAAACCCCTTGTTTCTAGGATTTTTTATGTAATAGGAAGGGTTGACCAAGTAAAAGCATGAAAATGATTGGAGGATGATATGTGAGACTTAAATTTTATGATAATGTAAGTTTTTAAGTAGGTTTTATACCTTAAATATGATAAAATGGTCATGAAAGTTGACCTAATGATAAAAAGGCCTAATGAGGAAAATAATGAGAAAACTAGGTAGAAGTGAGAATGAGATCAGGCATGGGTTGTCATGGATTAAGGATGGATCCAAACGCATGGTGTAATTTTTAAATACCTATATCACCTTTCCCCTTGAATATAATTTTTGGTAAATCTCATAGACAAGAAAAAAAGTGTTCTCAAATTGACCTATCTAACACAATGAGGTCTATATAGGGTAAAGACATGAGATTGGTCTATAAGACCAATATTGATATTTAAAAATGTAATATATATATATATATATATATATATATATATATATATAAGGATGTTGAGACATCATCTAAAACCATTGTAATTTTATAAAAGTGTTCACATAGATGTTTTAAATCTTAGTTTTCATGACTATGTATTTGGAACTACATGCAGCTTTCTATGTGTGAGTGAGAATGGTGTTCTTGAGTCTTTTTGCATAGAATTGAAAAATAAAATTCACATGAATTTGTTCTATATATCTCATATGTTAATTTAAATGTATTTTTATTCATAATAAAGTCCTATAAAGGTGATAAAATTCAAAGTTTGTTGATTGGGTTTTGAAGCCTATGTGCAGTTCTAAGTGAGCATATGAAGATGATCAGTTTGATGCCTTTTCCATATATGGTGAAATATAATTTACTTTATATTTAACCTTAGGTAATGGATGTATTATTAATGTGATTTATTGATATGGTGTTATGTCAAATTTAAGTGTATGCTTGATATATTCAAGATAGACTTTCTGGTAGTGAGAAAGCCTTATTGTGAGTAAACCTAATGGTGTTGTTCAAGGAGTGAAATTAGCTAAATGGTGTTTGGGACCAACCTAATTGAATAATTTATGAAAATTTTCATCCATTTTTGTAGTCTCAAGGTGTTCTAAGGTATCCAAAGTGAAATGTGTGCTTTGAGAAGGCCTAATCGTATTAGGTCTCTATTAGGCCTAATGGTGGTTTTGGCCCTTAAGGGTAATGAACGACCTATGTAGTGGTTGTTTAAATTTATAAACATGTGTTTTAAAATTTTTAAAATGCTATCAAAGTATGGATAAATTGTTTGGTTGACCAATATGGGTGAGAGGAAGAGTCAAGTATAAAGAGAAGGTCAAACATGCCTAATTGGTTAGTTACAATATTGAGGACATGAACGAATGCTATAGAGTTTGGAAAATAGGTAAAAGGATTGAATACCATCAGATATGTGTGATAAATATTTCATGAATATCTAACTATGTTTCTATATGTGATGGGTAAGGTCATATGACCTAATTTTACCAAGGAAAGGTCTAGTTAAGCGAAAAGGCCTAATAGGTTGTTTGAGAGAGATAAGAATAGTTAGAAGAGAAAAATAAGGTGTTCATACTTATTTGAGTTAGAAACAAGTGTCCAAAGGTGATTATAGGTTCAAGGTAGTTGAGTTGGTGTTGAGTTACCTAGGGGGTTGGTGCTTCCTTGGAAGTTGATGCTTACTAAAAGACTAGTTGAGTTGGTGCTTGATTAGTGAAGGGTTGGTGCTCCTTGTGGGGTTGGTGCCTCAATAAATTTTTATTAATTTATTATAGGACTATATTCCAAATTTTGTATTAGTGGGTTTTATTCCCCATGAGGGTTTCGAATATATATCTTGTGTTCATGTGTTATATTTCTACTTCAGCCTAAAATGAATGTTTGATTGTGCATCACTACAACTCTAATTTTTTTTAATGATTAATTAATGGTATATTAAATTAAAATATAAGTTTATAAAATTATTTATCACCCCCTCATTGGATGTGCTTCCAACATAACCTTTCAAGATCTAAATCTTGAAAAATGTAAAAAGGGTATTTATGGGTGTTATCAAACTTGTACACACTTGTATAAGCATGCCAGAGTTAGAGGAGGTTAGGTATATTTATGGGAAACTAATTATAGGAATGAAATAATATAATTAATGAATTTTAGAGTCAAATAAGTCAAAAATCATCCCCTTCTCTCCATTTTTCTCCTCAGTAGCTCTAGATAGCTAGTAAGGTTTATGCTAAGTCTATAGAGAAGAGAGAAAATGGTTATCTAAGATTTTGGGTAGATTAAGGGGGTCTCATAACCTTTCCATTCTTATCATTAGTTTTTATATTAACCCATGTTTTATGTATAATGTTTAACAACCTAGGCAATTAGACTAGTCTCTAACATCCACATAGGGTCATCTTTTATATGGTTTTAATGCATTTCTAGTTTGATTGATGCAATAAATAATATTATGTGTTTTATATATGTCCACATAGTATATATAATTCATTATCCACCCATATTTCACACATGTGAGCTCATGGGAACAATAAAACCTATTTATGGTCACACTTATAGGTTGTAGATAGTAGTTTCTTAGCATTTTAGAGATTTTAATACATGATATTCATCAAAAATAGTTTTTTGATTGTAATTATGGATTATTAGATATCCATTCAAGTTTTATAAATTCATTTATGGTATACCTATTGATAAAATACTCACTCAACTCCCTCAACATCCTCTTTTCAGTATGGTTGCCATACAGGATGATCTCCATTGTAAGAGTTGAACATAGGTGTATTCACTGGAGAGAATCATATGGATGTACTAAGACATGAAATGAGATCATTTTCATGGTAATTATATATCATATTTTTTTCCATATCCCTCACTATCTCATAATAATAATACATTCTCAGTCATAGATAGACACTCTCATTTCAGCACCCACTTGTCATCTCTAGGCATATTGAGAAGTTAGGGCTTATGACTGAGGATGGGTTATATAATTCATTGAGGATACATGTGGAGTCATATTTAACTATGGATAATCATGGTAGATTTATATATTAGGATCAAATAAATATCAACACCACCAACTCATCCCAAGAAGACAAACTCAGTCAAGGATTCAATACAAATAGGATTATGACTACATAGTTTAAGAAACATTGATGGTGTACTGAGATTAAAAAGGTTCAGATGGTTATAAGGAAAAATATAGATTAATAAACATGCTTATATAATTCACAAATATAATGAATCATCAAAATAAGGAACTTACCTCTTAAATGATCATTCATAATCAAGAAACTTAGAGTTTCCATCTACAGGGAAAACTATATAAGAGAGGTAATTTAGGAAAAAGAGTATTTTTTAGGGTTTATTGAAAGTGTATGAAGTGAAATAGGGTTCAAAAATTCATATAAATTATGATATATTTTGTAAATTATAAGATAGTTATCATGAGTGAGACTCACTTTCTTACACAAAGTTAGGATCACAAACTACTTTTGATAGGATAATCATGAGAAAATAGAGGTGACTAAGTGTGAGATACACTAGATAAATATTAAGAGGTCAAACCAAGCAAGGGTACCATAATAAATGTGTTTACATCACTCAAATATACCTCAATAAACATACACATGCCTAATAGGGATGTATAGGTCTAATAAAGAGTCTCCAAGTCTATCTCCAAAAGTGCAAGGACCATATGTATTGTGGCATTGAAATTCAAGCATGTAGAGAGTCATGTAAGATCATAAAGATATTAAAGGGAGATGGGGAAATTAAATACATAGTTTTTAGGGTTATAAAATCATCCAAACTAAAATAGACTCTTAAAATATAATCAAGGGACCTAATTTCTCACCTACAAGTCTATAAGAGGAATGAAAGAAAACAAACATGTCTAAGGTGAATAGTGTAAGAGTGAGAGATCTGATAGATTAAGTAGACTTGGGTAGAATTTTCTCATGAGTTTAGACTCAGGTAGATAAAAGAGATTCACATTTATATCCTACAAAGACTTGAAGAGCCACTTATAGGCAGGGTCATGCAAAGGAGAGTGTGATGAACCATGAATGAAAGAAAAATGAAAGAGAGGTAAGGAGGTCTATTGACATGTATTTGAACATTAGAAATCTCCATTGAACACTTTGGTCATATGAAGCAAAAAAAAATAGCATTGATAGGATAATTAGGCTTTAATAGGCAATCACAGGCCTATATGTGGAAATTAGAGACAAACTGCATGTTTGAGAGTGTTTTGAGGATTGGAAGCTTAGGTATGTGATTAATAAAATTCCAAGATGGATCCATGAGGTTTTGGATATCGATGAAGAAATAAAATTCACTTACAGTCCTATAGGGTCAAATATGTTATGAAGCAAACAAACCTTAGGCATAGGTGTGAGGGGTGTGAAAACACATAGAAAAGTGGAAAAACATTAAAAATAATGAAAATATGTTTGGAAGGATGTAACAGACGTCCTAGGGTGTTTATAACCCAAAACACACATTTTTTCTCCTTTTCATGCAAATTTTACTCTCTTGACCTCATAGATTATAAGACTCCTAACTTGAGAAGAAAATTCACCACATGTGAACATCCCTAAGGAATAAAATGTCACTCATAGCTCATGGGAAAATTTTAGTAAGGATATCTACTCAATATTTTGGGTGTTAGTTAAGTTATTGAGGCCCTCATAGCTATGAATGATTTTTAAGGATCCATGTAACTTAAACCCTACATAAACCTCACAATAGAAAATGATGTAGGTTTTTGGCTTAATAAAGGCTCAAAATGGATTTAATTAGTATATAAAACACTTGTATGACATTTTTAATGCATAAGGGACCCTCACAATGGAGTTTGTAATTACAATCACATGTACAAATGCACAAAAACTCTAATTTAAAGGGTTTTAGGCTCAAAACCAAGCTCTAAACATGCTAACCTGATGAAGACCATTGGATAGGTTGGTATGGAGAGCCCTACATCTTCTTAGACCTCAAAATTAACTTAATTTTACCTAATATTGATCCTACAAGTTTGCATGAAGAAGGCAATTTTACATGTGTTTGTGATGGATAAACAAGGTCACCTTAAGAGGCCAAGAATATTATGAATGAGATAATATAAATTTCATAGCATCAAACCTTTCTCAGGTCCTAATCATGTCTATCATAGCTACAATTATCTCCTATGGAGGTCTTGTGACCACTAAAGAGAGCTATAGTCAAGTGACTAGATGTAGTTGCCTACTAGTCCTATTTGGTCAACTAAGGAAGATGTTTATTGGCATATATGGTTATTAACATAGTAAATTAAGGTCCAAAAACATCCTTGTAACTACTTTATGGAGGTGAGAAGGCAAATTTCATGTCCATTATGTTGTATGGGATAGTTTCTTAAGCCTTATTAGCATGCAAAAGATAGATAGGCTACTTAGTGCTTTATGGAGGCCAATTAGGCCATAATTCCACCATTGTAGCTACTAAAAGAGGAAGTGGTTGACTAGGTTGATGTATTCATGATTTGAATGGGGTCAACCAAGACTTAAGGATCCTCTACTAGACCATTTCCTATGCCATACTCTCAGTCAAGGCCATTATGTAGCCAAAGCAGTGCACGAGAGAGGTTAAGTACTTGTTATTGATCCTTATGCATGCTTGTAAATAATTTTTGAGTAAATGAGGATCATCATGGACTCTCTTCCACACTCCCACACTATATTATATTTTCTACTCTATTTTTCTATAAATTGAGGCTAAAATGCCATTGTATGTATGCCTTGATTGGGTATGAAGAAACTCTAGCCAAATTATACCTTGTAAACCTTTTGAATGAATATAATCACTAGTTCAGATTCTTTTTCTAGCTTAGTATATTATATACTCATTTATTTACATAAGCATTGAGTCTTATCTTTATAGGTCCTTATTCTCACATAGTTGATAGGAGATTGTATTAAACAGTTCTTATAGTGTGTATAAGTGTTAGTAACTATGATTTAAGTAGAATCTAATTGATAGTGTCATGAAATAAAACCTTCCATTCACCATCATAAAGTTTCAACCACTTAGCATAGCTTTAAAATGAATTTTGCATGCTTAAAAGTCTCTAAGAGAGAGTGATATAATCTCTAGTTCTTGTATTATTCAGAAGTATTGTTGAAGGGTCAAATAAAGTGAACACAACATGTTGGTGCATCACCTCCCTTACCTTATTTTTTTTTTTCATGCATATATTTATACTTTTTCATCAAAAAAATAGTAGATTTATGAATTAAGATAATAGATGATGCATTGGGAGAGCTAGACCCAAAACTAGAGGTTCACCTCATCAACTAGACTACCCACACCTAGAGCTGATTCCATTATATTAGATAGAAAAGATAAGTCTAAAACACCTCTACATCAAGGGTGAAATCCAAACTAATAATAGTTTCTAGCATGTCTAGTGGGACTAGAACTAAAGGAGATTAGAGCATACACTCTCATCATTCAGTGATCTCAAGGGGTTACAAGTATTTTGGTAGTAGATTAGAACTCAAGATATCATGCCAAAGGTCATAAGAAGGTATTTATCTAAAGTTAAGGAAGATGAATTGTTGATAATCCACCACATTTTTTATTTACCTAAAGACATTTGGTGGTTAGATATGGAGGATATGCATGTCCTAAAATTTCTTATCAGTCTTATTATGACTTGTACTAGCCTCACCATGAGCCTTACCAATATTATATCAACCCCTATCAACATCATGATGGCTCACATTAGTCCTATGGTACTCCTTACTATCCCACTTGGTAGGCCAACTACATACCTCATCAACCTTATAAAACTCGTAATCCTCCTTACTAAAAAAACATCATGCTTACCCTTATTATGAGCCCTATCAACCTTCTTGGTAGCCTGTCATGTCCCCTTTTTAGTTGACATGTTCAAAGTTGATGGTTAGCCTATTATGCGACCCTCATAGGCTGATAGGATGGTTAGAGGGTCTTGATGGAGATTGGCTTGGCTTCGTTTAGCAAAATTCTTCTAGTTGGCTTTCATTTGGGCTCGATCAGACATGTATTGAGGGAGATATTGATATTTGATTGATTTAATTAAATATTAATTATTTGGCCTATTTTTAATTAAGAAACCCTAATTCTAATTATGAAACCCTAATTAGGGTAAGCACAAATTTTTGGAGGATATAAGGGTTTCTTATTAGAGGGAGGCAAATTATTCATTGATTATTGATATTGATTGTTGCTAAGAATTCTTTTGTGAAGACTGAGCCAAGGGTTCCAGGATTCCATTTGCATTGGAGAACGTCCACTCTTCAGTGTGTGCAATTTAAAGGCTATGAAATATTAGCTGATCTATTACCGATTTGAGAGATAGCTTCATACAGAAGTTATCACAGAGGTTTATAGGTTTGGGAGATAACTTCGCATAGAAGTTATCACAGGGATTTCAGGGATTTATTTCCTTATGTTTTGATTTAATAAATTGTCTAGATAGAGATCTTGAGATCAGGGACCAGAATACAAGCCACAACATATTATCTTGCTTTTGTACGGAATTTGTACCAATCCATACAATTTTGTACCATTCTACCATAGGCCAGATAGTGTTGTAGGGGACACAGGAACCGACATCGGCATCCCAGTGACTGGCATCGACCGACTAAAGACCAACATCATCAAAGTAGCTGATTGATAGAGACCAATGTCAATAGTATATTGACCGATGATGGTAGAATAACCAATGTTAGTGACTGTGTTGTTGACATAGCAACTCGAGAGCCATTCCAGATTTGCAAAAGATCAGGTTTTGAGACGATATTTGTATTACTTTATATGCATGCCAAAGATACATTATTGTAATCATTCTGAAGGATAATAAGAGCACTAATTTATGAGTTAATAAATTTAGTGTGGTTTATTTGTTTATTTGAATTTATCTTTCAAAATTGTATCTTTATTCATGTAAAATATCAAAAAGCAAAATACAGAGAAATAGTCAGAAAAATATCTAGTTTCAAATTTGAAGGGAAATAAGGGATATTACAGTGGTATCAGAGCTAAATCTTGCCATCCTCAGGGTTTATAGATCTTATGCAGCCACAAGAGTTGGGACCACATAGGTACAACACATGCAATAGAGCCTTGCTTAAAGGTACCCAGGTGTTAAAACAACAGCCAATCACCATGAGTGACAGGTGTGAGGGTAGCCCACCTAGGGGCCACTGGCATAATGATGATCAGAGTACTAGAGAAGTCTACTGTGAGATGACACAAGCACTACAGGCACTTACTACTATGGTAAAGAGGATGAACCCACCTGATAGATAAACTGGGGAACAAGGAGATAACAGGAGTGCTACTGTTAATTAGAGACCCCAGCAGGCCCACTCCAGAACAACTGATAGACCTACACATCCTATGTTTGTTTAAGAGGAACCAGAGGTTCCAACAAAGGAGGAGGTAGGAGATTCCCTATTTGTAGATGTTCTCATGGCTGCAAATGATGAGTGGGACTTATTAGCTCCTCAAGTTCAGGAGAAGATGTCCTTTGATCATTTTGTTAATCAGAGGAGAGAGCACTACAAATTGGTTAGATAGGATAGGATGCCTAGAGGTCATCTCAGTGGGCTGAAGAAGGCTACTAGGAAGCTTTCTTTGGCTACTTTTGATGGTAGCAACAAGATGACAGTGTAAGCTTGGGTTCATAAGCTTGACACATTCTTGGCATTGAGGCCAATGATAGAGATAGAGGACATCAAATATGCCACTTTGCACTTGGATGGAGTAGCACATGATTGGTGGTACCATGGTATGGTAACACTTCAGCCCAACCAGGTGACAAAGTACTAGGACTTCGTGGATAGGTTGGTTGAGAGGTTTGATAAGAAAGATCCCAAGGTTTACTTTTGAGATCTGGCACAATTGAAACAAATAGGTAACTTGGAGTCCTTCATTGGTGATTTTCAGAGATTGGCAGTCATGGTGCCAAATATTTTAGAGTGTAGGTTGGTAGTTCTCTTCATGGAGGGATTGACAGAACCATTGAGAGGTTGGATCAAAGCCTTTGATCCTCCTTCATTACAAATAGCTATGAAGAAGGCCCGTAGTATGGAGATGGTAACCCCATCCAGTAAATCTAACTCAGGGGGTACTTCTTTATCCAGGGATAATAAGGGCTTCAATAATAATAGAGATTGACCAGATTTTAACATAGATAAATTAGGTCTTAAGAATGATTTGAAGGTAAATCTAGCAGCACCACCTTTAGATCGAGAGGCTCTTAACGATCTATGTAGGAAGAAGCTTTACTTCTACTGCAAAGTTCCCTATGATGCCAATCACGATTGTCCTTTGAGGCCTAAGGGCAAGGCCAATCGAGTGATGTGGGCTTATTATGAGGATTTAGATTTAGATTTAGAGGATTTTGAATAGTAGAATAGTTCTGAGGGGGTAGAGGTAGAGGCTTCAAAGCCTAAGGTAGAGTCAGAGTTAGAGCTTCACATACAGGAGGCACACCTATCAAACATTCAATTATATGATTCATTCAGACTCTGGGGAGTATTGGCAGGATAGAAGGTCATCACCCTTGTTGATATAGGAGCCACACATAATTTTATTGATACTAGATTTGTGGAGAAGTGTGGACTCACTACCAAATATTTTGAGGTCATTAGAGTTAAGGTGGCTGATGGTCACACTCTTAGGGGTGAGCAAATGATTAGAGACCTCCCATTGTGCTTGAACAACTATGAGTTCAATGCTGATTATTATGTGGTAGACATGGGGGATATAGACTATCTTGGGCATGAAGTGGCTTCATTCATTTGAGGAAGTTACTCTTCATCTCAAAGACATGGACATTTGTTTTGATGTTGATGGGAAGACACATATTCTCAAGGCAATACGGGGTAGTAGCTTTAAACATATGTTTTTTCATTAGATGGAGAGGCTCATATGAGATGACATGATAGAGTACACTACCGAATGCACATTGGCACCAACATAGGAGAGACATGTGGATGAGCCTTGTCTTGAGGTGAGTACAGTTCAGGAGGTAGCACATGTGGCAGTGACTCAGCTTTCTCTTACAGATGGGTCACATGTTGATGATGATATGAGTATGTCTAGCATTCACACTATAGATTTAGCAATTGTAGTGGTACAAGAGATAGCTGCATATAGTCAGTTGGTATTGTTCACATTTTTAGAGGATATTTCAAGAGCTTGCAATGATTGTCAGTAGCATAGATCATGATTACATATGGGATCCAGGTGGATTGATTGGTTTATCATTCAGCGATTGCTTGAGGGCAAGCAATTTCAGGAGGGGCAGATTGTCATGTCCCCTTTTTAGTTGACATGTTCAGAGTTGATGGTTAGCCTATTATGTGACCCTCATAGGCTGATAGGATGGTTAGAGGGTCTTGATGGAGATTGGCTTGGCTTTGTTTAGCAAAATTCTTCTAGTTGGCTTTCGTTTGGGCTCGATCGGACATGTATTGAGGGAGATATTAATATTTGATTAATTTAATTAAATATTAATTATTTGTCCTATTTTTAATTAAGAAACCCTAATTAGGGAAAGCACACCTTTTTGGAGGATATAAGGATTTCTTATTGGAGGGAAGTAAATTATTCATTGATTATTGATATTGATTGTTGCTAAGAATTCTTCTATGAAGACTGAGCCAAGGGTTCCATGATTCCATTTGCATTGGAGAACATCCACTCTTCAGTGTGTGCAATTTAGAGTCTATGAAATATTAGTTGATTTATTGCCAATTTGAGAGATAGCTTCATACAAAAGTTATCACATAGGTTTACAAGTTTGGGAGATAACTTCACATAGAAGTTATCACAGGGATTTCAGGTATTTATTTCCTTATGTTTTGATTTAATAAATTGTCCAGATAGAGATCTTGAGATCAAGGACTAGAATATAGGCTACAAAATATTATCTTGCTTCTGTATGAAATCCATACTGATCTGTACAATTCTGTACCATTTTGCCATAGGCCAAACAACACCGCAGGGGACACAAGAACCGACCTCGGCATCCTAGTGATTGACATTGGCCGACTGAAGACCGACATCGTTAGAGTAGCTAATCGATAGAGACTAACATCGGTAGTATATCAATCGATGACAGTAGAATAATCGACATCGGCGACTGTGTTGTTGACACGGCAACTCGAGAGCCGTTCCAAATTTGCAAAAGATAAGGTTTGAGATGATATTTGTATTACTTTATATGCATGCCAAAGATACATTATTGTAATCATTTTAAAGAATAATAAGAGCACTGATTTGTGAGTTAAGAGATTTACTATGGTTTATTTGTTTATTTAAATTTATCTTGTAAAATCATATCTTTATTCATGCAAAATATCAAAAAGTAAAATACAAAGAAATAGTCAGAAAAATATCCAATTGCAGATTTGAAGGGAAATAGGGGATATTACATAGCCTTCTTATTAGAATTAATACCCCTCCCTCGCTCCCAAACCACCCTTTCAAACTACACCTAGTTTATCTAATGATTTGGAGGAGTTAAAAAGCATGAGTCAAATCATTTCTAATGAGATATTGGCCTTGAAAGAGTAGCAATCTTAATGCAACAAATCCTATGAGCCTCCACCTCATTCTACCCCATGTAAATATCCTTCCACCACTAATCCATCATATAACCCAAAACAAGAAGAGAGAAAGGTTTCAGAGATTAAAACAAGGAGATTCCAAAGTTTCCAAGGCCCCTCACTTATTAATCAAAGTGAAGTTGTCCATAGATGTCTAGGTATGTAAAGAGAGAAAGAGGTTATGAGTAACAAGCCTAGGAAGCTCCCAATATTTCAATGTACCTCCTCACCCCATCAACTCACTCAAGAGTAGCCTATAAAGCCTTATTTTCCTACTCCACTAGTTATACATTCTTTCCCTCTCATCATCATCCTTTTTAAAGGAAGACCTATGGATTAGAGAGTAAATGAAAAGTAGTTAAATGAAGAGAAAGACTTGGAAAGACAAAATTGTGATGAAGGCATAGACACATGGAAGCCTTTTTATACCAAGTTTTCTAGTTACAAAATGCTTGATCTTTGTGACATTTAGGTGGAAGAGCCAAATTTAAAAGAAGAAAAACTTGGTGAAGTGACAATCCATGTCAAACAAAATTTAGTAGTAGCCTCCATTGGTCTAAAATAAAGGTGATTCAAGTGAATTTAAGGAATATATTACTATTGGGACACGTCTTGGTGAATATAAGTACAAATCAACCTTTAAGGATGCAAAATAAGATGAACTTCAAGAGTAAGATGAACTCCAAGAAGAATTCATACCAATTGGGCAAGGATAAATTGTTCAACTTATAGTAGTTATAGAACAAATATGTAACCTTCAATAGGTTTCAAGTGTTTAAGAAGAAATATGTGTTGAAATTGAGACTCCTAGTTTCATTGAACTCATTCCATGTTTCCAAAAGAAGATTTAAAATGAACATGATGTCACAATAGTAAATGAAGCACTAGAGCATGATCATGATCACATGGACACTAATCAAGGAGATAATGGGAGCCTATGGCAGTAATATTTTAAAATTTGCAATGATTATGAGACTCTCCAATATTTTTCACCACCTATGGGGTAGACTAAGGATTATTTAACTATTGACCTTGTCAAGTTTCATTCATAAGAGGAAATGGATCAAGATGATGAAGAGAAAATAGAAATGGTTGTTGTAGTACTACCTCAAATTGACAGTCCTAAACATTATCCAAGTGAAGTTACATTAAAATTTAGTGTGACTTATGAGGCTCATGATATAAACCATGAATACCTTAACAAGTCACCAATTTAGATAGAGTTTGAATAAGGACTCTTTAATCCTAGATGTAATTTTTAAAGTGGAGTTATGGTGATAGATGGAGTCCGTGAAGATGATCCTGTTATAATTCTTAAAAAAAAAGCCTAGTTGTATCTAATCCTATTGAGATAGAAAGTTACCATCACAATGTAGTTCTAAATAAAAATGGATTTCTTCAAATGATCATGAGAAACTAAGAGAAACAAGGGGTAAACTTTTATACACTAAGTCAATATGTGTTTATAGGTGACTTATTTAATGCTATCATCTCACTTGAGAACATGCCAAATGATTTAGCAAACAAGAAGAACTATCCGTCAACAATAACATACATGGAGCAACATTTTCCACATCATTACCTATCTCATGAAAGGCAAGTCAAAAAATATTACCCCTTTGATCTAGGAGGAAGAAGACATGTTAAGATTAGTTGTTTATAGTAGGTTATTTTTGTTTTAATTATTAATAAGTACTTGCCAGCACAAGTGTGGTGTGGGTGTATTTTATTTCTTCCTTGTTTGGTGTGTTGTCCTTTATTTTGTGTGTATTTGGGAGGGCATTTAGTTGTTCTTTTTTATTCAAGGGTCTTGGATCCATAATTAAGATCTTACTCAAAGGATGAGCTAACTAGTTCTCTTAACCAATAGGTAGGCCAACCCTTATGAGTCACCAAGAATGTTGATAATTTGGCTTCCTAGGCCAAATTTCAACCCCTATTGTCCAAAACATTCTCATAGATCCCTCCAAGGTACACGGGACTTCATAAACCTTGTCATGATCTCATTTAGTCTCATGCTAAACTTTTTAGCATTAGTTAAGGTCTCATTATATGTATTATGGTTTGCTTGAGGAGATCCTCATGTGATATCATGATTTGAGTCCTTGGATTATTTTTTATGTCTTCATAGGTTGTCCTAGGTTGATTGGAAGGGTTTCAAGTTCCTTTTGAATCCTTGAGAATGGTTTAAACATTATTTGATAAAGTTAAGTTACTTTAGCAAAAACTAAGGTATTTAGGGAAGTTAAGGTTTATTTCTCTCATAGTATTTATGATTTTTTATCCACTTCCTAGGGATATACCTTGTTAACAAGATTAGGATTGTGTCCAAGTTATGTTTTGGTCTTAACATGAGAGCTAAAGTTATATCCAATGTTGCTTCCACGGTCTACTTATTCAAAATTATTTCAAGCTCAAATTAACCCTCCAAGTCATCAAATGATCTTCAAATAGGTCATATGAAGAGACCTTGTAGTTATAAATCCTTTTATATAATGTGTTAGGTTGAAATCAGGGGTCTTATAAAGTCTTATAAACATTCTAAGTCATGAAAATATTAGTTTATGTGTAAAAGGAGGTCTTTTTAGGGGTCAAATGTCATTTATACATCATAATGTCATTTACACATCATAAAAGGACCCTACATGATTGAAAATTAACTTTACACTTTAATCCACACATAACACCTAGTTTTAAATCACTATTTTACTCCTCATTTCCCTCCTCTTTCCCACCAATAACCTTTAAAGATTGCAATCATGAAAAATGCATAAAAGAGGCTTTTTGTAGGTGTTCTCAAACTTATACAGACTTGTAAAAACATTTCAGAGTTAGACATGGTCAGGTATATTTATGGGGAACTCAATATAGTCATGAAATAAGAGGACACATGAATTATAGATTTAAAAAATTAAAAAAAGTGGCCCATTCTCTCCATCATTCTTCTTGGTAGCTCTAAACAACTAGTCAAGTTTATGCTCAGTCTATATAGGAAAGAGAAAATGGTGATATAATATTTTGGAAAGTGGAAGGGGGTATCATGGCCCTTAAAATAAATTAATTATTTTTATATTTATTACCCATGCTTTATGAGCAATGGTTAAAAACTTAGGCAATCAAAATGGTCTCCTCCATCCACACAAGGTCATCTTTTGAGTGGCTTCAATGCATTCCAAGTTTGATTGATGAAATAAATAATTTTATGTGTCCTATGTAGTTATTAATATTCCATATACTTCATTATCCACCCCTATTTCACACGTGTGAGACCATGGTAAAAATAAAACCTTCATATGGTCACACTTACAGGTTGCAAACAATAGTTGTCATTTTGGATCCTTCCATGCAAGAAATTTGTCAAGAATTTTTTTTGAATTTAATGATGGATTATTATATATACATTCATTATTTCTCAAATAATTAATTGTGTACCTGATGATCAAATTAATACTCAAATCCCTAAACATCATGTTTTTAGTATATCTACCATATAGGCTGATCTCCAATGTAAGAGTTGAATAGAGTGTTTTCACTATAGAGAATCATTTGGATGTTGTAAGACATGAAATGATATAATTTTAATAGTAATTATATGTATTATTGGTTACATATCCCTCACATTCTCACATTAATAATCTATTCTCAGTCTTAGAGAGACGTGTTCTCATTTGAGCACCCACTTGTCATCTCTAGGAATATTGAGAAGTCAGGGCTTATGACTATTAGGTTGGGGTATAGAAGTAATTAAGAATCCATGGGGATTCTTAGGTAATTATTTATAATCATGAGAGATAGATATATTAGTTTCAAATAAATATAAACACCATCAACTCATCCCAAGAGGACAAACTCAGTCATTGACTCAATACAAACTAGATTGTGACTATAGAGTTGAAGAAAAATTGATGGTGTAATGAGATATAAAAGGTTTATATTGTTATAAATAAAAATGGAGGTTCATCATCATCATTATTTAATTCAAGGAAATAATGAATCATTAAAATAAGGAACTCAACTTTGAAATAAACACTCATAGTTAAGGAACTCAAAATTGACATCTCTAGGACTAACTATGAAAGAGGGTAAATTTGGGTAAAAGAGTCCATTTTAGGTTGTATTAAAAATTTATGAGGTGAATTAGGGTTGAAAAATTCATATCAAGTATGGGATATTTATCATGAGGGACACTAGCCTTTTTACTCAGTTAAGATCACAAACTTCTTTCCACAAGATAATCATGAGAAAACAGAGGTGACTGAGTATGAGATACACTAGATAAATACTAAGAGGTAAAATAAAGAAAGGGTAACCTAATAAATGTGTTTCCATCACTCAAAGATACCTCAACAAAAATCCATATTCTTAATAGATATCTATAGATCTAATGAAGAGTCTTCAAGTCTATCACCAAAAGTGTAAGGACCATGTGTATTGTGGCATTAAAATTAAACCCTGTATAGATTTAAGTAATATCATGAAGATATCAAGGTATCTTTGGAAACTAAAAACATAGGTTTCATGGTTTTAAAAGTATCCAAACTAAAATAGACTCTTATAATATAATTAAGGAACCTAATTGGTCACTTACAAGTTTGTAAGAGGAATGAGAGAAAATAAACATGTCCAAGGTGAATAATGTAAGAGTGAGAGATTTTAGATATTAAGTGGACCCAAGAATAATTATATCATGAGGCTAGACTCAAACATATAGAAGAGATTCACATTTACAACCCAGGAAGACTTGAAGACCCACTTATAATTAGTGTCATGAAAATGAGAGTGTGATGAACCATGCATGGAAGATAAATGAAAGAGAGGTAAGGAGGTCTATTGAATTGTATTTAAAGGTTAGAATTATCCATCAAACACTATAGTTCTCTAAGGACTAGAAAAGAAACCTTGATAGGCTAACTAGGCCTAATAGGCCTAAATAGGTAGTCAAAGTCCTATATGTGGAAATTAGAGATAAATTACATGTTTTAAGGTGTTTGAGCATTGAAAGTTTAGGTATGTGATTGAAAACATTACAAGATGGATCCATGAGGTTTGGAATATTGAAGAGAAAATAAAATGCACTTATAGTCTTATAGGGTTAACTATGTTATGAAGAAAACAAACCCTAACCATAAGTGTGATGGGTCTATAGACACTTAGATGAGTAAAAAAAGAAGACAAATAATGAAAATATTTTTATAAGGATGTCATATACATTTGGGTGTTTCTAACCCAAAACACACATTTTTCTCCTTTTCCTGAAATGTTTCCTCTCTTGACCTCATAGATTACGGGTCTCTTATCCTGAGAACCAAATTTTCCACATGTGAACATTCTTTAGGAATAACATGACACTCTTATATAATGGGTAAAATTGATTAAGGATATCTATTCAAACTTTTGGGTGTTAGTTTAGGCATTGAGGCCCTTAGGGCTATGAATGATTGTTAAGGAGTCATGCCACTCAAACCCTACATAAACCTCAAAAAAGAACCTGATGGATATTTTTGGCTTCTTAAAGGCTCAAAATGGATTTAATTAGTATAAAAAACACTTGTATGAAATTATTCACTCATAATGGACCCTCACCATGGATTTTATAGGTACAATCACCTATATAGATTCATAAAAGATGATACTTCTGTAGGGTTTTAGGCTCAAAATAGGTTTCTAAGCATGCTAAGATTATGAAGACCATTATATAGTTTGGTGTGGATATCCATACATCTTATTATACCTCAAAATCCACTTACTTTCTATAGGTCTAAATAAAGAAGGCATTTTATAGGTGCTTATGATGGAGAAATATGATGGAGAAATAAGGTCACTTGAGAGGTCAAGAGTAGTATGAATGAAGCAATCCCAAATTCATAGCATCATGCATTTATCAAGTCCTAAAAATTTCTATAATACATACAATTAAAACCTATGGAGGTCTAAAGACCACTCAAGAGAGCTAAAGTCAAGTGACTAGGCCTAGTTGCCTAGTAGGCATATTTGGTCAACTATGGGAGATATCTATTAGCATATATGGATACTAAGGGAGTAAATGTAGGGTAATAAAAATAATTGTAATTGCTTCATAAAGGTGAGAAATCACATTTTATATCCATTATGTAGGATGGGATAGTTTATTAAGCCTTATTAGTATGCAAGAGAGAGAGACAGGCTACTTAATGCTTCATAGAGGCCAATTAGGCCATAATTACACCATTTTAACTATCGAAGGAGGAAGTGGTTGAATATGTTTAGGTACTCATGATTTAAATGTGGTAAACCAAGAATGAATGAACCTACACTAGACCATTTTCTATTATATACTCTCATTCAATGTCATTATCCAACCAATAAATGCATAGGAGAGGTTAAGGAGCTATTATTGATACTTATGAATGTTTGTAACTAATTATTGAGTAATTTAGTATCATCATGGACTCTCCTCCACACTCACACACTTAATTCCCTTCTCTCCTCTATTTTTCTATAAATTAAGGATAAAATGACATTATATGCATCACTCAGCTCGGTATGAAGAAACTCTACGCAATGTAAATATTTTAAACCTTTTGAATGAATATAAGGACCAATTAAAAGTCTATTTCTATCTTAGTGTTTTTTAAACTTGTTTATTTTCATATGTGTTGACTATTATCTTCCTTTGAATGTCCTTGTTGTCACCTAGTTTCCAAGAGATTGTCTTAAACATGTCATATGTGGTGTAGAAGTGTTAGGGACTATGTTTAAAGTAGAATGTGATTGGAAGTGTCATGAAAGTAGACATTCCATTCACCATCCTCAAATTTCAACTAGTTATCATATCCTCCATGTGAAATATTGATGCTTAGGAGTCTCGAAGAGAGATTGATCTAATCTCTAGTCCTTGTCTTATTCACAAGTGTTGTTGAAGGGTCAAATAGAGTGGACACAACATGTTAGTGCATCATCTCCATTATATTATTTTTTTTCATGAATCTCTTAATCTCTTTTCATTATCAAGTTATTATATTTAGGAATTAATCTAATAGATGATGTATCAAGGGAGCTAGCCCAAAACCTAGATGTTCACCTCATCAACTAAGCTACTTACACATAGAGGTGATCCCATTATATCATCTCGATGGGGTAGGTCTGAAATACCTTGGCCTCAAGCATACAATCCATACTGATAATAGTTTACAGGCATGAAATTCAAGGGGCATGTAATTATTTGATGTGATCACCAATAGAAAGATAAATAAAGTTAAATAGAAGATCAACTCATGGAAAAAGATTGAGAAAGACATAAGGGGTGAATTTATTCCTATGGATTATGTGAAAAATTTATAAAAATATTTCAAAATTTAAGGTATAAGGATCACATTATATAAGAGTATACAGATGATTTTTAAAACTTTGCATACATGTGGAGCATGATGAGATATAATAGAATATGGATACAAGGTATGTAAATGGTTTGAAGTTTTTTATTCAAGATGAATTAATCATGCATAAAGGAAGATTATTAGTTAGCTTTGAAGGCTAAAGAAAAAAAATAGATATAATTTTAGAAGAACATATACTGGGCCAAGAAGAGGACAATCCCAGCTAATAGGGGGATGAGGTGGATTTAAGAAAAATAAAGGAGGGTTTAATACCAATAGAAGAAAATCATCACATGGTTTAGAAAGGTAAGAATATAATAGACTAGGGTTTCAAAACTAGTAAAGAGGAGGAGGATTTTAGAGAGGATGAAGCTATAATGGTGGTAGAAGATGGTTTCCAAATCCATGAAAGTCTTATGTTAATTATATATGTGGATAAGAAGGCCATAGGGTATTAAAATTTCCACTCTACCAAGATCAAGAAAATAGGCAAGAGGATCAAACAAGAGTGAATTTTGTTGAAGATGAAATAGAAAAGGAAAATAGTGAAGTTATAATAGTAGATGTTAGATAAAATATAATGATGTGAAGAAAAATGATTGATCCAAAGAAATAAAATGTCTATAATAAATAAGATGGTGATGCATGGATGAGGATAAATATATTCCAAACAAGATTTACTTTAGGAGGTAAGATATGCATGGTAATTATAGATGGTGGTAGTTTTTAAAATATGGTTTCTAAAGATATGATTGAGAAACCAGTTTTATAGTGTGACAATCATCCTAATCCTTAGCAGATTTCATGGTTTAAGAAGGGTAATGAAGTTACAATAGATAAAATGTGATTAATAAATTTTTAGACAGGTAAAACTTATAAGAATGAAACATTGTGTGATGTTATACCAATGGATGCATGTCAGGTATTATTGGGAAGGCCATGGCAGTTTGATAGAAAAATAGTTCATGATGGAGTAAAGAACACATATACTTTCTAGAAAGGTGGTATAAAGGTAGTTTTTTTTCCTCTTAAAAATGAAGGTAGGTTGAAAGTATGATAGTTGAAAATTAATTTATCAAATACATGAAGATGATAGGTTACTTATAAGCATTATTAGTGAATAAATAAGACACAAAAGTGGTGAAAATATATGAGAAGTAGGATTAATGTTGAATTAATATGTAGATGTTATACATGATGAGTTATTAGATGGATTACCATGAAAGAGAGATATTCAACATCATATTGATTTGATTCTAGAATCAGATCTACCCAATCTAGTAGCTTATAAGATGAGTCCAACAAAAGATACATAATTAAATAAGTAGGTTATTAAATTGGTGAGGAAGGATGTAGTAAGGGAGGGCATGATTCCTTGTGAAATACTAGTGTTTCTAACTCTAAATAATTATGGAGGGTGGAGGATCTGTGTGGATAGTAGAGCAATTAATAAAATTACAATCAAGTATAGATTTATTATAGCTTATTTAAATGATACAATGGATGTTCTTGCAAGAGAAAATTATTCTACCAAGATTGATCTAAGGAGTGTTTATTATTAAATTCTAATTCATGAAGGAGATTAATGGAGAACATCATTCAAAATTAGATATGGTTTATATGAGTGGATGGTTATACAATTCAGGTTATCTAATTTACCCAACACATTTATGAGGGTGATATATATAGTGATATGAGAATATAGTGGTAAGTTTGTGGTGGTTTATTTTGATGATATTTTAATATTTAGTAAGATTAAAGAAAACACTTATAGCATTTTAGAATGGTATTAGAATTGTTAAGAAAAGAGAATCTCTATGTGAATATGCATAAGTACAAGTTTATGTAGAATAGTTTGGTATTTTTAGGATTTTTAGTTTCAATAAATAGTGTAGGAATGGATGACGAAAAAGTAAAGACAATTATTGAGTGGCCTATCCCAAAGAGCATCACAGAGGTAAATAGTTTCCATGGTTTAGAAATGTTTCACAACAAAATTATCAAGAATTTTAGTAGTCTTTTTTCACCAATAACAAATTGTATGAAAGGAAAAAAAAATTGATGGACAAGGGTAGCAATATAAAGTTTTGAGTTATTGAAGAAGAAAATTACAGGAAAACCTATTTTAGCATTACCAAATTTTTAACAAAGTGTTTGAAATTTATTTTGATGCTTCATTTAAGGGAATTGATGTTGTGTTGAGTCAAGAAGGAAAGCCGATAGCATATTTTAGTCAAAAATTGAATGAGGTAAGAATATAGTATTATACATATGATTTTAAATTTTATGCCATTATAAAAGCATTAAGACATTGGAGGCAATACATGGTGCCTAAAGAGTTTATCCTATTTACTAATCATGTGTATTTGAAGTATGTAAACAATTAAAATAACTTAAATAGTATGCATGCAAAGTGGGTATCTTTATTATGGGGCTATAATTTTGTGTTGAAGCACAAATCAGGAAAATAGAATCATGTAGCTAATGTTTTGAGTAGGTTAGTGGGGTTAATAACTACTATGGTGAGTGAATTAGTTGAATTTGAATTTATTAAAAATGTATATGACATTGATATATATTTTGGTAAGATATTTGAGCAATGTAGGAATCCATTGACATGTGATACAATTAATGTTATGAAGAGTATATTATGTAAGATGGTTATTTCTTTAAAAGGAAGAAATTATGTATTCCAATTGGGTCTCTAAGAGATAATATAATAATAAAATTAAATAGTGGTGGTTTGGATGGACATTTTGGTAAGATTAAGATAAAAAAATTTAGTGGAGGAGAAGTATTTTTGACCAAAGTGAAGATATATGTGACAATGTATGTTGTAATGTGCAGGATATGTTAGGTGGCAAAACACCATGCACAAAATACAAGGTTGTCCATACTATTACCAATTTGAAGAGGACCATGGATAGATTTGAGTATATATTTTGTGTTAGAACTAACAAACACACATAGAGATAATGATTCAATTTTTTTTATGTAGACGTATTTTATTATATGGTTCATTTGATTGCATGTAATAAAACCAATTAATGCCACTAGAATTCTAGAACTATTTTTTAAGGATATTTTGAGATTGCATGGTGTTTTAAAAACCATTATATTAGATAGGGAATAAAAATTATAAGTCATTTTTGGATGAATTTATGGAGGAATATGGTGAATAATCTATAATTTAGTAGTGCATACCATCCCCAAATAGATGGATATACAAGTTTTAAATAGGAGTTTCATAAATTTATTGAGATGCATAGTTGGAGAGAAACCCAAGAAATGGGACTTGGCTTTACCACAAGTTGAGTTTGCATATAATAGTTTAGGAATAGATCAATAGGTAGATTACAATTTCATTTTTTTTATGGGATAAATCCTATGAGTATTTTACATTTAGTAAAATTACCAATTATAGAACAAGTTAGAGATGATGTAGAAATGTTTGAAGAACATATGCAATATTTATAAGAAGTAATAAGAAAGTTATAGGAAAGTAACATGAAGTATAAAGAAATAGTAGATGTTAAAAGAATGTAAAAGATATTTTAGTAAGGATAATTATTAATGGTTTACTCAAGGAATGAGATATTTCTTAAAGGCACGTATAATGTGTTGAAGTACAAGAAAATTAGACTATGTAGAATTGTGAAGAAAATTGATGACAATGCTTATGAGGTGAGTTTACCAGAGAAATTTGATATCTATTAAGTATTTAATATTTCAAATTTATATTATTTACATGGAGAATATGGTAAAGGTGAAGAATATGAATAACTCGATTAGAAGTAATAGGTGTCAAAGACGAAGAAAGAAAAGATGGTGAAGATTATATACAAGACAATAAGCACAAGGAAAGGAATTTACGACATGTATTTTATAGAG
>JARHVA010001836.1:3047500-3052742 GCA_037957365.1 Torreya grandis | reverse complement strand
TATTAATAAAGTTTTTTAGAGATTTTAATTACATGATTGAGGTCATCAAATTCATTTTTGAAAATACAATCTTCTAGTAACATAGTTATAGAATTTCAAAAGTGCAAGTAAATGAATATTATGTTTCTAGTCATACTAGTAAAGATCTTTATTTGTCATTCAATTTCTATGTTTTGTTTGCTTTGTTGTTTGGACATGTTTTCAATACATGTTTGTTATAAATTTTTAAAACTCATCATTACTTTAAAAAATATCTCTTTAGACATTCTAATTATATTATAAAAATCATTTCATGTTGTTAAATTTTATATTATTATTATTTTTTTTAGAATAAGATTTTTTAAATTTGAATATAATTTATTATAGATAAATGTGTTACATTTTGATATAAACATATATTTGTAGACAAAATCATGTGAGTAAATTTCTAGGCAATAAATTGACTTACATTTGGTCATGATATATTTTAGCTTACAAGTTATTCTATTATAGAAAATGTTTTTCGGTAAATAGATACAATAATTTTTTTAATTATAAATTAAATTTGTTTTAAAAATTATATATATTATCAGCTAATATGAAAATTTCCAATTTATATATAAATAAAGTTATCAATTTTTTTTTAAAAATTTAATTTAATATATGTATTATTGAAATCCAAGTTTTTCTGTCATAGAACATTGATAAGGAGAGAAAACTACAATGTATAAATAAAAATAATAATAACCAATGAATTTTTATTATAAATAAATGGCTAACATTTAAATTAAGATGATATTTTTAATTAGCGATCCAAAACATTTTTCATGTCAAAGAATTTGAAAATTTAAGTCTTCACAAAAATATTAAATTTGAGTGTTTTGAAAAGCACTTACAATTTATTAATTTATTGTAATCATTCTCAAATAAAAGTTTTAAATATTGTTCTCCATAGAACATGTCACTTTCCCCTAGTAATATTTGATCTCCGGTAAATAAACATATAAATATGTATCCTTAAAAAAACATAAAATAGAGGTGCTTGGCAAGGCACATAAAATTTATTGAATTATTGTATCTTCACTCAAATAGAGTTTTTAAAAAAACTTATTTGGTATAAAACTTAATATTTTATCATAGTTGGATTTGATCTATTATCAATGAACTTGTAAATGTATGTCCTCACTGAAAAATCAAACCAAAGTGTTAGGCAAGGCACTTGCAACTTACTAACACATTGTATCCTTTGTCAAATAGAGTTTTTTAAAATCTTGCTTGACATAGAACATTGAATTTTATCCTAGTGTAATTTGGTCTCAATTCAATGACCTTGTAAATGTAGGTCTTCACCAAAACAATAAACCATGGTACTTGGCAAGGCACTTACAACTTATTGACTTATTGTATCCTCTCTCAAAACCAGATTTTATCTCTTGCTTATCATATAACATGTCATTTTATCTTAGTTGGATTTTATCTTAGGACAATGAATTTGTAAAAGTAATTTTTCAAGAAAATACCAAACCATGGTACTTGGAAAGGCACTAGTATCTTTTTGTAGCTTCTCTCAAATGATTTTTTTTAGCTTGATTTCCATAAAATATGCCATTTTCCCTTAATAGGATTTGATCTCAAGGAAATCAACTTGTATAAGTAAGTTAACACTGAAAACCAAATTAGGGTTCTATGCATGACACTTCAAACTTATTGACTTGTTTTGGACTCTATTAAATGGGGGAATTTTATCTTGCTTCTAATAGAACATGCCACTTTACATTAATTAGATTTGACCTCATGATATTGAACTTGTCAATGTAGTTCCTCACCAAAACACCAAACCAAGCTTCTTGACAAGGCACATATTTCAATATCAATTAATATTAATATATATATATATATATATATATATATATATATATATATATATATATATATATATATATATATATATATATATATATATATATATATATATATATATAACCATTAATTTATGATGCCAAAAAAATAAAGGCCAACATTGATAGGCCATAAATTTTGATTCATAGCTCTGTTTGAACTCTTCCATGCACCAAATTGACCATGTAATTTTTTTTTATTTTCCTAAGGTGATATTTCTTTCTAGATGCATTTTTAAAAAAAATTCAAAGGCAAAATGAGACTATCTAAGGGTCCAAAATTGTAGTTTAATAATTTTCTCAGTATTTTTTTATTTTTAAAAATTGCATATTTTTATAATCAGTGATGAAATTCAGTTTCAATTTCATCCCATAAGATAATTTTAGTCTTTAGATTATTTAAATATATTTTTTGAGCTACAAGTGCTTGCATGCAATACATACTAAAACTAGCAACTACTATATATATATATATATATATATATATATATATATAATCTTTGCATGTCAACTCTAATTCTAAGTTGAGGCTTATTTATGCATGATCTTGTAATTATTTCAAGCATTCTATATGAATCAATTCTAAGTTATTATTTCATATCACAGCCTATAGTAATTTTTGGTCTTGATAATAATTTTAGTTCATTATTTGGTATCAAATAAATTAATAAAGTTACAGTAAAATATAAATTTCCTAGACCTTGTTTAGATGATATTATGGATGTGCTTGTAGGAATAAAATATTTTACCAAGATTGATCTAAGGAGTGGTTATTATCATATTTGAATTTGTGAAGGGGATGAGTGAAAAACTACATTCAAGACTAGGGATGGCATATATGAGTGGATGGTTATCCCCTTTAGATTATCTAATGCACCTAGCACATTTATGAAGATGATGAATACAGTGCTATGAGAATATATTTGTAAGTTTGTATTTTTTTATTTTGATTATCTTTTGATATTCAATAAGACTAAAGAAGAATAATTACAACATTTGAGAATGGTATTGGATTTGTTAATAAATGAGAAGTTGTATGCAAATTTAATGAAATATAAGTTAATGCAAAATAGGTATTTTGGTGATTTGTAGTTTCAGCAGATGGTGTGAGAATGGGTGAATGAAAGATAAAGGAAATTATTGAGTGGTGTATTCTAAAAAACAAAATAGAGGTAAGATGTTTCCATGGTTTAGCAACTTTTATCATAAAATTTATTAAAAAATTTAGTAGCATTGTGGCATGGATACCAAATTGCATGAGATGGAAGGAATTTGCATTTACTGAAGAACCCACAAAAATCTTTGAATTTTTTAAGGAGAAGATTACAAAAATACCAATTTTAGCATTATCATATTTTAACAAAGTATTTGACGTTAATTTTGATGCTTCATTTGTGGAAATTTACACTGTGTTGAGTCAAAAAGGAAGGCCAATATCATATTTAAATTAAAAATTTAATGAGGCAAGAACAAATTATTCTACCTATGATGTTAAGCTTTATGAAATTGTATAAGCATTAAGACATTAGAGGCATTACTTGGTGCCTCAGGAGTTTATCCTATTTATAGATCATCAGGTTTTAAAGTATGTGCATACACAAAAGAATTTGAATAGTAGGCATGCAAAGTGGGTATCTTTCTTGCACGGGTATACTTTTATGTAAAAATAAAAATCAAGAAAATAGAATCACGTAGCTGATGCATTAAGCATGAGACTAGCATTATTAACTAGTATGGTGAGTGAAGTAGTTAGATTTAAAGCCATTAGATAATTTTATGGTACTAATCCATATTTTGACAAGGTAGTTAAGTAGGGAATGAATTAATTAATAGGTGGAATAGATACTAATCATGGTGCATATCTTATACAAGAAGCTTATCTCTTCAGAGGGAAATAGTTATGCATTCAGTTGGGCATCTATGACAAAATATAATAAAACAACTACATAGTGAAGGTTTGGGTAGATATTTTTGTAAGACTAAGACAATAGATTTGGTGAATGAAAAATATGTTTGGCTAAAGATGAAGAGAGATGTGACAAAGTATGTTTCTAAGTGTTGGATATGTTAGGGGGCTAAAATACATCCAAAAAATACTAAACTACACATGGCATTATCGGTTCTAAGAGGATCATGGACATATTTGAGTATTGATTTTATGTTGGGAATACCAAAAACATAGAGAGATAATGATTCAATTTTTGTTATTATAGATATATTTTTGAAATGGTTCATTTTAGTGAATGTAATAAAACCATTGATGCCTCTAGAGTTGAAGAATTATTTTTTAAGGATATTTCAAAATTGCATGATGTTACAAAAACTATTACTTTAGATAGAGACATAAAATTTCCAAGTCATTTTTGGAGGACATTGTGGAAGAACATGGGTACTTAGCTAAAATTTAGTAGTGCATATCACCTACGAATAGAGAGACAAACAAAATTTATGAATAGGAGCTTTGGAAATTTTTGAGATGCATAGTGGGAGAATAATTTAGTGAATTTATATATAGGAAAATCATCATTTCAAATTATTTATGGTAGAAATCTTATGGGTATTTTAGATTTGGTATAATTTCCAATTGCAGATTGAATTAATGATGATGCAGAAGCATTATCAGAGCATATGCAGTAGTTGCAAGGAGTAAGAATAAAGTTATTAGAAAGTAATAAGAAATATAAAGCATCAATAGATGCTAGAAGGAGACCCAAGGTATTTGAATAATGAGATTTGGTAATGGTTTACTTGAAGAAAGAAATATTTTCAAAAGGCACGTATAACAAGTTGAATTAAAAAAAATAGGTCCATGTAGAATTGTGATGAAAATCAATTATAATGCTTATGAGGTAATTTGACCACATAATTATTATATCTCTCAAGTGTTTAATGTTTTATATTTATATGAATTCCATGGATAATATGGTGAAGGTGATGAATATGAAGAATTATATTGGGAGTAGCATGTTTTAAAGAAGAATGAAAAGATAGTGCCAATTTTAGATATTAAGATAGTGAGCACAAGCCAAGGGAATTATAACATGTATTTGGTCCTCTAAGAAGGATTAAAACAACAATACAACACTTTGATTACATTATAAAAGCTATCAAATATTGACAAAGAAAAATGGAAGTAGTATAATAAGGGCAACTCGCAAGAACTTAGTTATTTTCGACTAGAAGAGAATGATGTAAAAAAAAAGGCCAAATTTTGGAGGCTATAAATTTTGATCTGTAGATCTGTTTCAGCTATTTCAAATGCTAGAAAAACCATTTTAAATTTTTTATTGCTTATCTAATCCACTCTTTTCACTTAGAGGCATTTATAAAATAAATTCAAAGTCCAAATGAGACCATCTAAGGGT
>JARHVA010001836.1:3027500-3040000 GCA_037957365.1 Torreya grandis | reverse complement strand
TGTGTGTGTTTTACCAATTTTATAATTAATTGTTTTGTTATTTATTCATAAATCACTTTAACAATAGATGGTAAAGAAATTCATATATATATATATATATATAAATTATTTTATAAATATATATTTTTTGTAAGACAATTTTTTTAAACATAAGTGTTTGCCATACTTTTATAGACTTGTAAATTTTCGAGGACTAGGTTGATTTTATATACCTACATTTTTTAATTCCACAATAATTTTCCATGGTTGTGATTCTTTTGCTAAATTATAATGATTTTCTAAATTTATAATGATTTTCTAAGATTATAATGTTTTTACAACCTTGTGTTTCCTTTTCAAGATAGAATTTTCTTTAATAAATATGTGATATTTTTACAAGCTTTCAATATATTTATAGAGTTGTGATGCACCTCTAGACTTACAATAATTTTTAATCTTACAATACATCTTAGAAAATATAATTTTTTTTATATATATGAATCTTCTCAGTGCTAAAATAAATTTATAATATTATTTAAACATTAAATCTAAATGAATTGATTATTATTTATGAAGATTTTCCTTCCTTACATATAATTTTACTCATCAAAATATCTTTATTCTCAACAAATTTTATTTTATTTTATTGATGCTGTATTGAATTCACTAAACTTTAAATAGTCATCGAGGCTCTCAATTGATTCTACCAAAAATAAAGAGTAATTTTTTTTTAAATCCATTATCACGATTACTTTATTATTATCCACCCTTATAAATGGTATTTTGAACAACATATTATTAGTAAGCATTGAAGTTTCTAAAAGGCTTTATCTATTTTAATCCTTTTAATAAAGGAGGACATATCTGACATTGCAATTAAATGTAGTTTTAAACTTCTTCGAAGTATTGAAAACATAAGTAGGATTTAGCTACTCACTAAATATTTTTGGTCATTCCATTCAATCAACTCATTTTTATATGGCTGCAAGCCAAGATTTGAAGTAAAGAGAAGAAAAATAAAGCTATTCATACAAAGCCAAGTTACATGAACACTTAGAAAACACTTGCGGACATAGATATAAATCTCCTGGACGATTCCGGTACACATTATATATATATATATATAGGTGTGGCCATTCTCCAAACGCTTCAACTCAACTCAACCGTCTCTTGACCAAGAACAACCTTTCACAGGTATATATATATTATTATCAGCGTTTTAAACTGCATTTTCTCTTCTTATCATTTCATTTTTGAAGACAAAAATACCCTAACATAAATGGACTCTGCATTATTTTAGTCCTGAAAATACATGGATTCTCCCCCAGCAGACTCACCAAAGTATGTTAACTCTCAGAATTCCGATCTCCAAAGGCAGATTGATACAAATTTGTACAAAAATGGTTAAGCATTTCCTATTTCCACACAGAATTTTTAAAATTGCACCTTACTTTGCCTCGTCATATTTTGCTATACCGGGAGCTTTACTGACGGTGCTTGCGCAGACGGAACTGTTTAATCCGCGTTGCTCCAATGTGGATCTGGGGGGTTTTGAGGGTGATTTATCCACAGAAGAGATGGAAAGAGATATGGCGACTTTAGGATGGGTGGACTATCCTTCAAAATCCATAAATTGCATCATGCCTTTCCCACTATTCCACCAAGCTCCACAATATTCAATGTCCGTTCTAAATCCTGTATTTACTGAGCTTACCGATTCAGGGGTAAAGATACCATGTTCGAGGAAAATTTCTGTAAATCAAGGTTGCAAATAGCAGCTTCCCTTACAGTCCATGACATCTACAAGGTATATATTTTTGAAGCGTTTCCTTTATAACTATTTTCTTACAGTCTAGTACAATGCAAATAATATTGTTATGAAAAATATATTTGGATTACACTGTTGCATCCTTTTGTAAATAAAAAAGGATGAAACCCAATATAATTCAAATATTTTTTTCATAATGTCTACCTGTGAAAATCTCTCAGAGTTAATTGTACTTCGATAATGGAATTTACCTCTTCCAATGCCGTGAGTGTAAGATGCTTGTTATGGTTCAAATATTGTGTCATAATTTTCGTGTAAGATGCAAGTTATTTTTCCAATATTCTGTCATAATTTTCGTGATCTTCTAAATTTCGTGTATTTCTAGATATTACAGGCCATTGCGATTTGAGAGAATCAAAATTTCTGCTAATTTCAACTGTTATGACCTTTATTATTTTCAAATAATTTTAATTATGAAATTGCAATGGGTGCAGCATGCAGGATCTTTTAAAGTCGGTGATGCAGAAGACCAATTCAGTAGCCGGAAATGCATGAAGGAGGAGATACGACTGTAGGCCTTTGACGTGCAAGGATACGGAAAATATATTTTGGAAGTCACAATTAGCAGAAGACTTGCGTGCGACGGCTTATATGCTTAAAATTTTAACACTCAACTCAACTGTGTTGATTTGAACAAATAAGTTTGAAATGCATTTGAAGTTATGGCAGACATCTTCCCTATTCCTGAAATTGAAAACACAAAACATAACATTAGCAGTCTTTCATTTTGACATAAAACATAACCTTTGACATGCTTTCAAGAACGCCACAGGCCTAGAGATCAAAACATAGGTATAAACCTCCACGTAACATGGTAAAGCTCCAATTTACAATTTCCAGTTTCTAAATACTATTACAATTTAACCATTCAGTTTTCTCTGCATCCCGTAGGGACTTGGCCCTCTGCGCCCTTGTTGGATATATGACCCAAAATAATATTTTTTGACGTGCGATATGAAATGGTAGTTGTGAAAACTGATTATGTTAAAAATTTGAGCTCATATTAAATTTGTCAAATGTAGATTAAGTTTTCATATTTAGAAATAACCTTGGACAATTGACTATTAATCAGTTCAATTAAAAATGTATTAGAGAGTGAAAAATAGAAGTGCATAAGTTAGACTATTCAGGACTTAAAAGGAGATCAAGTAGAAACTAGTATAATTTTATAGGACTATGATCGTTGATTGTTAGATTAGTGAATAAAGTAAAAAAAAAAATTCCTGGATGTAGCAAGTTTCTTCGTTCGTAGAATTTATGTGAATCATATAATTTTCAACATTGCATAAACTTAATTTACTAGTAAATCTGATGCAAGATCCACTATGATCCAAATGGTTAAAATAGAATATTATATATAATATCATCCTACTGTCACATAGACTGATGTTAAGCTAGGCACAATATTTCATTGAATGAATGACCTAAAAGAGAGGAATAAACTATTATTTTAAATCTATTCCATTGAAATCGAATAAGAGGGAGATAAAAAAAAATGAATATGTCGATATTGACACAAATTAATGTGATTTATGTCACATTGTAGGATAATATATTGTGAGATTTCATTTATTGCAGTCGTATGTATAAAAAATTGCAAAATGTGTTACTTTTTTAAAAAACCCACAATCATTATGATAAGAACTGCAGGGCTCTTCAATAGCCAAAATATGATGTTAGCAAAAAAAAATTCATATTGGGCATGCGATAGTCTCTAGTTTCAAACCAAGTGAACCTAGCCCAGATGTGGAGATGGTAACACAAGTTACCTGAGGACCTCGGTAGTGAAATTTACCCCAAGATGGAATCCTCAATATCCATTAAGTCAATTAGGGTGGACTCTATAGTAACCACAATACCAATTTGTTTATCTGCCTCAATATCCATAATATAAATCATGGTGGAATCCTTCATGTCCACAATAGTAATAAAGCTTTACTCTACCATTACCTCAACAATAACTTATCTGAGTAACCCCTACTACTCAGAAACAATATGGGGGATATAATGGTCAACAACAAGGGTGGGGTCTCCATAGAGGAAAGTACATTTTTAAAGAAGATACTAAAGGGGATTTCAAGAAGGGAATTGTCATTATAAATAGGGTTATAGGCAGTCCAGAATATTGTTCACTTATTATTTGTGTACTGAATTAAATCATATCTCAAAAAATTATGCCTATAATACAAAGATATAATCATGTTGGGCATATTTTATAATTTTTGGGAAATATAATACATAATATTATCTTATTTTGGAGAAATGTAGGAAGCATAAAATAATAGATAGTGTTAAAATGATGTTTTCTTAAACTAAGAATCCAAATTTCATTCAAGTTTTCACTAGACATCAACATAAAGAGAAAAATATTCCATTACTAGAAATGCCTAAGGAGACTTTTCTTAGACAGGAGAAACAAAACAAATATCCAAATCCTTCAAGAGAGATGGTAATGATGATTGAATATGGTCATTTACTACAATCCATCTAGAATAATAGAACTTCTAAAGGAGATGTTATAGTCACGAATGCTTAGATTTATGGCTATATTTTTTGAATAATTCAACAATATGTAGTTATTAGAGCTTTGATAGATCTACTAAAAATGGTAGTTAATCTATAAAATATGGTTATTTCAAACAATATAATGATCTTATTGCATATTTTTTAGGATTATGCTAAAAGGGGACAACCAAGAGCAAAACAAGTGGTCTAGTAGGTTAATACCAAAAACCCTTTAGATATTGATGCTAGAATGGATATCAAACTCGTAGGGTATGAATTCACAAATTTTATATTTAATTTTGGGTGGAATGTCAACATGACATAGAGTTTCACATTGTAAGCTATTGGAATACCAATTCTTAGTTAAATCTATGTTATGGTAAGTACTACAGATGATGGTTGAGTTTAGCCCATTAGGAGGCTCAAATATGTTGAGATAAAGGTTCATTATTTGAGTATATAAGAACATTTTGAAGTAATTGATATGAATTTTTATGAGAAAAGCTATCATATGTTAATTGTAAATAAATTTGATTGTGATGGTTTTATGACAATCATTATAGTGCATTATCAATTGGAATCACACAAAGGTGATAATTTTATTTTTATACCTATTGGCCAAATTTGGCACACACACTAAGCACGTACCTAGATAGGTCAGGCTGCAAATGGTCCTAACACCAAGAAAGATTAGTGGTTTCTAATTGATCAAATAATCAAAATGGAATAGAAATTTTTTTGGATGGAATGAGTGGTCCAAGCATCTCACATTGACCACAAAGAATTTGAAACACTTTAAGCTTGCTTAAAGTGAATTTTGGTCAATATAAAGAGCAAGGAACTAGTCCACAAGTAGGTGCCATGATATTCAAAGCATTCATGTTCATCAATAAGCCTTCATATGCGTCAATATTTCATTTAGATCCTTAGAAAATTTTCAAACGTTCAAATACAAGCTTTGAAGGATCAAACCATTGCTAGGACATAATGAAAAGTAAAATGGGCTAGTCCATTTATGTATTTTGTATCTTCCTTGAGAAACTTTACGTGAATAGGAAATAAAGCATAGATAGAATTAAACATGGCAAGATTATCCACAAAAAAATTTAGAGCCACATAAACTTTCTGGTTTGAGTTAGAAGATTTCAAAGTTAGACATATGAAATGAAACATTCATACAAACATTGAGTTTAAGATTGAATAAAGTAATTCCTTTTGAACCTAAATTTGATGGTCTTGTGAACATCATTTGATGTCTCACAAACTATCAAATTTAAGATCATTAACTAGCAATTGCCTTTCAAATTGTGGGTCCCAACAATATCAATGGTCCTCATTTGATCATACATCTCGAATCAATAGTGTAAAATGTGTCAAAAATTGAGAGAGGTCAAGATACCACCATGTGGCATAAGCATGTGAATTGATAGACTGATAGCAAGATCTTGAGAATCAATGCAAGATTTCCAAGTAGCACTAGTGGGGATAGAGTTGATAATTCAAAGAAAGATCTGAGGGCTCACAATTGGTCATACCTAGCAAATCCAATAGAGTGAGGATAAGGATGACATAAGTGGGACCATCCAAGTAGCTAAAAATTCAAGGACAATTGTCAAAAATGCATGGATTTTGGTAGAAGATAGATGAAGTATGTGTAGTCATACATCAATATCAGATGGAGTGAGGTAGAGTCAAATGGATCTGTAAATATCAAGGGTGAATGTGTGCATGAATAACATCAAATACATGTTTGAATCATAGAATACTGATGATTTTTAGGCATTCGTAATGATCAAAATCAATGTGTCAATTCACTAAGTCAAACATCGACAACCAAATAAATTAAGTTCAAGAACAATGATGAGCCTAGAATTCTCGATGAGGGTTGAAAGGCTATTTTTGACCATAAAAGCAAGTTTTTTTAGAGTCTTTTTGAACAACCATTAGAGCTAGTTCAAACACCATAGAGTGGTCTAGCTGATGTAGTAGGATTTGAAGAATATGAAGGGACCACCATTGGATTTTATATTGATCTCTAGTCTGATAAGTTAGAGCTTATAGGGTTATTTCTTGTGACTGGTTTGCCTTGTTAAAGAAGGATCCATGTAAAATGAATGCATAGTCCCCATAGAGATATAATAAGTTTATTTGAATCTATTATAATATAGAAAGTGCTAAATGATTCACGAGTCTATTTAATATAAAATACTATAGGGAAGACCAACATCCTTATATTGGTTTTCCATCTTTAGGTGGGACCTATGATCCAAATATGGAAATGGGTGAATATGTAATAAATCCAGGGGTGCCCATCATAAAAAAGGTAAATTTGGCCATTAAAAATAAATGAAGCATCTCTATTAGTTTTAGGGCATAAAGGATTTGTCCTTATGCAAACCATTTGAAATTATTTTTTATTGATAATATCAATGAGAAACATCCTTAAGTTGGTGTTAATGCATCATAAGTGGTTGGTCCTTTTCCAATGTAGATTTCGTTCTCTTTCATTCTTTTCTATAAATTCAGGCTTCTAACCCTTGAAAATAACTTGATAAGTCCTATATTGGGCATGACTAGACTCTACCCAGATTTGATATTTGTAACCTCTTAAGATGAATAAAGGAATTTATTTTTATATTTCATGATTTTGGTATAATGTGTTAATGTTATATTGATTTTAATATGTGGTAGAAATATTTCCCTTGTCACAACCTAAATATCACCTAGTTACTAGATTATACTGTTTTGTGCATCATGTCTAGTTTTAAATGTCATTTGATTAAAGATAATAATTGAATACATTGACTAGTTAATGCCTTGAACAAGGCCTCTCCATCAATTTCCTTAGGTTTTGATCATTTGCTGAACCTTTGTATGAAATAGTAATGCATAAATAACCATTTGGAGTTGCAAATCTAGTCTCATTAGTGTTTGTTAGAAGTTCAGATAGAGTGGATAAACAATCACATTATGAGTGCATCACTTCATTTATATGCTTTCATTCTTTGTTACCCATTTCTCTCTCTCTCTCTCTCTCTCTCTCTCTCTCTCTCTCTCTCTCTCTCTCTCTCTCTCTCTCTCTCTCTCTCTCTCTCTCTCTCTCTCTCTCTCTCTCTCTCGCTCTCTCTCTCTCTCTCTGATCAATTCTAGTTTAGGTGATAAATCTAGTAGGAATCCATCCTTCTCCAGAGGTTTGGCCCTATGATAGGTGACCCATACTAGATTTTTGTAGATGACCTAAATAATACCCTTCTTATGTAGGGTGCAAATCTATAACTCCAAGAGGTTTGACATGCTCAGTGAGACCAAGTGCATTAAAAGAGGAATATTGTTGGTGTGTCTCTCCTCTATCAGCTTTTGGAAATAAGTAAATTAACATCAATGGTGACTCCAAATCAAGAGTATAGTTATGAACAGACCAGGTATGTCTTAATGAAGTCTCTAATCAATTTTTACATCTCATTTAATATATGAGGTAAATATGAACAGGGATGGTTAATATCCCTACTATCCACCTCCCTATTACCAGCACCAATATGATCCCCATGATCCATATGAGTCTAATCAACCCTAAAAATATTTTTTTCAATGTTATGAGGAGTCTTGGCAAGTTTCTGATGATCCTTATTATAAAATGAGTGGCTCTTACCTTGCTCATGTTCTGTACCATCAATATGAAGACCTATATTAATTATACATGCAAGAGTATTGATCTGATCCTTCCTACAGACAACAAGCCCATCATAATATTGTTCCTTACCAACACTTAGACAAAATTTAGTGAGCCTTGACAAGCATGTACTAGAATTGTGCTCACAAATTTTTTATGGCCAATATTTCCCTATTCACAAAATTTATTAAATGAAGGAGTCATTCTAACAAGTGAAAGTAGAATGGGCACCTATTGAATGAGTTAATGGGAACAATCTCATAGGTGAGATGACGGATGTAGGTGGTTACATTCAGATCATTGAGGATAAGCTAAATAGCCTTGAATAACAATACATTAAGCCTCACTAATCTTATGTGTCTTCATATACACCACCTCAACCTTCTTATGTTCCACCCATTCCTCCCCAAGAGAAGCTATTCCAAGAGAATATAGTGAGCCAAATTAAAGTGTTGAAGTTGAAGACAAGGAAAGAGCAAAAGAGTCATAATGAAAAGGGTAAAGAAGAACCTCTATCTTTCTTATGTTGAAACCAAATCATGTATTTATTCAAAACTAAATCTACTCAGCCTTCCCCCTTCCCCCTCAAAATCCTAGATCCCCTAATTCATGGAAAGGAATTCAATAAAAATTACATCAAGGGGAATCTACTCCATTGAAATTTCCTAGTTTTATAGCTTCTTCCCCTAAAGAACATTCCATAAAGGTAGAAATTTTCACACCAATTCTTCCTATGCCTCAATACCCACTCCACATACCACCACAGTAAATAATTGTCCCTCCACCCACTATACCTACCATTCCTCCTGAAACTAATCCATCTCAATCTTGGAGACCTTCATGGGTTATGCAATTAGATTATTTGATGTTTATCCTTTATCTTGAGTATCCTATTGTGTGTAGTCCATCTAATAAATAAAAGGGGTTGAAAAAAGTCAAGCAATCCATGGTTCTAAGATTCATTATTTTCCTCTATAGAGAGGCTTCCCAAACAATTCAAGTTATATCATAAGTGGAGCCATCTTGAAGTTATACCATTCACACTCAAGAAGAGGATCATGTCATGTGGGAACTAAAGCAATAAATTATAGATACAAAATATCTTCAAAGAGAATGTGCTAAGGAGGATGCAAGCACTCATGAGGAGGAATTTGTTATTAGTACCCCTCTTAGATGTGAAGGAGGCAATTTTACCTTGAATATTGAGGATGATGATGTACCATGTTATGTAGAGTATGAGAAAATAACTGAAATATTTCATCAAACTAATGAACTTGTGGGGCATCTAAAGGATACCAATCAGTCAAAAGGCTCATTTAAGGATTTATTCAAGATCTTGAGAGTAGTCTATGTTACAGTATAAGGGGACTATGGTCTGATTGTATCCTAGGAGAGCAACTTTACCAAGCAAATCATAGGAGATGGAGTGAGTAGTATTTTAACTCTATCACCTCAAGAGTCCATTGCAAACATAGACTTATTTCAAATATTTAGAATGGACTATCAACTCCTTGATGAGCTTGAAGAACCTGAAACAAAGAAGAAGCTCAGTTTTATTGAAGATATCATGTAAACCAAGAAGGTATGCTTTATTCAACCACCATTGGAGGTCATAATTGAGGGGCCGTATGAGGAAATTGAGATTGTTTGGATGCACATAGCTTACTTATTTGGATATGTTTGGTTCTTATTGAACATCACACCAATGAAGTTGGTATATAAAACAAAGAATGAGGAATCAAGGATAAGGGTCAAGGAGTTTCATGCATCATCTAATTCCATATCTCATGATGCAATAAAGTTATCATACTTTTCTTTTTTTCGAGGAAGAAAGGTACACATAGTTTTAAGTTGTAGATATTAGGGTAGTTCTTAAATTTTCACAAAGTGTAGTTTTTGGCACATTTGTTTTATTATCCCTATTTTTTACTAGGTTAGTTTCCCTTCAATAAGTTCTTTGGGCACTCTATTTTATTTTTCTCCTTTGGTATTTATGTTGTTTCAAAAATAGGTTAGAGAAATATTGGTAACCAATGTTAGATCCAAGTCAATATGTTAGACCCAAGTAGTGACTCCATGGTGAATGGAGTAGATAAGGAAAACTAGTTTGGGTTATCAATCATAGTAGGCATACCTCCCGGAAAATCACGATAAATTCTATCCAAATTTGACCCACATACTAAGCATGTGCTAGGTGGGTCATGTTGTAAATTGTCCTGATGTAGAGAAAGAATCATGGTTCCCAATTATTCAAATCATAAAAATGACTTAGATAAAGCTTTAGATGAACTGAGTGGTCCAAGTATCTCACATTAACCATAAAGCATTTGAAAAACTTTAAGGTTGTTTAATGTGCATTTTGATCAATCTACAAAGCATGGAATCGGTACTTGAGTAGTTGTCATGATATTCAATGCATTCAAGGTCATGCAAAAGCCTACATATGCCTCAATATTTTATTCAAAGCCTTATGCAATCTTTGATAGACCAAATCATCATTAGGGCTTCATGTATAACCAAACTGGACTAGTTTATTTTTGCATTTTATATCTTGCTCACAAAATCTTACGTGACTAGCATATCAAGAAAAAATACAATTCTACATGCTAGGATCATCCTCAAAAAAAAATTAGACCCATGTGAGCTTTCTGCTTCAATTTAGAATCTTTCAAAGTTATACCTATATGGTGAGACATTAACACTAACGTCAAGTTTAACCTCAATCAATGTAATTAGATTTTAAATTAAATTTTATGGTCATGAAAATGTTAATGATGATCATGTAAATGTCATTTGACATCCCATAAAACATTAAATTTATGATCATGAACTACCCATTAGCTTTCAAACTATGGGTTCTGACAAGATTAATGCTCCTCACTCAATTGTACATCTCAATCAAATAGTGAAAAATGTGTCAAATACATAGAGATATTTAGATGATACCATGTGTCATAAGTGCATGAACTAATAAAATTAGAAGATCCTAAGAAAAAATGTAGGATTGCCAAGCAGCACTAATGAGGATAGAGTTGACAATTCAAGGATAGATTCGAGGGCTCATGATTGGTCATACCTGGTAAATCCAATGGAGTGAGGACAAGGATGGTGTAAGTGGGAGCATCTAAGGAGCTAAGGAGTTAAGGATAATTCTCAAGAGCATGTGGATCCTAGAAGAATATTAACAAAGTACATGCACTCATACATCAATATCAGATAGAGTGAGGTAGAGACAAATGGATTAGTGAACCTCAAGGGTGAATGTCTACATTGAAAATGTAAAAGACACAATCAATTGTAAAAGGATAAATGGTTTTTGGGCATTTATACTGATCAAAATCAATGGAGTGAGTTGGGTTAATTCATCAATAAACCATGCCAAGCATCGAAAACCAATAAAAATTAAGATCAAGAGCAGCAATGAGCCCATGATTCTCAATGAGGGTTGAAAGGTTATTTTTGACCATGAAAGTAAGGTTTTTTAGAGTCCTTTTGAACCACCATTGGAGCTGGTTCAAACACCATAGAGCAATCTACATGATGTAGTAAGATTTTAATAATATAAAGGGACCACCATTAGAGTTTATATTGATCTGTGATTTGATAAGTTAGAGCCTACAAGGTTCTTTCTTGTGACTAGTTTATCAGGTTAAAGAAGGATATATGTATAATGAGTTCTTGATCCCCATAGAGATATAATAGGTTTATTTGAAACTATTATAATATAAAAGGTGATAAATGATCCATGGGTCCATTTAATATAAAAGGCTATAGGGAAAACCAATGTCCTTAGATTGGTTTTCCATCTATAGGTAGAACCTATGATGCTAATATGGAAATGGGTCAAAATGTAATAAATGCAAGGGTGCCCATCCTAAAAATTGCAAGTACATCTAGCCAGTCAAAATATACCAAGCATCTCTTTCACTTTTAAGGCGTAAAAGATTTGTCCTTGTCAGTAGATCATTAGGTGATAGTATAGAGTCTCAAGCTGAAGATCTAGTAGTCACATAAAGATCATAGAGAGATAAATTCATTTGCAAAGCCCTTGAAATTATGTCTTCTTGATAAGATCAATGAGAAACATCCTAAAATTGGTGTTAATCCATCATAATAGGTTGGTCCTTTTTTAATGCATAATTCCTTCTCTCTTATTATTTAATATAAATGCAGGATTTTTAAACTTGAGAACAACTTGATAATCCCTCTCTTTGGCATGACTGCACTCTACCTAGATTTGATCTTTGTAACCTCTTGAGATGAATAAATAACTATCTTTTTATTTTCATGATTCTAGTATAGCTTGTTAATGTTAGATTGTTTTGCATATGCGGTATAAATCTCTCACTTATCGAATCCTTGATATCACCTAGTTACTAGATTATATTATTTTTCAGGTCATGTCTAATGTGAAATGCCATTTGATTAAAGCTAACAAGTGAATACATTTACTAGTTAGTGCCTTAAATTATACCTTTCCATCAATTTACTTAGGTTTTGATCATTGGGTGAACCTTT
>JARHVA010001836.1:3017500-3022500 GCA_037957365.1 Torreya grandis | reverse complement strand
ATAAAATCCTAAGGATGAGGACCATTAGTGTTCCTAGTAAAAGTAGAAATTTTTAAGATATAAAATCCAAGGATGGAAATAACAAAAGGGATAAGAGATATTCTTACCACTCTGAAAAATAACCATAAAATTATAAGGTGATGAAGATATGATAAGATAAAAGCTTATAATTCATGTTTGAATAAAATATACATCTATTCAATAAAACACTGACCAATCTAATAGATAATTTATCTAAAATATACGAGATATTTTTTTCAGAATAAATCAATAAAATAAACTAATAAATTAATTACAATATAGGGATTGTAGTAATCCTCAAGGCCAAATTTACTAATATTAGTAAACTACACTTTTTTAAAATCCTATATAGTATCTTGGTGGAAAAAATGATTTGGATTTGATGCATATGAGTAAGAAAAACCTCTAACTTTTTTATATAGATATATTAAAATTAAATAATCATCAAATCATGAAATAACCCAAATATAATAAAACCCAATTACGATAGTGAGTCTAAAAGCCTATTTAAATAGAAAATTTTTATTTTATTTTGCATAGAGTGGAAGAGGAAATTAAAAATCAAGCCTAAAAATAAAACCATTAGGATTCAGTTAGAGACCCTATAAGGGTGAACCATAAAGGATAACATATGTATTTTCAATTCTTAATATCTATATGGGTTATGCTTTATCAAAATTTATAATTAATTTGTGTTAACATTAATTACAATAAGATGAATATAAATATATATATGTTTTAAAATAATTTTCAACTAAAAAATGGAGACAAAGTAGTAAAATAGATAAAGCTCATATGAATGAAACAAGGACATTATGATAATTAACTATTTTACATTTGTATGGTAACTATACATGACTAGAGAAAACATTTAATGAGGCAAAAAAAATTACTATGCATGTGCACCTGAAATAATATCTATCAGTATTTTGGGATAATATTGTTTGGAAGAGGACACCATCAACTGCCACTACTATAATCTTCTAGTATATCTTGATATTTGATCAAAATAAATAAAAGTCAAGACAAGGTCACTTGTGTCTACTTGAAACACACGTGTGGATAAATTTGGCCTTTAGATGTGAAAGGATGATTTGTAAATAAATACCTAAAATTTAAATCCCTAATAGAGGTTGTAATAGAAAAAAATGTAAACAGAAAAATGGGGGAGTGTAATTGATTTTGTTTTTGGAATAAAGCATGTAAGCTTGTTTATAAAGTTTGTTTATTGTTGGAGATGCTATTATTATTAGTGTACATAGTTCTTGAATGCATAATAATAATAGAAACTTCAAATTTAGTGTTATTCATGCAACAATATTTGGTTTCCCAAAACAACCTACCTTGCCTATTTAATAGGCACTCCTATGTATTTTTGACCTGGTCAATTTTGAAGACCCACACAGAGATTGTGAATATTATTCAGTGACTTCATTATGCATTTTTGATCTATGTAAAATTTGTGTTATTTATGTTATGGTAATGGTTTGTAGGAGAGATCCTATTAATTATTAATTTGTTTGTAAATTTTGACATGGTATCAGAGTAGACTCCCCCAGGCATTACCCACCTGATGCTTTGACACTTTGAGGATTTAATCTAAGTTTATTCAAGCCATACAAGGTTTTATAGATGTGTGAAATATATTTTTCTTCTCCATTTAGTGATTACTCATTATTCCTTTGATAGGACCTAAAATCATCGATTTGGTTTTAATCCATCTTAGCACTCAGTCAAGTCATACTATTTTATTTGCAAAAAATTTGTGACTTTAGTTTCTAAGATGTATAGCATCAAGTTTTTTCATTTGAAATTAGTTTCGTTTTCATTAACCCTGAGATCCATTATGGATAGGCAAGGATCAAGTAAGAGAATCATATTTTTATAATGGCATAATAGTGAATTCCATAGGCTTGATCTAGTTTCAATAGGTCTCTTCTCCACATCCTCATCAATCATGGATTTTCTTACTATCAATTTGACACATTTGGCTTCCCTTCATAAACATCACCTTGCCATCAAGCCAATTTTCAACATGAGATTGATCCTTGTTGTTCAAGTCTATTCTAATATCTTGTCACAACTCCTTGACCATACAAAAGATATGTATTTTTTATAATTCAGAAGGTGAATTAAGTAAATTGTTAAAATGAAATGTTTCCAAATCTATACTTAATTTGATATGTAGATATGTGGTTATAATCTTTTTGATAAACATTTCAATAGAGGAAACGTTGAGGGTTCATTTCCCCCAACATCACAAAGAATAATTTTATTAAATTTTTCCTCCAATAAGGTTTTTTTTGGGGTGCCTTTTTCAATTTAAAGGTGGATAAAATCTTTTGTAAAGGTGAAGGGTTTGTACCCCATCCACTAAAAAGTGAAATTATTTTGAGGACCTGTTTGTTCAAGAGAGGTAGCTTATTTTTGAGGAGCAATATTTTATTGTAAAAGTGGAGAACAATTATTAAAGTGGTCATGCATTTTTAGAAACTTCATTTTTTTCTAGTGGAATGATTTGGGGTGCATTTTTTTTGCACCTTCTATATCATTTGTTAAAGCTGGAGGGTGAGGTTGATTCTCATATGTAGTGAGAACCCTCATAAAACACTTCATTTTAGACGTGATTTGTACACATGGCATTTTTTTGATGGAGTCTAACATCCCATTATGTGTGCATTATTTCTTATAATCCCACATTGTTATCCTTATCACCATACATTACGTTCATGGACACAAAAGTGATAGAGTTAGACATTCCATTTTTAGTGTGCATTTTATTTATTTTCAAATTTTGTACTCATAGATGCATTTTTAGTAGAGATCAACGTCTTAAATTATTGAGTATGGTTTTCTATCACACATTTCTCCTTTATATTAGGAGAAACTCTCTTGTTCTTAATGGCTTCTTCTATAGATTGGTCACATTCATGTTTTTATGCATCATCTAGTGCTTTTCATTGTATGAGATGTTTATTTTTGGTCACATTGATTGTCATGGAGTTATTTTATTCATGTTTGTATTCTCCATGTTGAGAACTTCCTCTGTATTTGTTGACTATCCCATCATCACCAAGGCCATTATATTAAGAGATATTAATTCTATATTTTTGGCACTTTTTTTACAGTTGATAGTCTCCTTTAGATTTGTTATAGAGATTTATCTCCTTCTAAAGAGTATCTACTATGGTGAATATAATGTCATCATGATAGTGTTTATGTATTGTATTTAATCCAGTCATACAAACTTTCTTTTCATCACTCCACCTAGTAAGTAGTATGGGGGTATGGCGCAGATATTTCTTCTTCAATTATCGTATTCCTTGCTAACCCTTAGTGTACCACATCTTTTGATAGATGATATAATTCAGTTGGTGAACCATTTTTCACTATTGACACCTCTAACAGTTTCTTTTTTTAGGAGCTATTTTGGTACATTCTAGTGTTAGTTATTTTTTGTGATCGAGTAGTGGATCGAGACCGCTCATATCAATTTGAGTTCTATTGAGTTTTTTATGTCCACTAAGTTCATTTGTATTTGATGGCATTTGTTCCATCCAATGCCCCTCTTCAACATTATGTTTGACTACTGAGCCATTTTCTTTATGGAGATACCTTATACCATATGTTTTTGCTCTTTCAAATTTAGTTATTGTTGGTGGTTTTTGGGTACCTTACGGTGATATATTTAATCATCAGTGACTCTGTTTTCCCAGTGTTTTGAGCTCAATGTTTTTTATAGAGTTATCCTCATATAAAGTACCAGTTCCTATTTGACTTAGTGGTTATAGTGGTTCACCATCCATGTAGTCTAGTAAGATGGATTGGTTTCCAAAGGGACACTTTATATATCTCATTGATTTGTACATGGGTACTTGATCAGACCTAGTTTTTGGGACCCATCAATCTCTTTGCTTTCTATTTTTTCACTCCATATTCTATGCTTAAGGGAGGGTTTTGGTGTAAAGCATGTAAGCTTATTTCAAGAGTTTATTTATTATTGGAGATTATATTATTATTAGTGAAAAATTAAAAAAAAAAATCAAAATTTATGGTTATTCATGCAACAATATTTGGTTTCACAAAATAACCTACCTTGCCTATTTAATAGGCACTCTCATCTTTTTTTGACTTGGATAGTTTTGAAGACCCACATAGAGATTGTTAATATTATTCTGAGACTTTATTGTGAAAATTTCTCTCTAAACAATGTCTATGTTATTTATGTTGTGGTAATGGTTTGCAAGAGAGACCCTACTAGTTATGAATTCATTTATGAATTTCAACAATGTTGATCCTAACCAAACCCATGATGATTTATCACTTCCTATGTATCCAATACTTTAAATAGGGAAATAAATCATACATAATTCTTGTACTTAGATTGATTAGTGTAGTTATTCTCATTTTTATATATGTACACATCTAGAGAAGCATTGAATACATGATATTTATTTTCCTTGATTTTTATAAGATAATTTCTAGACATAGAAAAGGACTACTTCTAAATATTATAATTAGATTTCTAAATAACAGGGAATATTTGATAAGTGTGAAATAATAAAATTGTGCTTCAATAATGAAAATATGATGTGATAGAATATATTACATAGATTTATCTGTATAGTAATCTAAAATGGGAAAACCTAATGCTACATATCCTAAAAATTTGAAGAATCCAATAAGATAAGGTGTATATTTCAAAATTATCCATTTCTAAGGGTGAAGGATAGTATTAGCTCTTAGTATTTTATTTTTTTAGTGAAGGGTATGTGTGACATTTCAGATATGGGATGTCTATACATATGTTTAGAGGGATTTTTATTGATTGAGAATTTTTATGTAGGAATAAGATAAAAACATAGACAAATTTTGATCTAGATAAGTACATAAGATAGAGTGAGGTAGGTAAATTTGTCCAAATTAAGAGTTTGAGTCAATTAAAGTGAAATTGGGACAAAACTAACATTATAAATTAC
>JARHVA010001836.1:2995000-3010000 GCA_037957365.1 Torreya grandis | reverse complement strand
CATACATAATTTGGATATATTATAATAGATCATGGAAAAAGATATATTTATTATTTAAATGATGAATAATAAATTGGTTAATATATTTTCATTTATATCTCTTCGTACATAAAAAGTATTGTGATGAATTTCATGGATGTGTAAGAGACATGTTTCTGAATAGGTCCTAATTTAATATACCAATTATGATAAAAACAAGTTAGGTTTGAATTTAATCCATTAGTGATAGATTTGGATTAATCCATAGTGAGTCCTAAAACAACACTCCACCCATTCTCTTACCTTATGGGTAATATGAAACACCTCCCTCATATGCATTTATCTAAATGGACATCCTACATCACTAGATCTTACTAATAACTATTATTATTTTCTATAAGTTGATCCAATCAGATTTACAACATTTGGTTATACTCCATATTATCAATATTCATTATTTGGCCCTACAGTAATGGAAACTAACTCTTGTTAAAGATCAACACTTATCTGTAAATCCTTGCCATCTAATTGTATCATCAAGTTAACACACATTTCATGCAAAAATAAATATTTAAAATCATTTGGTGGATTACCATTATTTCACAATTACAATTGCATTAATGATAATAGACAACTCATAAGGTTTGACAAATATAATTCATTCCACTCCATCCAAATACACCACTACATTACCACTTAGTTATGATAGTCATAAAATTAATTGGCATCATGATGTAATTGTTATAGATGATGATTCATATTTAGAAGTGGTTCAAGTTCTATAAATTCTATCAACCATTTCTACATGTAATCTATTTATGAATATCTTTAACATAAAAAAAATGAAATAACTATAAAAAAGGATAGAATATTGCATCTATACATCTTTTTGAATCTTATGTTAAGTATAGAGAAAAGAGACAACTAAATAAAAATTTAATACTCTAGCTATATATCTATTTTTGTTTATCTCTAAATTTATATCTCAGATATATTTTTCAGATGAACCTAAATCAAATGTATTCTCATCCAATGGGATATCCACTAGTTCTCCATCTAGGCTCTATCTCAGTTGTATTACAATGCTACATTTATTTCTTCTATGACCTATCAAACATGGTCAGATTATTTGAAAGTTAGTATCAAACCATGATATTCATCAAAATATATATATTATAATTTTGAAAAAAATAGACAAACCAATGAAAGAGAATATTCATGCCATAGTCATATATGTAATCATATAACCACTCTTGTAGTATAAAAAACTTATGTCTATCTAGTTTATATCAATCCTAGAATGAGCAGTTCCATCGACTTCATTCTCAAATGAATATTTTGGTGTATGATTTGCATTATGATTGAATAAATTCTAAGCATTCATGTTTTTTAGGGTAAAATTAATGTATATGCATCATATACCAAGTTAGATAAGTTAGATTCCTATATATCCATGAATGATTTATATGACAATGAAAAGTTTAATCTTACATTAATTAATGTTTTTTCACTTGTGAAGAATTGGTTGTAAGCACACTTTTTATAGGAGAAATAAAATATAAAATTAATGAACCTAAATACTATCAAGACAAGAAAATACCAATACGTGAAGTTTCTAAAATAATAACCTATACTGATTGATATTGAGTGATTCAAATAACTAAAAACTAATGCATAAATAACACTCAAATAATAATTAGAGTTGACATGAGAAATTCAAAAATTAAAAAAAAAAAAGATTGACCTATTATTTTTAGCATCTATTATTTTTAGTAATTTTTTGATCCATAAAATGGCACCAAATATGTGACAAAATGTTTACCAATGGATTCTTTTTGTCAAAAATTTAATTTCTTGAAATACTCAAATGCAATTGTTACAAGTTTGACCTTTAAAAACATATTCATCTAGGTTGACCCAAAGTGGACTTATAAAATAGAATGAATTAAAGTTACAAGTTCATTCATTCATTAATCTAATCAACCTTATCTAAACTTGAAGTATTAAATCTCTATTAGATTTTCATAGTTAATTAACATTGAATTCAAATGACTAATAATGAAATCAAATGTAGAAAAAAATGCAAAATAATAGATAATTTAGAATAACAAGGTTGATAATGGAATTCACTTGCTACTTAGGCTAGATTTTCTCAAAACATGAACCAATCCATTTTCATGAATTTTAAGTTCATTTCCAAAAGATTACAATTTTCTAATGGATCCTCTACGAACTCATAAAACTCATCAATAGACCTTTGAAAAGTCATGGTATTCATGGTCGAACTCTCCACCTTCCTATCATGAAAGCAATCTCATGTTACTAAAGTTATCTACCAAAAGTCTCACTTTGAGGATTTAAAAATTGGATCAAATGAACTCAAATATAGACACTCAGCATATGGCTAGAACTGGGTCTCACTCTAGCTCTTGACTCTAGCTCTCAGCTCTCATATTTAAATTTTTTTCTCTGTAATAAGAAATTTTAAACTTTGGAATTAAATGAAATGAACCTATGACACCTTTATATACTTGTTATAGATCCACTTTTTATTATTGGCATGATTATCCATAGTCTATTTTAATAAATTTCATAATTATCCCATACCTGAGTTTAATGGGATTTTAATTTATCCATTACATTTAAAATTATGGGTTGATAATTATTTCCCATTATACAATTATTTATATTTACCCCCCTTTACTAAGGTGGGATTTACAATTATTGAAGACATGGGTTGAGCCATATTGGCATGTCACATTATTACCAGATCATCATTTTTACTGAGTTTGACCATAACATTGACTGGTCATAACTTACACATATAGACTCTATTTTTTGAACCATAAAATGTGCAAAAAATCTCTCAAAACTATCCACACCTTGGAACTAGTTCATAAAAATTACAAGACATCATTGTTTCTAGTTTGACCATCATTGACCAACTATTAACTTACTTTTAATAGAACATGGATTGGTTGCATAAGGAGAATATGAGCTCTATTTTTGGATTTATACATACTATCAAAAATATCTTGATGAACTCTTCATAATGTCACAAGATTTAATCTAATCTAGGACCTTATTTGAATTGGTCTCTAGATCACACCTCCCCACTAAGAAGGTTTTTGGTCTACCAAAAGATGGTACCTAACTAAAATGCTAGTCAATTTTATAGATACTCTAATGGGTCTTATTAGTCTACTCAGGGTCCAAAACTATGCCTACAACACTTGGAACAACTGACTGATCACATCTTTTACAATCCTTCTATTGTTGCATGATCATCAATATCCTCTACATGGAATTATGATGTGATAACTTCTTCTACTACATAGCTTCACAAGATCCTCTCCATAGATAAGCCTAGTGATCTCCTCTACTACACAACTACAAAAAACCTCTAAATAGATATGAGATCTTAAATATCCTCTGTTGCATGGACTTAATGAGCCTCTACACAGATCTAAGATCCTAAATATCCTCAAGAATGCTACAGGGTTCTCTACAACACATCAAATTATAGAACCCAAATCATAGCATATTATTCATAACTCAATCTCTAAATACCTAATATATGAGTTATATTGAATCCTACAACTACCAATAAAGATCACAACATCTATCAATTGTCTACCCACTATCACATCCTTTAAGGGGTGAACTACCAAAAGCTACAATAATAACCTTTGCAACTCCAAGACAATTTTATTAATGTAAATAAAAAATATTAATTTTTGACACCATGTTGTAATATGCTACCTAGACATGGGTCTTAACATCTAAAAAACTTTGGAAACAACCGATAGTGTATAATGTTTATCATTACAAACATTTCCCAATAGGGTCTTAAAAATGCATCAAAACACACACACACCATAAATAGACGCATCCTAAAATAGTATTTATTCTAAAAAACTATTCTTAGAAAACTTAATCCTACCAAATAACCTGTATACTACTATCAATCCCCAAGCTAACCAATGAGTTAAATTACATAACAATTCAACATGAAACTCATAAATCTAAAATAAGAGATTCTAAAACTAAAGCTTTTCAAAATATTAGTGTGAGATTTAAAAACTTCATATGATGAACCTGTCTCAAAGTGTTCCCACCATAGTAGCTCCAAAATTCATAAATAAAAGCATGGGTAAATGTCCTTTGTTAACATACAACAATGATCCCATAGTTTATTTGAAATATAAATACACTATCAATCCACTAATCATGACAACGTGAAATTGAGAAATTGTTTACTAACCCTCTTTATCAAAATCTCTTATTTAGGGTGTTTAATTTCTTTAGTGGATTTATTGACATTTGCATGGGTTGATTGAATAAAAACATCATTAATTACCTTATTAACAAGATTATAAACCATCTTCTTCTTACCCTTACTAGGATGGTGGGATGGTTAAAGGTTCCAATGCTTCTTAACCCCATGTCCACTCACATGACAATGATTGGAAACATCCCTCTTCTTAAGTGAGGTCACCCATTTGCCATTTCTCACATTGTTAGTATGAGAATGGTCTTTAGCACCTATAACCTGCTTCAATAAAGCTTGTCTTTTCTAATAATATGCAACACAGTGATTACTTAATTCATAAAAAGTAGAAGGAAAAGAATGCAATGTCTTCTAAATATCAAAACCAAATTTCTTAAATAGTAGGAGTGTATCAGAAGTTTTAGTATTAACATTCCTATTGGTTATTTTTCTACTTTAGGAATGAGGAGGTGGAATCTCAATACCTCTTTTAATTGATTTCTAACACCACTCATCATTCCTTCATAGGGAGGAATTTTTCTCTACTAGTGGCCTCGAATCTTGGCTATTAGAAGGTTCTCCTCTTTCGGCAATATAAGAACTCTCTCCAACATTCACTTTCTCAGTAATGTAAGCCTATCTTGCTTGGAAAGATCTATGATCTACCTGTATTGGGTTACTAATACCCTTACCATTCTTACCAAGGCCCCTTCCATCAAATCTCATTTTCAAAATTAATTTAGATGCAATACCATTAGTGTTTTTCTTAAAACTACTAAAATCAACATCTAAAATATCTAAAATTGAAGGGAAAGAATTACCAGATGAATAACATACAATACACTCATCAGTCATAGTGCCTAAACCTATAGTGCAAGGCAATTATTGAAGATTATGTCTTTCTCCACTCTACATCTATGCCAAGATCTCATCCTTGGCTTGCAACTCAGATTCTAAGCGAGCAATATCCTCATCAAAGGACTACAACCAAGCACTCAATTAAACATTCTCTTCTTAGATTTTTAAGTTAACTGATTCAAGGCCATCAAGCCCCTCTTTTTTCGAGGCTTTGACCATGGATTCCTATTTCTTGCAAACAACCTAATCCTACAAACTACACATTATAAAGGTAATATAAACAAGGCAAAAAAGATTATAATACTATGAAAATCCAAAATAAACATAATTCATGTCAAATCTAGATAATCCTAAGTTAACCCAATACAATAATTGTTATAATGCCAAAATTTATCCATAAACAAGCACTAAATATGTGCCCAAACATTTACCAATTGATTCTTCTCATCAAACATTCAATTTCCCAAAATACTCAAAAATTGCTTCAGGTTTGTCCTTTAAAAATGTGTTAATCTAGGTTAACCCAAAGTGGATTTGTAAAATGGAATGAATTAAAGTTGCAAGTTCATTAAATTAATCCAATCAATCTTATCTAAACTTGAAGTAGTAAATATTCGTTAAGTTGTCATAATTAATTAAATTTGCATTCAAAATGATTAATAATGAAATTAAATATGAAAAAGAATGTAAAATAATAGATAACTTATGACAACAATGTTGATAAAAAAGTTCACCCATTACTCGAGTTATGTCTCAAGGCTCACTTATAACATGAATGAATCCATTTCCATGAATTTCAAGTACATGGCCAAAAGCTTATAATTTTCTAATGGATCCTGTAAGAACTCATAAAACATAACAACAAACCTTTGAAATGTCCCAGTACCAACAATTAAACTTTCCACCTTGCTATCATGAAAGTAATCTCATACTCTTAAAAATATCTACCAAAATTTGCACTTCAAGGCTTTAAAAAGTGTCTCTAATTAACTCAAATTTAGACACTCAACATATTTCTAGAACTGACTCTCGCTTTGGCTATCGACTCCAACTCTTAGCTCTTGGCTCTAGATCCAAGATTTTAACCCTTGACTCTTCAGCTCTTGACTCTTTGACTCTACAATGAGAGCTTTGAAACTTTGGAATGAAATAAAATTCACCTATGACCCCTTTATAATCTTTTAACGGGTCCACATTTTTTGATTGGGATGATTATCCACAATCTATTTTTATAAATTTCATAATTATCCCATACCCAATTTTAATGGGATTTTAAATTATCCATTACATTCAAAAATATGGGTTGATAATTATTTTTGAATATATGATGGTTTATATTTATTTCACTTTACTAAGGTGGGATTTATAATTATTAAAGACTTGTGTCGAGCCATATTGCCACGCCATAATTTTTACTGAGTTTGACCATAACTTTGACTGGTCATAACTTGCACATATATAATCTATTCTTTTAACCATAAAATGTGCCATAAATATCTCAATGAGCATATGTGAGATAAATTTGGAGTTGCACATACTGTCAAAAAGATCTCAATGAACTCTTTGCATTGGTATAAGCTTTGATCTGATCTGGAACCTTCTCTGAATTGACCTTTGGATCTGTTTCATAGGCAAGTGTGCTCAACTCTAAACATCTCAAAAAATAAACTAAATATTAAAAATAAATCTACCATAATAATATAAACAAAATTTTAGGTTTAGTTACAAAAATATTTAATTTATAAAATTAGGAAAATACTAAAAATAACATTAAATTAAAATTTTAGACCCTTAAATGGTCATGTATGGACTTCGAAAAATATCAAAAATGTCCATAACTAGACAATATGGGTTATGAATGTACCAAAAAATTTGAGACAACAATTTTCACATGAATATGGGCTCAAATAGAGCTACAAATCAAAATTTATGTCCTTTGGAATTTTGGTGTCTATTTCTACATCATTAAGATAAATCAACCTATGACGAATGATGGGAATCTTTTAATGGTGAATACCATCATGAAGATATTTATTATGATCTCTATATATAGTGAAAACAATTATGGCAAGAACTTGACTAGTCATTCTAATCTTAAACTAACACTTTCCACATTCTCTATATACAATTCGGCTCTTCTAAGATAGAACAACATCAAATCCTAAAATATTAAAGTGGCTTAGGATAATCCATTCAGTCGAGTTGAAGATGATCAAAGTCAATACGACGGGTGAGACCTATTTCTATATTGTAAAAATTGAAAAGGAGTTTAAGTATATAAATAAAGAGATAACCTCTAAAATAAATAAAAAAACTTTCTTTAGATAAGAAAAAAAACATCTAAGTTGGTTAAATGGTGTGATAAATACATAACTAAAAACAAATCCAATGGAGAGTTTCAAATGCATAAAATTTTGATTATGTGTGAAAATGCAGAAGATGATGTAAAATGTTTAAATGGAATCATTGACATAAATCTTAATGTTATATTCAACACCACATAATACACCCATATTCTTAGCTACTGAAACATAATGCGTGTTTCAATCATCGATGGCGGTATCATGAAGAATATCATTTTTTCAACAAATTTTAAGACACTAAATTTGTAAAACATACCCCATGAATAACCTTAATAATGGGGTTGATTTAATTCCTACAACAACTAAGGTAAATTCATCACCCTTAAATTTCATTTCTTGTATTCTATTAATTTTTTCAAGGAAGACTTATTTATATGATTTATCCCTCACATATTCATGTGATATATTCCTTGGACATCCATAAATGTATATTTGAAAGTGTATGTAAAATTCCAATACTAGTAATGTAATTTTATGTATAGGAGGTAAGAGATACTAGATTCTTGAAGTGATTCAATGCTCCAAACTCATCATGTTATGTCCAAATAACCTTATGAAATACAACTATTAATACTTTACATTTCACATATCACCATAGACTAACACATGACCTCCTAAAATATATATATCAGATTCTAGAAACCATGTTAATAAAAAAATGTTTTATCCTTATGTATAGAGATATTAGAATCGATTAGCTCCACAACATGCCAAATGGTGAATAAATCAATATCTCTAATCTAATGTTACACACTTAACTCATATACTAACACAATTGGTACTACTAGTTTTCAAGGGGGGTGATTGATGTAAGTTGACTAATCCAAGTGAATCCCATTGTAATTATTGGCCCATTTTTTTGGATTGGGGGGACAACAGATCCATCTCACTCATTTGCATTGATCAAATTAAAAATCATACATCACTAGATCCTATCACAAACTATTTTCATTTAGTCTATATTTATCTAAGTGTAGATGAACCACTAGGTTCTATTAAAAACTATCACTATTGATCTTTTGGTCTTGTGCTATAGGCAATAAATTCCTCTCATGGATTAGAACCTATGGATCAATATTCACCATCTAGTTCTATCAATATGTTACCTAACATTCTAGAAATTAACGTCTTTGAAGATCATTCGATGAATTAACATTGCTTCTTAGTTATACATGTACTAAAAAAACTAATCATGCATTGAGGGTTAACATCTATATGCCATTTCATGCCATCAAACTCCACCATTATGTTAACATTTGTTTTTAATAGTAACACTAGTATTTAATGCCATGTCATAATCATCAAAGATGATGTGTCATACTTAGAAGGGGTTGAAATTCCTTAATGAATATCAATTCTCTAGATATTCAATCTATATAAACATATCTATAACACACAATAGAAAGGGATATTAGTATAAAATAGGATAGAAAATTATAGCTAGACATATTTCTTAAGAGTCTACCATGTACATAGAAAATAAATAAATAATTATAAATTTAATTTTCAAGTTATATATCTCTATTTGTATATATTTAATTTTCTCCGTCACAAAAATATTTCAATCACACATTACTCGAACAGATTCTCATACGATGATTTGTCCACTTGTTCACCACCTGAGCATCTGGTCAATCAATGTATCATCTTAGTCCATGTGACACAAGCAAGATATTTATAAAATTATAATTTCAATAAGAATGAATCCTAAAAAATATTAGAAATGAGATTTTACTTGGGTGAAACTAAATACATGGTACAATGGATACATGATCCATTATCAATTTTTCCCTATGTGGCTTATACAGAAAGGACATTTTGATTTATGGGGACCAGTATCCATGTTAACATGGAATTGAATAAAAAAATAATAAGATGATAAGCTAAATACATACATGGTCATCAAATATTGTGGTAATTTTGAATAATAAGGTAGCTTCCATAATCAAAGGAATGAAGATTATAATTTTTGGACATACAAGTGGGGTATGCATAGCCCAAGGAAGTGAAACTAGAGAATTAATATGAACATAAAGACAACAAGTAATACATCTACTTAAAAAATATTAAAGATTAAAAAATACAAGATATGTAGGTATAGAGAAAAATTAAAATAATGATGAAAGTTATTACAATAAATGACAAATTATACTATAAATAGATAAGTAAATGTGAGAAAAAGAAAATATAGGTAAAATAACTATTGAAATAAAATATTATCATGAAACACCATTTTGGATGGTTTATAAGTGGTTAATTTAATTCAATAAGTGATTGATCATAGGGACACTTGATAAAAAATAATTAAATAAATTTAAGAATACAACCCTTGGAGTAACACACACAATCTTTAGGCAAATAAAATATAATTCAAGTAATACTTAGCTAGGAGAAATGATCAAACAATGTGTTACTATACTAGAGGATTTTGAGTTAGTTTATCAAGGAACACATTGACTAATGGAGGAGGCATATATTTCAATCCCTCCCAATGGATTGTGATATTGTAACATATAGATGATAGTTTAAATGAGCTACATGAGTGTAATGCATAGTCAATTCTATGGAAAAATGAAGGTTCAATAAAATACAGTCAGCTGAAATAAACCTTTGGTAGTGTTGACCAAATTTAATAGTTCTTAATCATTCTAATTTTTATTTGTGTAGATGCTTGTATTTTCAAAGGATTGATCAATGTAGTGGATTCCTCAATTTTACACTATTGTGTGGGTGCCTAGATGGATCATGACACCAAATCATCTCTTACTTACTATTGATGGATGAACATGGTTAAGGCTATTGAACAAACAAACAAAATCATAGAGTGAGGTGAATTCATTTTCACTATCTTCTTTATTTTAATTATGTCCTCAAAGGGTAAACACTAGTTAAAAAAGGACTTAATTGGATTATGATGATCATGTTGAGTATTCAATGAAAATCAATGAACTTTTTTGCTAGAATAGATGAAAAATAATTTGGGGAAATATAGGTTCAACTATTTTAAATCTTTAGTACAATAGCCTTCTTCCATTGTGAAAAATTTTATTTAATATTAATTTAATAGTGATTATAGAATCAAAATTTCATGATATGTATATTTGGGATAATCTATACTTCCTTTCTTGAAAGTATAAGATAATGATACTAAATCTAAATACATAAATTGGATAAATCATAGCATGTTATTATTGGTCACTTGTAAGATATGTATTGTGAAAAAAAGTAACTACTAAGTTTGATTTCAATATCATACTAAGGCATATATCAATGCTTCCTACTTGGGATATGATAAAATGAACCAAATTCAAACTTACATTATTTACTTCATTGAAAATTAATATATATGGAAATTTATTAGACTATATATTTGGGTATATTTGTTGGATTTATTTGTTCTTCTCTTCAAGTATAATACATTATGCATTTGATAAGTCACAATACAATAACCCATATCATAATTGATGTTATGTTTAATCCTTACTTAAAGCCTATGAATATGAAACTAATTTTGTCAAGTAATAGATCCATTCATTACTAAAATGTTCAAGAGTTACACTAAGATAGGGTATAAAATAATGGGAAATTTTGAGACAAATAATTTCCACACACATAGACATAGATATAAACACATGATTGCACACACATACACACACACATGTCTCTCTCTCACACACACACATAAATAATTACACATATATACATGTCACACAAATACATACAGATGTATGTTTATCTTTATATGTATATGTACATGCTCAATTTTTCACATACACACACACACACACACACACACACACACACACACACACACACGCACACACAAATAAATATACAATGTTTGGGAATAATGATTATTTTCCAAGAACGTAATATCTTTTAGTCCTATGATGCTTCTCAATACCAAAATGATTTTTTGAGATTAAAATAATTTCTTAGGCATAAGATGATTTTCTAAGACCTTGATAATTATTATTGGTGAATATTTTTCTCCCTTAAAATAATTTTCTTTTTAGTGCAAATATCATTTATTTATTACTTATTTAATTTTATTAATATTATAATAAGCTACTAAATGTTTTAAATAAAAATATATATTTATTATTTTTCTTCTTTTTCATATACAATATTTTATTTTATTTCATTTTAATTTTAATGTTTTTTACCCATCATTTTCTATACCTTTTCCACCCCAAAAAACACAAAATTTTTCATTGCTCTATTATATTTTCTTCAAGGTTCGTAAAACATTTTCTAGCACTAAACTTAACTTTTTAAATAGTTTTTTTATTTGATTCTTTTAAGTATAAAAGTTATTTAGAGTTTTTTCACTTTATGTATAAAATAAAAGCAAAGTAATATTATCTCATGTTACTTGTTCTATTTTATTTATTTAATTTTATTTAAACTTTAGATTATGACTTTAATGTTTTATTTAAACGTTAGATTATAACTTAAATGGTAGATTATTATCTTGAGGATCGACAGCTTTAGACTCTTAAAATTTATACTTCGAAAATTATTAGCTTTTAAGCTTTGACATTCTCCATTTTATTTTATTTATATTTTAATTAAACTATTATAACTTTTTAATTATAAATTAAATAAGAAAATTTCTTATTGAAGTAGTGTAGAAATCTAAAAATTTATCTAAAGAAATTTGTAATTTATTAAATTAAATGATTTAAGGTATTTATTATTATTAGTTTTTAAATAAGGGAATTACTAATTGAGGATAAGATAGAATAAGGAAACATTGATTGAGGCTATCTCACCTCAAGATTAAAGACAATTTGGGGATACCATTATACCTATCAGTTACATGAAAACACCTTAATATAGACTCCACATGCAATGGTTAAATATAGACTCCAACGTATGAATTATGAGTATGGGCGGCTTTAATGGATTCTCTCCCAACTAGTTGAGAAAAAAAAGATGTGTTTGTTATTTTTTTAAATTTTTTAATACATTTATAATTATTGGAGTATTTACTTGCCTTTATTAATCTTCGCATACTCCAGTTACGCCTTAAAATTATCATCTTAAGCTTTTATAGTTTTATGAAACTATGAGCTCCTTTCTATAAAAGGTCGTTGATGCATTTGAGATGTCAAAAGCACCAATTTATGACCGTTTTAGCATTCTTTAAAGATGACCTCTTTCTACAACCGATGATTTAACATACAATTGATGATGTAACAAGAAACTAGCAATTGAAAATTTAATCGACACAATTTTCTTAAATGTTTTTAAGCATTAAATATTTGTAGTTCTTCATAAGTAATTAAAAGCATAACATTTTTTTTTAAATTAATATAAAATATAAATCATATTTGATATTAAAAAATTAGTTTTATATATATATATATATATATATATATATATATATATATATATATATAAAGTTAATTGATTCTACTATTTTTAGTACTCATTATTATTAAATTTTATATAAAAGTTTTTAAGAGCTTGAAAATATTCACTTGTCTCATATACATAAAATTTATTTTAATTGATAAAATTCAATTCAAGTTCATGTCCAGTTAATAACATATTTTATTTAAAAAATTCTAAATCCACCAAAAATATACTAAGAATGTAATTTTGAACCTTTAAATGGTAACTTAAGTCCTTAAAAGTATAGGAAAATGGAATGTAACAAGATAAGTTGATTATGGATGAATTATAATCTTTGGTATATTTGTTTAAAAAAATATAGCTTAAATTGGTTCTTAGATGAAAATTATAGCCTTTACAACATAAATGTTTGTATCATTCTCTTTTAATTGAAAAGAAATCAGCACTTGTGATTCACCTTGACTATAATATTATTATTTTTTATTGTCAATATTTTTCAAATCCCATTCTTAAAACCATGTTTTGTCTTCCTACTTTAGTACTTCCCAATAGACCAACTACATGTTATAGTTTTCTTGTCTTATGTTTACTATCTTCTTATCAAAGAACATGCCCTATCTTTTATTTGTTCTTCATTAGTTGCTATTTCTTCTAATTTACTTCTTCATCTTCTTCCCTTTCATAATTTTATCCATGAAATGCATAGAAATATGAAATAATAAATACTATATAAAAATCAACTCATAATCATTTTTATTTTTTCTTTACATTTATTCATAGAACTGTGTTGTTATACTTTATCTTGTTTATGTTCTTCAGGAAGGAAATGTTTATTTTATCAAATATATAATTACCAAATATTCTTCTTCGAATAAATGTTTCATTTGTTACATTTATTTCTGCCTTATACATATAATTGCTTTACTGTATTTTTCCTAATACTTCTCCTTGTAATTGTTGTATGTGCTCTATAAATACTTTAACATATTCGCTAACCTATTTTGAAATTATTAACTATACTAAATATAAAATACCCTTAAAATTGTATTCATAAATAAAATGAAAATGTGGTTTCCTTATTATTCTATTCACATAACTACTATATGCATACCCATCTTGTAGTATATCCAAGTCTGATAACTTGGGATTCTCTCTTGCTATACATGTAAGCAAATTGTAGTTTAATTCCCAACTTTTTACGTAAATTAATCTAATAATGCTATAAAGTTTTTTATCCTCATCTCAAATAATAACTTTTGAAAAACAGTAAAATTTTATAACATCTTTAAAAAATAAATCTATGACTTTAATGACATTATTGATTTTATTACATATAATAAAATAAACTATCATAAAACTATATCTACAATAACAACAAAACTGAATCGTTCTCTATTGTGTGTTTGTCATCCTCAATTAAAAAAATATATTCCTTAAATGTAAGCAATTCTTTACCATAAATAAAATTTATAATAATTATAAGAATTTATTTTCTATAAATATAATTTGTAATAAACATTATAAATATTACAGTAAATTTGAAAGGATCTAATATATATGAGAAGTAACGTTGGCAATTACTTTTCTAATTTAATATAAGATATATATTGATGGGAAAAAAAAAAGCCACAACACTTGATTGGGAGTAAAGTATTAAACCTTAAAAGCATTAATAACGTATGATTTGTGGGCCAAAAAATTAGATTACAACAAATTGAAATAGAAATTAAACTCGCCAACTCGTTCGCAGGGAGACTTTGCTTTGCAAATTTTTTAATGAAATCACACAGTTGTTGTATAATAGTTAATTGCGACATGTTTCCAATAGACACAATTCTCAGGATATGCAAAACGCGGCACCATGATGCCACCGGTTTTCTTTCTCAAAAGTGTGAAGAAGTCATAATATTGAATTTTGCTACGCTAATCAAATCTACCGTTCTTATTTATTTCACACGTTTCTAGCATTCAGTTGCAAGCCAAGGCTGCTACGCCTCCATTGGTTGCTTTATTTCTTTCACATTTTCAGGACTCGAGAATACATGGTGGAGACTATAAGGCATTTAACTCATTATATTAGGTATTTTACATATTATAGTCTTTTTAATTGGTGACAGAAATTCTCATATTAAAAGGCTGACCACGTTGGGAAATCAATTGGTATATATT
>JARHVA010001836.1:2975000-2985000 GCA_037957365.1 Torreya grandis | reverse complement strand
AAACACTCCAAACATGGTTGTAATTGTTTATATATTACTGGATGTCTAAGAAAAAAATAATTTCTCTGACAAACATAAATGATCAAGGTAAACTATGTTCTAAGTGTGTAGAATATTATGGAAAACATAAAAATGCATATGTTCGTTTACTATTATTTTAGTTTTAGTATGTTTGCATATGTTTATTATTTACCTTTTTTAGTCAATGCTAATATTTTAATAATGTTGTTTGTTTATCAATACCCCAAATTTATACATGCATATGTTCGCTAATTATTTTTTATTTTTGTCTTGGATTGAGGAAAACATAATTTATTATGTATATTTTTTTTCTGTGATGAAAGTATGCATTTAAAAAAGGTTTATAATGTTTATAATATGATGAATGAAGTGATAACTTTTAATTATGCTACAATTATTAATGATAGTAAATTGAACAATTAATATTCCATACATCTAATTTTCCTCACTACATTATTCCATTCAAATAAATTTTACCAATTAATCCATCTATTCATATTATTAACCCTTCCTAATATTAAATCTAATACCCCCTTGATATTTCCCTCATCAAACTAACCTTACACTCCCACTCTTAATTAATTATCCAGTAACATTCTTATTACATACTTATTAGCTAATTAAACTTCATTATATCATTTTATAATTTTTATTTCCAAAACTCAAGTACTGATAACTACCACTCCTATTAACCTATCCCATATACACCCTCTAAACACACCTACATAGACTAATAAGATATAAAATCCTATAGTGAGCCTTGAGCTCATCCCTAATATTATTTTAGGATATTCTAAATAATTTTTAATTACATTTAAATTCATAGACCATTGATATTTCCACACAAAACATTTGAATATAGCCTTCCAAAATCTTTGACACCTTCAATTTAAACCAAACTTCTATCCATGTAAATGGAAAACTTATGAATGAAAAATAATACCATGCCTGCTTGCTACAACTGTGTCCATTGCCATTATCAAAGGCTTGAGCATCCATTACAATCTAACATTGAAAAATTAAAGTATCAATATAATCTATTAAATTTTGGGTAAATGATAAAATTAGGAGTTAAATTAGAGCAAGATGATGTCATATCATTCTTTATTTCCTTTACTTATTTCTTCTAATTTATCTACCTTACCCAATTAGAGTTTTATAGTAGATTTGAAATTAGATTTTATCCATCTGAATGTTGGTTTTTATTATTTTCATTTAAATTAAATTTTCTGTTTTATTATATCACATTTTGGTAACCATAGTGGTATCCCTAATATAATTTAACCCTCTTAAGATTTTGATATGAGTAATTAATTTTGCATGATAGCATTAAGGAATAATTTAAGGTTAGAATTACCAATTTATTATGATTTCTACTTTCCATTGAAAAACATGATATCACTTTGTAGAAGGAAAACATTATTGTCTAGAAACATGATCTTGTTGCTAACTGTGATGACTTCATATGTAATGATTGACACTGACCACTACATTCTATCTAAATTTTTGTTTTCCATTTTCAAATTCACATTTTAGAAACAATGATTTTTTATTGTTAACTCATGATTTAGATAAATCTAAACATGGATTTCAACTCTACATGATTGTTTTCGGTGTAGGAAGAAACCCAAATTTGTAGAAGTGTGTCATAATTTTACATTGCTACAACATTGCTTATACTAGACACAAAATTACAACTCTCTTTATTTTGTCTATATGTACAAATTAACATAATTATAAATGTGACATTGTATATGACAACCATAAAACTATCTTAAGTTGAAGTGACATTATCCTACCATCACATTATATATAGTTATCCAAAATTTTCAATGATTAATTATATTTTTTAAAATATATGTTCTAAGTTTGAGAATTATTTTCTATTACCCAACACATAAACACATATACATTTTACATTTTGTGACATAAATTAATTTTTCAAGTCCTTTATAACAATAAAATCACTAGGAGAAATTAGTTTGCTAAATACATACTTCATATCAAGAAAATATCCATTTAAATATTTATACTTCACTATTTTTATAATTTTACTTTTTCTTGATAACTGCTACGAATTCATACATTCATGACCATGATATTTAAATTTAAATACATAATGTTTTAGCCAATAACCGTGATATCATTCCTCTATGTTATGTTTTTTCAAGTCCAATATCATGGCTACATAACTATGACATTATTTCTTAGAAGTGTGGAATTATATATAATTGATGTGGTATCATTTAGGTATGACATTTTTATTTTATTCCAATCTCATGTATCTATACACATGATTTATTAACATTAACTATGACATCATATCTCAAGTCCATGATATTTTGATTGATATATCGTATGTCTAATTGTCTTTATAATAAACTTACATTTCTACAACCTTAGTGTTAGATTGTGTAAACATGAAAAATAGTCTCTCAAATCCATGGTATCATCATGTTGATAAACTAGTATTAGGTCTTAAAATTTTATTTTATAGCTTTCCTAATATGTTTCCAACCTTAAATTACTAACACTTTATTTTTTTAGGATGCATGTCAAATAAAGTGACATTTGGAAACCTTTGGATATATTTATGTTAATCAAATGTTAATTTTAGGTTAATAAACTTGATTATTTGTGTCCTTAAATTATTATAATTTTTTTGGTATCATGTTTGTTACCTAAGGGTATGATGGAACATGCTCTTCCCTTGAACATGTAGGCAAATTTACGGAGTTAAAAACAATTAATAAACCCCAAATTTTTTTTCTATGAGGAAACATGACATATAATTCATCTATATACAATTGCCATAGTATTATGGAGATTGTTAAATGGATGTAATCACCATTCACAAGTCTAATCTCTATGTTATAATTCACTATAAATAGCAAGGATAGTTATCGCTAATTTAATCAGGTCTCCCCATATAAGATCTAGTGAAGTGAGGAGGTAACACTCTAATAATTAGACATCATATACCACCCTATATAGACTCGAGCCCCATGTACCAAAATGTGTTTAGGATAATCTCTTAGAGAGCCTATCAAACCTAGCTTTAAAATCTTGGCCACTAAAGGCATCTAGGGTAAGGAAAACCACATTATCAGAGATTAATCACCAATTATATATGGTGAGAGAGGATTGGGTGATGTCAATATAGACACTTCTCATCATGAGTAATTTAGTGGGATGCGGTTAAAGTTTCCATCTTACATCATAAATTAGAATTATGTTTTTGGCTTTTTTGATATGGTCTATGTGTTTCCATATTATTTGAAGACTATAAACCTACACAAAAAGAATCTTAGTCAAACATTTGACCTTGGGATACGAAAACATACTTTTCCAAAAAATATTACTATACCATCACTATTATTTATTGTAATTAATAATTATATTATCATACCTAATCTCACTATGTTCATCCTCACTTAGTCCAAAATCCATCATTCAACCCCATCCTACCTAAGTTTTATGAACCTTATGGCTACTTATTCCCTTGATATTCTTGCATAGTCACCCTAAATCCCATTTATCTATAATAGAATAGATCATCCCCTTTATATATTGTTTACCTAATATAATCATACCCCATTTAAATAATCTTACACAAATAAAACTTGTCCAAAGTCTTCATCTAGTCTCTTGTCTAAAAATTAATCAACTAAGAACATGATGTCTAGGATAAAATTTTCATCTAAACACATAATCATATTGTTCAACCAATTTTTTTAATACCTTTAAATCAACATAATATACCTTATTTTTTTATCTCATCACTCCTTTAACAAGATACCACTCTATCAAAGACTAGTCACACCTTTCTTAATAACCTATTACTCTACAAAATTAAACACTTATGATTATTTGACACACATCAACCTATAAATGTATATAATTAAACTCACTTTAAACACTTGATATAAACCATTCAATTTTTTTTAATTTATATATATCACCCATCATGTTATCCCATCACTATGCCTATTTAAATATAACACCCATTGTTACCCTACCACTCTACTAGTTTAAATTTTATAATCATCATCTTATATCCTATCATCTTTTTGATATGAACTTTAATAAACATATACCATCATACTAACCATATAATTAATAGATATTTAATTTATCTACATCATATATATTATGTCTTACCAAGTCTGGACATTAGGGAAATACTTCCCTATTAATATCGAAGGCAAGTGTAGTAGCTCAAAATATTCTAGACCTATTTACATAGGAACATAACCCATAAAAAATATAAATGTAACTGATATCCAATCAAGGAGAACAAAAGGAAATGTTAACCTCCCATATACTTATTTAACTCATCAAATTCCATGGCACCTCTTTCCAAGTAAGAAAATAAAAAGTTGGACAAGCACAAAGATAAACTGATGATATCCTTAGGAACCTTGGTGACCAATCCATGGATCACGAAGAAATTTCTAGTCACATGAACACCTTTAAGGGTGGTGCAAACAAAAAATATTTAATTTTTTTAATAATGATGTTAGCAAACCCTAATTTTAATACTTTATTTATAAAAATAAAGAACAAATCTCGAATATCACATTTAAATGGAAGCTAAGGTAGCTTGTAATCTTAACTGAGACCTTTTAATAGATATATTCTAAAATATCTATTATATATGACACTTTGATAAATCATACCCCTCACCTAGAAGAAGAAGAAGAAGAAGTGTAATAAATCTTGGTGACCTTGAGGATGAGGAAGATAAATAACTCACTATTGAACAAATCTTACCCATAACCATTAAAAACTAGAGTCAAATAAAACAAATTAAAATCAATCCTGGAAGACCAAGTTGAAAAGGATTAAAAAAAGGTCAGATTTTACCATATTGACAAAATCACCTAACATGGTAATGCCTTATCTTCCCAAATATATTTTGAATTACACAAGCTAGTCTTCCTAGAGCCTTAAAATCCTTCTCTCATAAAAACCAAGAAAAAATTATGCCTAAATTTAATCGAACAACCACTTCATATTCTTTACTAGACCACGCATGCCCTCATGAAATGTAAGTGATGAAGGATGCTCTCCAAAATATAGGTACATAAGATTATTATAATTAATATAAGTATGGATATTTATATTCCTTTCCTCTTCACATTATTATTTTATATGTACTTTTTCATTCTCATTTTCAACCTTCAATTTTTTATAATTAAAAAATAAAATAAGACCCAAGGTAACATGTAAAATATTTATTTGTCTTTCCATGAATTGGCTTACAATAATGCTTATATGATTTATTTATTCCCCCAAAATATTGGTGGCCTTGAATTTAAATAGTTCATGTATTAACCCAATGGATCTAGTAATTCATTGAAGGACCTAACTAACAAATTTGTCACTAATTTATTTTACAATATGTCACATGAAATTACTATATTAGATATATATAATGCTAAAAAAATAAATGTAGGGTCTAGAATCATACCTCCAATGATGGTGAGGATTAGAAAGTTAGTTTTCCAATTTTATTCCTAAACAAGAATTAGTTATCATCTTCATCAACAACCTAAACATGGAATAGGGCCACCACCTAAAGATTCATTATGTTACTCCTTTTGATGAAACTATCTCAATACAAAATCAAAAATCCTTATAGTTTAGGAGACCAATTAAACAAAACCCCTCCATAGATTTCCATATTATAACTCTTATAGGCATCTAATGTCCATAGAACTATTATAAACAACCTTTTCAAATAATCTCTTTTTCCTAATAATATTAACCATGATTAGTTCAAACACCTAGTTGGACATTTGTTTTCATTTTGGAAAATCACATTTGACTAGAAAGATATGTCCACTCTTGGCCTAAACCATAATAACCCACTATATATTGAGATAATCATTATAGATCATAAGATCAATCGGGTTCTTATAGATAATGGCTTAGGGTTGAACATCATATCTCTTAAATTGGTAAGGTGATTAAGCTACGTGGATAAAGACATCTAGTTGAAAAATATTACAATCAAGCCTAACAACAACATCAAAAGAGAGTCTTCTAGTATAATTATATTACCAATGGTGTTTGGGTCAATTTATCATCAAACATTATTATATATTATGGATATTGAACTTCCTTATAACCTACTTCTTTGTTATCCTTAGATCCATGAAGTATAGGAAGTTTCATCATGATGGGATTGAGGTTATTATTCTTGTTGATCAGTAGCCATATATATATATATATATATATATATATATATATATATATATATATATATATATATATATATATATATATATATATATATATATATATGTAAACATCTTGAAGTTGAGTTTCATAATATTAACTATTGCATAGGTTCTAAATTACTTACAAAGAAAAATAAATCCATTGTTTCCCATCCATCTCTATCTAATTATATTAACCCTGGTGATCTATCTTCTACTTCAACCGATCCAATTCCTACAGCTTTTGGTAAGCAAGTTGTTATTAAAGACATGGTAATTCTACGTACCATCTGAAGAATGTCCTTCATATTTTAAAATTGCCTAAATCTCCTAAATCATTTAGATAGCCTAAATCATCCAAGACACCTAATGGACCCAAATAGATTTTGCAGCCAAAGATGAAATAACAAAAATAACCTATGTATTTTGTACATAAAATCATGCCAAAGAAAGATTGAGAGGATTTTATCAAGGGAGATTAGTTATATTCAAAAGGCCTTGTTGATTGATTTCAAAATCTAAATTATCCTATCCCTAACCAGATAATGAATTATCTTGACTATATAGAGAAACCCCTTGGCCCACAAGCACAAGGAATCTTAGAGCCCTTATCATCTAGAGTTTTCAATTAGAATCATGTTCTATTTGAGATGGGATTGGTGAAGAGTGGATGGCACCGCCTGTAATTCATGCATCCAAGGACAATCAAGAAGTATGTTATAAGGAAGTTAAATATAAATAATATAGAATAATGTGTGATAAAAATTAGACCCAACTATGATTGACTTAGATATTTTAATGGAACATCTACTTTCAGATGTTCATCTCCCTTATTATATGGTCGCACTTTGTGCATATTTTATCGTAAAAACACCAAAAACATTGTAGCTACTAAAAATATAAAAAAATACTCCATAAAATAACAAAAACATTCTCTCACACTTCTATACATTTATGCATTCCCATCACACCATGCTAAACTCTTTCCATTTTAAAAGCAAAGAAGCACCAATTCATCTTATCCCACACACTTGCCATTTTGTAAGATCATTATTTCTCCTTCCATCAGCTTTTTGTTTACTAGACCATTCTCATTTTTTCTCATATCTTCTATTTCTTCTATAACATCAATCATGTTGATCTGATCATCATTTTTCTTCTATCCCATTTCTTGGGAGAACTATATTTGGCCTGTAGTTCATGTTGGAACATGCATTCATAAAAATATGTAGGAAACATTCATTTTTCTTGTACATCTAGAGTCAGCTCGACCAACCGCTTCCTTTTCTTCTCTTCCCCCATCTCTTCTATCATTATTTCTCTTTAATTAGGGAACAATTGTTGTGTCATTTTTCTTGGTTATGTTGTGGTAGAAAGTAATTCCTCTATTGTACGTGCATGAACATTTGTCTTTAAACCACACTTAGTTTTTTTTTTAATCTATGTTTATTTGTGTTTTCTTGGTGTTTTTTTGTGCATTTGTATCTCTCCTTTTATTTATTCTCTTTTTTTCTTTTTATGATTTTTTATGTGATCATGGTCTTGTGTTTCCTTGTATTTTTTTGCTTGTCTCTTTTGTGTTTCAGAACATCTTGATGATTCAAATGGTTCTTGATTATTTATATATTGATCCTATGTTATTAAGTTGTTCTTGGACCATTTTAATTATTTTATTGTTGCTGGTGTCTTGTTTGTTTGTTTGATTTTACTTTTCTATTTTTTGTTTCAAAAAATTCTTGATGATTCATATGGATCTTGACTATTTATATCTTGATCCTATGTTATTAGGTTGTTCTTGGACCATTTTGTTTATTTGATTATTTTTGGTGTAATGTTTTTCTATTTTATTTTGTATTTATGTTCAACAATGTCTTTTCTTATCTCTTATGTTCAAGAATGTCTTGATGGTCCACATGGATCTTGATTATTTATATCTTCGTCTCATGTTGTTAAGATGTTCTTTCTTTTTTTTTTTAATATTATTATTTCTACTTAAATATTGATTGATCATATATTGATTTCAAGTTAGGTTTATTTATGTTTATCTTTTTCTTTATCTTTGCTTTTTTATTTAAATGTAAATCAATGTAGCTCTAGTTTTGGTCATTGTTTTATCATTATCCTTAGTTATAGGTCTTCACATTTGAACTAGCTCAGTGCAATTAGAATATGAGGTCATTCTAATTTCTTCATACTTATGATAACTAATACATTTTTCTATAGAAAACACTTTTTTCTCAGGTTTCAAAGTTTTAACATTAGCATCACTATGATGAATAGTTCTCAAGAACATTTCATATAGTCTAAGCTCAAGATATAAAAATTATGCATCAAGGTATCATACATTTTAGCAATCAAATCTATGCTTAGACATGCATCTATTCACATACATTGTGAGTCTAATCAATTCTTGTTCAGTGTCCATCATTCCTCTATCCATTATCTCCTAAACTTGGGTGAACTATATTGGCCTGAAGTTCACATTGGAACATGAGTCCATGGAATTATGTACGAATCATCCACTTGTATTATACATTTGAAGTCAGTTCAACCATTTCTCTTCTGATTTTTATCTTTCTCATCATATTGTGCATTCTCATATGATTGGTTTATGTGTCTTTCTAAGCCATTAAACCATCACATTTATGTTTACACCTGCTTACTTTAGCCTATACTTTAGGTTATATCCTTGAGCTATTTTTCTTGCCAATTTTACATGTTGGAGTACAACATTTGAACAATGTCAAAATCAAATCAGTCCTAAAAGGGTAAAACCAATATTTATTCTTTATCAATGATCAAAACTAGACCTACTACAACACAACTATCTTATCCCAATCAAATTTGCTCTACTAGGGCACCTCTTATTATCTTCTCTTTGGAGACCTAATTCTTGTGTTGTTTCCCTTATTAAAGTAGAATTTTCTCTCATTTCCCATAAGTACTAAGATCTCCACATTAATGGCCATGATGGTAATATTTTAGTGTGTAACCTAATTTAAGATTGATCAATACCATATATACGTAGTTTATACTCTAAAATTGGGTACATTTGAAGTGTATCCATTAGATTTATGGATTATATCTTTCCCATTACCCCCATCTACGAGGATCCATTATACCTATAAATTATATTTTTATTATTAATTGTAATCACATGTGGAAGCATTATCTCATCTAGATGTGTTCTATTCCATGGATTAATCTCTCAATATATCTCTCTTTTTAAGATTCCTTCTTTTTCTTTCATCCTAGTATGTTTTCTTGAGGGGGCATCATGAGTCTATTTCAATTTTTTCTTGACAACTATTTTCTTTGAAAATATGTTGCTTTGCCTGAATGTCTCACTATGCTTTGTTAAATAGGGGCAAAACGTAGACATGCAATTTCTAACACCATTTATGTTGTAATTGTCATCATTAATTGAATTGCACTCAATTAAACCTTTAAGGTCAAAATCATTAAAACACCCTACATAGTTTGAAATTTTTATATAAAAATAATAATTTAGGTGAAAGTATCCCTTAATGAGGCATTTTAATCTATGTGATACTTAACTTTTATCAATTCATTTTGAGTCAAAATGATGATTTCATCTTTTGTACTCTAGATCACTCTTTTCTCCTAATCCATTAGTACACATCATGTACCTTTATTGTTTTGTGTCAAAAACATTCTAAATAGCAATATATTTCCAACTCATTCTAACATCACCTTATACTTATTGTCAAGTTAAACTATGGCTTAGTAAACTA
>JARHVA010001836.1:2902500-2965000 GCA_037957365.1 Torreya grandis | reverse complement strand
TACGATTTTACTCAAACACTTTTTAATGTAATTTTAAGAACTTACATTGATTTCAAAATCAATCATAATAAACTTTATTTAGTGAATATTTAAGATTTAGAAATTTGTTATATGATACATCTCGTTAGAATCAAACTATTTAATTTTTTTATTCAACATTTTCCATATAAATTATATTAAAATAGTTAAATATTAAATTACACAAATATATATTTAATAGTTCGATTTGATAAAAGAATCCATATTGTATATACAAAATATTTTGATTTTAGTTTAATATAAAAAATTGTACATATACCTATCACTAAATACAACGATGAGATTTAGCTTACAAATTTAAGAATAATTATGTTTTGATTTCATATATAAATAGTTAAATTTGTATAAAATAATTTTTTTACTTGAGGTTCCAACAACTTAATTTACATGTTGAAAAAAAAAATTCCTATAAAACTCTCGCTGCATGCTCACTTGATTAAAAATAACAATATAAATTTTAATCTAACAATATTTTTTTGAATGTATAAATGAACCTAGTTTTATAAGTACCATTTAATATATTTGGAGAGCTTTGGTTAAATTCCATGTAAAATATAGGCTTGAGTGTTAGATAAAAGTATAGTTGAATTTTTTCAAACACACACTAGCCTTGAAACTAATATAAACAACCAATTTTACTACATAAATCAAAAAAATATATTTTGTGTTTGTACTTGGTTGTACTTATAGTAAATGATAATATAATTACATAGTGGTAGTGGTAGTAACAACAACAACAATAGTAGTAGAAACAGTAGTAGTATTACCTTAGTCTATCAAAGAGGATTAAATAATGAACCCAAACACTATCAAGGCAAAAATATCAATAGGCATATTGGATATAAAAAATACTTTGTATTAAATGTATTGAATGAAATATATATTACAAACCATGCATAAAAAAATCTCAACTTAGAGAATTAGAGTTGCCATGCAAATGTTGAAACTCTAAAAAACATTATTTAATTTCACCCTCTTAATTTTAGTGACTTATATTTTTATTAAGTATCACACGGAAGTTTGCATATATTTAAAAACCTTCCAAAATATTAACACTAAAATTAACCTATCAAATTAAATTAAACTGAATTTGATAGTTGGTTATAAAAATATACAAGTTATAAGAAAAGAAGAATGCTAAAAAATACTTAAATGCATTTTTAGACCCTTAAACGGTGATGTATGGCCTCTAAAAAATATCAAAAAAATACATAATAGGACAAGGAGGGATATGGATACAATGAGATTCTCAATATCGTCATTTTGGTGTGAAGGGATCAAACAGAGCTATGAATCAAAATTTATGCCCTCTAAAATTTTAGCCTCATTATTCTCATCATTATTCTATAGCTAAAAATAACTCAACTACTACAAGTTGATATTATTGTACTCTTAACATTTATTCTTATAAATTTTCATCATCTTTCATTATGAAATCCATGTATTGTCTTCCTATTGTAATCCTTTCCCACTATACCAAATACCTATTCTAGCTTCTCCACCTCATGTTAATTGTCTTTTTATCCAAAGCCTACACTATATTTTATTTCATCCTCTTTGTAAATATTTTTGTCAATTTAATTATTCATACTATTCTTTTGCCATATTCTCCACAAAAATCATATAAATCCAAAATATTAAATAATTGAGGGATATCAATTTTTTTGGTAAACTGATGCAAAAAAATTAAGCCAACCTTCTAGAGGCCATAAATTTTAACCCATAGATCCATTTTAGATCTTCCATAGAAAAAAATGACCATTTCAAAAAGTTTATTTATGACCTAAGGGGATCTATACCCTTAGATTAAATATTGATATTTTTTGGAGGCCAAACGTTATAATCTAAGGGTTTGAAATTAATATTTAATGATTTTTTTGAGAATTTTTTATTTTTAGAAATTGTATATTTTTAGAACTAGATGTCAAATTCAATTGAATTTTATCTCATAGGATAATTTAAGTATTTAGGATATTTGCATAATGTTTTAGATCCATGTGCACTTACATGTAAAACTTACTATAAATAATGGCTGCTAATAATATATGTTTTTTTGTTAAATTTTATTTTTGTCAAATTTTTGCATGTCCACTCTAATTTTTATGTTGAGGATTATTTAATCATGCCTTGGGTTTGTAAATATTTGAAAATTCAGTCAATACAAATCAATACATATTATTTTTTAGAATCTTGACCTATTGGTGTTTTTTTGTTTTGATAAATTTTTGGTTCATTATCTTGTATCAAAGTAAATTCGAATCTTGGAGAAGAATGACATTGAAAGAGGATGAAGAGATATTGTGTAGATGAACCAAGCTATACAAGAGCTATAGAGGTAATTTCAAAAATTAACCAAGGTTATAACAAATCAATAGAGAGGAGAAGGTGGTGACGAGGAAGACACAGATCATGATGAATAAGTTAAGTAAGAAGAATAATAACAAGAGTAGCCACCATCAATGAAAGAGAGGATGGTTTGGGATTTATAAGGAATAAATTAAGGAGTCAAATTTGATGTTCCAGAATATGGAGGCATTTTAAAACTAGATTACTTGATAGATTTGATGAATAGCATGGAGAAATTCTTGAATTGAAAGATTATGAGAGAAGGCAAGATGGTAAAATTTGCATGCAAGGAATTGAATGGTCATGTAATGATTTGGTGGGATCACTTTAAAAAGAGAAATAAAATGTATAGAGAATATTAATTACTAGAAAATTATGGAGAACAAGATGAGGGAGAAATATTATCTTGTTGATTATGCACAAACCTTACACAGAAGATTCCAAAATTTGAGGCAGAAAGATCAAAGTATAAAAGAGTATAAAATTAAATTTTATACGCTTTCCATATGAGTGGAGAATGATGAAACAAAAGATTATATCATTAAAAGGTATTTAAATGGTTTGAAATTTTCTATTCAAGATGAATTAAGCATGTAAAAAATTATTTACATGGAGAAGGCTTATCAGTTATCTTTGAAGGTAGAATAAAAACAAAATAGGTATAATTTTATAATAAAATATCTTGGTCCAAGAAGAGGTGAATCCCCTCTAAAGAGGGGATGATGTGGGTTTAATACCATCAGAGGTGGGTCTAATACCAATAGAGGTGAATCATCATATAGTGATCAAAGGCAAGATTATAATAGGTAAGGGTTTCAATACCAACAAAGAAGAAGAGGATTTTAAAGAGGAACAGGTTATGGTGGTGTTAGAGGATGGTTTATAAATCAACATAGATCTTGTGTCTATTATATATGTGGAGAATAAGGGTGCAAAGTATTTGAGTGTCGACACTATCAAGATAAGAAAAGGAGGTAAGGAGATCGCCCAAGAGTAAATCTAGTTGAGGATGAAATAAAAGAGAAAAATACTGAAGGTGCACCAGTATATGTTGTAGATAATCTCATGATGAAAAAACTATGATCATTCAGGGAGGAAACAAATACAAAATAAATAAGGCGGTGATTCATGGTTGTGATCAAATATTTTTTGAACAAGATGTACATGAAATGGAAAGGTCTGTAAAGTAATTATAGATGGTGGTAGTTGTGAAAATATGGTTTATAATGAAATAATTATGAAACTAAATCCTTAACATGAAAAGCATCTTAATCCTTATCAAATTTCATGGTTTAAAAATGGAATGATGTTATAGTAGATAAAAGGTACTTAATCAAGTTTTACATAGAAAAGAGTTATAATGATGAAATATGGTGTGATATAATTTTGATTGATGCATGTCATGTGTTATTAGAAGAAACATGGTAATTTGATAGGAAATTAATTCATGATGGAGAAAAGAACATGTAAACTTTTTGGAAGAGAAGATACAAAGGTAGTTTTGTTACCTCTTCAAAAGGAAGAGAAGATAGAAAACATAATCTCTACTAAGTAATTTATCCAAGATATGAAGGTAATAGGTTTCATTATGAATTAGTAGCAAAGATTGAAGAAACATAAATGGTCCCCATACCAATAAAATCATCAAGAGTGTTGACATAATATGCATATGTTATCCCTGATGTGTTACTAGATGGTTTACTATTAAAGATAAATATACAACATTAAATTGATTTGATTCTAAGGTAAGATCTACCCATTCAAACAACTTATAGGATGAGCGCAATAGAACATGCATAATTAAATAAATAGGTTACTGAATTATTAATAAACAAGGTGATAAGGGAGAGTATGATTCCATGCACGATACCATCTTTTCTAACTCCATAGAAATATGGAGGATGGAGAATATATGTGTATAGTAGAGTAATTAATAAAATTATAATAAAGTATAGGTTTCTTATACCTCATTTAGATGATATGATGGATGTGCTTTGAAGAGAAAAATATTTTAGAAAGATTTATCTAAGGAGTGGTTATTATCATATTCTAATTCATGAAAGAGATGAGTGAAAAATTATATTGAAGACTAGGGATGGCTTATATGAGTGGATGCTAATGCCATTCAGATTATCTAATGCAACTAACACATTTATGACGGTGATGAATATAGTATTGTGAGAATATATTGATAGGTTTGTGGTTATTCATTTTGATAATATTTTGATATTAAGTAATACTAAAAAATAACACTTACAAAATTTGGGAATGGTAATGGATTTTCTAAGAAAGGATAAGTTGTACGCAAATTTAAAGAATTACAGGTTTATGTAAAACAATTTGGTATTTTTAAATTTTTTAATTTTAGTAGATGATGTGCAAATGGATGATGAAAAGATAAAGGAAATTGTTGAGTGGCCTATTCCAAGAAGCATTGTAGAGGTAACAAGCTTTCACGGTTTTAAAATAGTCTCAGATTGCATGAGAGGGAATAAATTTTAATGGACTAAAGCAGCCAGATTACAAAAAGACCAATTTTAGCATAACTATATTTTAATAAAGTTTTTGAGGTTGATTATGATGCTTAATTTGTGAGAATTGGTACTATGTTGAATTAAGAAGGAAAGCAAATATCATATTTTAGTAAGAAATTTAATGAGGTAAGAACAAAATATTCTACTTATGATGTTGAACGTTATGAAAGTGTACAAGTATTAAGCTATTGGAGGCATTCTTTGGTGTCTAAGGAGTTTATATTATTTATAGATCATGAGTCTTTGAAGTATGTGAATATGTAAAAGAAGTTTAATAGTAAGCATGAAAAGTGAGTTTCTTTCTTACAGGTGTATACTTTTGTGTTGAAGCATAAATCAGAGAAAGAAAATTAGGTAGTTGATGTATTGAGTAAGAGGTTAGTATTATTAACTAATATGGTGAGTGAAGTAGTTGGATTTGAAGATATTAAATAATTATATGATTGTGATCCATATTTTGGCAAGATAGTTGAGCAATGCAGAAATCCATTAATAGGTGGGACGAATGCTATTCATGACGAGTATCTTATATGAGAAGGTTATCTCTTCAAAGGGAAATAATTGTGCATTTCAATTGGGTCTGTATGAGACAATATAATACGAGAATTACATAGTGATGATTTGGATGGACATTGTGGTAAGATGAAGACAATAGCTTTGGTGGAGGAAAAGTGTTTTTGGATAAAGATGAAGACAAATATGATAAGGTCTATTTAAAGGTACAAAATATGTTGAGTGGCTAAAGGCCATGCACAAAATACTGGATTATATATGCCATAACTAGTCCCAAGAGGGTTGTGGACAAATTTGAGTATGGATTTTATGTTGGGATTAAAAAATACACAAAGAGCTAATTATTCAATTTTTAGTTTTGTAGATAGATTTTTTAAAAGGGTTTATTTCATTACATGAAAGAAAATTAATGATGCCACTAGAGTTTTACAATTATTTTTTAAGGATATTGTTAGATTGTATGGTGTTCCAAAAACTATTACTTCAGATAGGGACACAATATTTCTAAGTAATTTTAAAGGAATTTTTAGAAGAGGATGGTTACTAAGATATAAATCAGTAGTGCATATCACCCATAAATAGATGGACAAATGGAAATTGTGAATAGGAGCTTGGGAAATTTATTAAGATGCATAGTGCGTGAGAAGCCCAAGCAATGGGACTTGGCTTTACCACAAGTTGAGTTTGCATATAATAGCTTAGTGAATATATCTTCAAGAAATTTAAATTTTCAAATCGTTTATGGGAGAAATCATATGGATATTTTATATTTGGTTCAATTACCAATTATAGATTGAACTAGTGATGATGCAAAAGCCTTTGCACAACATATGCAGCAGTTGTAAGAGGAGTAAGAAAAATGTTGTGGGAAAGTAATAAGAAATATAAAGTAGTGACAGATGTTAGAAGGAGATCCAAGGTATTTGAATAAGGAGATTTGGTAATATTTTACTTCAGGAAAGAAATATTTCTTAAAGGCATGTACAACAAGTTGAAGTACAAGAAAATTGGACCATGTAGAATTGTGAAGAAAATCAATGACAATGTTTATGAAGTGAGTTTACCATAAAATTTTGATATATCTATAGTATTTAATGTTTCATATTTAAATTAATTTCATGGGGAAGATGAGAAAGGAGACGAAGATGAAGATGTAAATTGGGAGTAGTATTTTCTAAAGAAAAAGAAACAAAAAATAGTGTAGGTTTTGGATATGAAAATAGTGAGCAAAAGGTAAGGGAATTATAATAGGTATTTGGTGTAGTGTAAATAAGGGTAGAAAGAAGAAAACATTTGGATTATAGCATGGGAGTTTAATAAGATAAAAAAAATAAAAAATTTAGTAGCACAATCAGGGCAGCTCATAGGAGCTGAGTTATTTTCAACTAGAGGATAATGATGTAGAAAAAAGGCCAACCTTCTGGAGGCCATAAATTTCAACCCATATCTCCTTTTGAGCTCTTCCACATGCCAAAAATATGATCTCAAAAATATAAATTTCTCCATAAGGGGATTTATCCTTTTATACTTGATTTATATATTTTTTCAAGGTCAAATGTGATCATTTGAGGGTCCGAAATTAACATTGAATGATTTTTTTAGAATTTTCTATTTTTAAAAATTATATAATTTTAGAACCAAACATTAACTTAAATATAATTTCATCCCATTTGATAATTTTAGAATTTAAGATATGTATGGAAATATTTAGAGCGAAATGTGCTTGCATCTAAAAATTACTATAAATAGTAGCTGATAAAAATAAACATTTTTTTAGATTTTATTTTTTTCAAATTTTTACATGTCAATTATAATTTTTTAGTTGAGGCTTATTTAAGCATAGTTTGGGTTTGTAAAATTTTTATAGGTCATTAAATATGAATCAATACAAGTTATTGTTAATAATCTTTTCCTATTGGTATTTTTTATCTTGATAGTTTCTAGGTTCATTATAAACTCACCTCATAAGCATTGTCATTGATTTTATTCACAATTTTGTAGGTCCAATTTTCTTATACTTCAACTTATTGTATTTGATTTTAAAAAACATTTATTTACTCAAATAAACTATTAAAAAAATACTTTTTAAAATATCTTTAACCTTTTTATGACATTTGATATTGCTTTATACTTCTTGTTACTTTTCTGTAAATTTCTTCGCACCTGTTCTATCAACTATTGTATTTACTATGGAAATTCTTTTGTATCATCACTAACATATTTTTTATTTGGTAATTATACCAAATCTCAAAGACTCATAGGATTTATCCCATAAAATATTTAATAATTTTCTTTTCCTATTGATCTATTCATAAAAATTTTATATGAAAACTTAACTTGTGGTAAAACCAAATCTCATTGTTTAGTCTTCTATCCAACTATGCATCTCAAAAAAAAATTCGAAGCTCATGTTTATAAATTTTATCTTTCCATATGTTGGCGGTGGTATTCACTATTAAATTATAGATTACTTCCCATCTTATTCAATAATATTTTACAAAAAAGATAGAAATTTTGTCTCGCTATTTGATGTAATCATTTTTTTAACACCATAAAATCTCACAATATCCTTAAAAAATAGTTTTTGAACTCTAGTGGCATCATTGTTTTTCTTACATGCAATAAAATGAACCATCTTATAAAATATGTTTATAACTACAAAAATTGAATCATTACCTCTGTGTGTCCTTGGTAATCTAATCACAAACCCATACTCAAGTCTATCCTTGGTCTTCTTCAAATTAGTAATGGCATGTACATCCTTGTATTCTATGAATTTCATTTAGCCCCCTGGCATATCCTATATCTTGAAACATATATTCTCATGTCTCTCTTCATATTTGGCCAAAAAATCTTCTCCTCTAACAAAATTTATTTTCTTTGTATTATCAAAATGTCCACCTAAACCACCACCATGTAACTCTCTTATAATATTGTCTCTTAGAGACCAATTGGAATACATAAATGTTTTTCTTTTAAGAAATAATCATCATCTACAAAGTAATCATCGTAAGGATTTTTCGTCTCACCTATTAATATATTCCTACATTTCATAATTATCTTTCCACAGTTTAGATGATCATCATTTACTTGCTCAATAACTTCAAATCCAAGTACTTTACTCACCACACTACAGTTAGCAACCCCAATCACCTGTTCAAAGCATCATCTACCTAATTTTTCTTTCTTGATTTAGTATTAAAAAAAAAATTACATCCCTATAAAAGAATGCATCCAATTTATATGCATTGTATTTATCTTCTTTTGATTGTTCATATGCTTCAAGGCCTCATGATCCATAGATATGATAACCTATTTAGGCATCAAATAATACCTCTAATGCCTTAATTATTGTAAAATGACATGAAATTGAACATAATATGTAGAAAATTTTATTTTTACCTCATTTAATTTCTCACTTAAATATGTTATTAGTTTTCCTTCTTGACTAAACATAACAAACACCAATTATTACAAACGAAGCATCATAATCAAACTCAATTACTTTGCTAAAATAGGTTTTTTTGTAATATTCTTCTTCAAAAATTTAAATATATTTGTTATTATTATTTTCCTCTCATACAACTTGTTATTAGTGCTACAAGACTACTAAAATTCTTTATAATTTTTTTTAACAATTTGATAAACTAAAGAAACTTCTTACCTTTGTGATTCTCTATGAAATAGGTCACTCAACAATTGAATTTACTTTTTATTCACCCATTCTTATACTATTTATAGAAACTATAAATCTCAAAAACACTAAAATGTATTGTATAAACATTCACATATTTAAATTTGCATAGAGCTTGTCCTTTTTAACAATATTATTACCATTCTTAAATGCCTTAAGTGCTCTTTATTTTTACTAAATATAAAAATATTATCAAAATAGACCACGTTAAAGTTAAAAATATAATCTTATAGCACTATGTTCATCACCCTCATAAATGTCTTAGTTGCATTAGATAATTTAAATGAAATCACCATCCACTCATATAAACCATCTCTTGTCTTAAAGGTTGTTTTCCATTCATCTCCATGAATTAGAATCTAAGAATAACCACTCTTTATATCATTCTTGAAAAAATATTTTCATCCTCTATGATTATTTATCCTATCATTTAAACATGTATAAATAATCTATACCTGATTGGCTTTATTGGATCAGTATCATATACTTTCTTAATAACTTCAAATCTAACTACTTTACTCACCATAGTATAATTTGTAACCCTAATTGCCTGCTCAAAAGAATCATCTACTTGATTTTGCTTTCTTGATTTATCCTTCAAAATAAAATTATATCCCTATAAGATAGACACCCACTTTGTATGCCTACTATTTATGTTATTTTGATTGTTCATATGCTTCAACACCTAATGATTAGTAAATATTATAAACTCCATAGGCACCAAATAATGCCTCCATTGTCTTAATGCTTGTACAATGACATGAAATTCAATGTCATATGTAGAATACTTTTTTGTTACCTCATTTAATTTCTCACTTAAATATGTTATTGGTTTTCCTTCTTGACTAAACAAAACACCAATTCCTACAAATGAAGCATTAGAATCATCCTCAAATACTTTGCTAAAATTTGGTAATGCTAAAATAAGTTTTTTTGTAATCTTCTTCAAAAATTCAAATATATCAATTATTGTTCTTGTCCATGTAAATTATTTTCCTCTCATATAATTTGTTATTGGTGAAACAAGACTACTAATATTCTTAATGAAATTTTTGTAATAACTTGATAAACTAAATAAACATCTTACCTTTGCGATGCTCTTTGGAATAGCTCACTCAAAAATTGACTTTACTTTTTCTTGACCTATTCTTACACTATTTACTAAAACCACAAATCTCAAAAATACCAATCTATTGTTGATAAACATTCCCTTATTTAAATTTATATATAGCTTCTACTTTCTTAGAAAATTTAATACCATTCTTAAATGCCTTAAGTGTTCATCTTTAGTTTTACTGAATATCAAAATATCATCAAAATAAATCATCATAAACTTAGTAATATAATCTCAGAACAATATGTTTATCAACCTCATAAATGATTACATAATTTGAATGAAATCACCGTCCACTCATATAAACAATCTCTTGTCTTTAATTTTATTTTACATTCATCTCCATGAATTACAATTTGATAATAACCATTCTTTAGATCAATCTTACTAAAATATTTTCCTCATACATGTAAATTTATCCTATCATCTAAACAAGTATAGGAAATATATATTTGATTGTAATTTGAATGATTCTTCTACTATCCACACACATCCTCCACCTTCCATATTTATTTTTAGTTAACAATGTTGGTCTTGTAAAAAGACTCATCCTATCACTTATTACACCTTCCTCACTAGTTCAATAACATGTTTATTCAATTTTACATGTTCTATTAAACTCATCCTATAAGCTTATTGGTTGGGCATATCTGATTCTAGAATCACATCAATATGATGTTGAATATCTCTCCTTTCTAGTAAACCATATGGTAACTCATCAAGTATAACATCTATATATTCTATCAAAACTACTACTACTTCTATTGGTATTTTCACCACTTTTATGTATTCTATCTTTGTTAATAATATATTAAAAGACCTATCATATTCATGTATTTCATAATTTATTTTGCAAACATGACTTCATCTTTCCTTTGTTCTTGTAGAGGTGACAAAACTACCTTCATACCACTTTTCCAAAAACAATGTTTTTTTTCTCTATCATAAATTAAATTTTTATTAAACTACCATGGACTTTTGAATGACAAGTGACATGTATTCATTTTTATAATGTCACACCATATTTCATCTGTATATGTTTTTCTTATATAAAACTTGATTAATCACCTTTTATTTACTATAACTTCATTACCTTTATTAAACCATGAATTTTGATAAGACTTAGGATGATTTTCACACTCTAAACCTAGTTTCCTAATCATATTATTAGAAGCCATATTTTCAAAACTAGCACCATTTACAGTTATTTTTCATATATTAACTCTTTAGGTAAACCTTGTTTGAAAAGTATTTTCTCTCAACCATGCATCACCAACTTTTTTATTTTTCACATGTTCTTTATTTGGAGCAATCATTGTTCTTCTGATCTTGAGATTTTTTCTAGTATCTGTTGTTAGAACTTTAGTATTTTATCTTATGTCTCAAACTTAAATAAATGCATTCTTCGGTGATCCTCCTGCCTCCTTTCTTCATCTTTATAGTGTAATCACTCTAACACTATATGTTATTCTTCTCCACATCTATAGAAAACATAATATTTGAGTTGATTTTGAATATATCCTCTACCACCACTATAGCCTTGTCCTCTCTAAAACCATATTCCTCTTTCTAGGTATTGAAACCCTTATATGTTATCTTCTTTTCCCTCTACACAAAGTGATGATTATTCTTTTTTAATATTAAACCCACCTCCATTTGTATTAAATCCACCTCATCCAGTTATTGTAGAGGATTATACTCTTCTTTTCCTAAATTATGTTCTTCTAAAATCATGTTTATTTTTTTTCTTCTACCTTCAAAGCTAATTGATAAAACACGTCCATGAAAATTATTCTAAACATGATTAATTAATTGATATGTAGTAGTTATTTTCCATAACAAGTTAAATTATGATATTCCTATCATGATTCAACTATGTAGTTTTACATACCTTTGAATCCTGATAGCAATATCATAATGATTAATTCATATTGAATAGAAAAATTCAAACTATTTACACACCTAAAATCCATCTATTATTCTATGTCATCATGTTCCACTTGTATCAAAATATTGTAAAAATCATATGTATACTCTTACATAGTTTGATCCTTTTGCCTTCAATTATGGAATCTTATATACATGGTTTGTGCAGAATCCACAGGGAAAATTTTCTCCCTTGGCTTCTTCCCCATATTTTTTCATGAGTTGATTTTAATTTTACCTTTTCACTGTCCTTATTTCCATAGGTGATCCCACTAAATCATTTCATGACCCTTCAAATTTTTGAATGCAAAATATACCCTTTTATTTTCTTTCATAGTTCTTCATTTGAAAAAAAATCATGTTTTTCATCCAATATACCAACTCCTATGGTTTTAAACTTCCTCCATAATCTTCAATATGAAATTTTACTCCTTCATTCTTAATTATAAATCTATAACCATCCCCTCTTTTATTGATGTTAGTTGTTCTTGTTAATCCTCTTGCATAATTTCTTCTTCATGATTTGTGTCATCTTGAACTTCATATTATACACTCCATTGCCTTTGTTTTTTAGTAATTCTAGTGAATTATTCTACTTAACTATAAAGCTATTGGATAGTCCTATTTATCTATGTAATTTCTCCTCGTCGTCTTACCATCTCTTACATGTCAAAGATTTGAACTTGATCTAATATGAAATAATGAACGTGAACACTATCAAGGCAAAATTATAAATAGGCATAGTAATTCTTAAAGAATAAGTTCTATATTGATCATATTGAATTCAATAAATAATTATAAACCATGATTAAATAAATATCAACTCAAAACTATAGTTGATATGAAAAATTTAAAACTCTAAAAAATATTAAAACCTGACTTCCTATTTTTCTATGTATCGCATGTAAGTGTGTGAAACTCTTAAAATCTCACAAAATATTCTAAACCCTAAAATTAACCTATGAAAAGAAATTCAATTGAAGTTGACGTCTATTTATAAAAATATATAATTTACAAAAAGAGAAAAAACTTGACAAAATACTAAAATGCATTTTTTGACTCTCAGATGGTCATGTATGGCCTCTAAAAATATTCAAAATATCTATAAATAGATAGGGAAGGTTATGGATACATAGAGATTTTTGAGATTTTCTTTGTAACATAAAGGAGATATCAAACAAAGCTATGGATCAAAAGATATGGCCTGTGTAAGTTTGGCATCATTTTTCACATTATAAAAGAAATGTGTGATGTTGAGGATGTGTTGAAATTAAAAAAAGTTTTGTTTTAAATATAGAATAAAAAAAGTGAGCCATGGTAACCAATGAGATTAGGAGAGTTATTTCAAGCATACGAGCCTAGTTTTAGTTGTGGTTTATATTTTCAAGGCTATTAATGTCCATTGGTTATTTTCAAGGCTAATGTTGGTATCCTTGGACTGGTTATGGTCATGTTGGTATATATGGTATATGGGGTAGATGGGATAGGATTCTAATTCTGTCCTAGACCGATTCGTAGCTCTGGCCAAAAGTAAATATCTAATAAAAAAAGCGAACCACTTACTACATTACAACCCACCATCACCCTTTAGATACGATTAAATAATGTCTCTCATGATGATGATGATGATGATGATGATGATGATGATGATGATGATGATGATGATGATGATGATGATGATGATGTTGATGATGTGCAATCACATCTAAAAACATGTGTAAGATAATTAACAAAAAAATAATTAGAAAGGAAGACATTGAGTCAACTTTAAGAAACCTGCTAATGAAAAAATTATTAAACTACCTCTTATGTGTAAATTAATTGATAGATTTACTAGAGGTGGTTTTTAAGATTAATTCAATGCTTATTATTTACATGATAAGGGGAAGTCAAAAATGCAAGATAAAAGGTGGTTACCCTAAATTATTGACACAACAAAAAATTATTGAATTATTGGGGTTGCCATTCAGATTTCTAGGCTTCAATAATTGTCATTAAGACATATTTTTATTTAGTTGAAGCTAAATTATTTCTTTCCTACATTCTGTAATATAATTTATAGATTTATGAGATCAATTTTAATGTAATTTGGAAAGTCAAAGTTAGGATTCACTTTCAAATTTAAATTTGTCCAGATATAATTTACCATGGCTTCAACTTGTAGATTAGATAGAAAAATGAAACTAGTGGCTGAATACAAGTTACAGTGGCTAGTAAAGGTCACCACAATCATAGAAAAGAAGTCAATTTGAGGAGTTATCATTATATACAAGATTATAGTGAATAATGTTATCAACTCAACATTCATGAGTCTATGCATTGACAATGATGATATGGTCTTGACAATTTTAATTATTTAAATGCTCCACCATATATTTTATAAAGTCACCTTCAATTCATAGGATTGTTATCTCTATTCATAAAAAGTTGATGTTATATAAATATATTTTATTAACTTTTTAAGTGTTTTATATCTTTTTTTCTTATTTCAAAGTGATTTTATTTGTATTTTAAAATGTATGGGTTAAAAAAATTAATGGTATTTTTTTAATGATCATAACATTTGAACCTTCCATACATTACTACCAGTGTTGGTTACTTCACTTCCCCTGCTATGACTCAAGATAATGATACTACGCACCTATTTCTGTGTGTGAACCCTATGAATCAACTTTCAACTTCCCTAACTTGATTCTATTTGATAATCCATTTCCAACTACAAACACCAATCTATTCTTATTATTTTAGATAACTATATTTTATTAATTTTAATGTGTTTTCTTAGTCTCTTTTTATTTTATTTTGGAATGACATAGTTTTTATTCAAAATTGTGTGTTAAAAAAATTGGATGGTTTTGTTTTCCATGTGCAAAATAATAGAGTCTTCCATATAGATGAAGCAAAGGATAATAAGCAATAGGTATTTTGTTATTTTGTAGACTTTCATAAAGCATTTGATATAGTACCAAGTCATCTTTTGATCTAGAGGCTTAAACAGTTGGGTCTTTATGATATGTTAATTTATATTTTCATGAATTTATATGAGAAACTTTTTGGGCATATTTATACCAAAATGAGTAATACTAATGACATCCATAGTACCATAGGTGTGAAACAAGGTTATCAATCCACTCTCACCTAAACCTTTTGGGATCTATATTGATGAATTAAAAGATCTTATCTCCACAAATTTAGGTATAATGAATAATTGTAGCCTCTTTAAGATATATATTGATATTTTATTATTTGTAGATGACATTATTTTGCTTTCATACTCAATTACAAGACTTCAAAATCATTTTGATGCATTTATAAATTTTTATGATAAGAAATTACTTGAGTTAAATATTTCAAAAAAAAAACTTGGAATTAAATATAACCAAGAAAGTGATGTCTACAATGAATTTGATGTACAAAGGAAACTAGGTTGAGGTGGTGTAGTCTTACACCTACTTGGATGTGGTTTTATCTGGACTACCTTTTAGGTTTATTTTCGTAACATAATAAATATTTAGCAAAGGGTACACAACATACATAGCCTTAAAAATACAATGTTTTAAGCTATAATTTCAATATATTTAGACAAAGATTCAACTTTTTCATACATTGGTTACACTAGAAATATTATATGGATGTGATGTTTGGGGTCCATATTTGAGATAGAATGATTTCAAATATATGGAATGATTTTTCATTTCCATTTTATCAAATAACTTTCAAACCAAAATAATCATTCCTCATTCAATTAATCTTACAGAGTTTGAAATTTGTCCCTCTTTTATCTCTTTATTTTATAATGTTTTCACTATGTTTCATAGGCTTCGATGGATGTCAAAAATAATTTTTGGTTAGAACATGTATCCATATTTGGCACTCCAATATTCTTTTCAACTTGTCAAAAAAGTATGCAAATCTTGTTGGTATGCAAGAGTTATTACTCTCCTTCAGAAGTTGAATAATGATATTAAAATAATATCTACTCTTGGGTTTTATATTAATGATCCTCAACTCACTAACCATGAAGTTAACATGGTTATACATGAATAAATCACTATGTATTATTTTAAAGTTATATGTTTTGCTCGAAAATAACCTTTAAAATAAAAATTGTTTCACAATTTTCAACTTTATTCCCCCTTTCATGAAGATGAAAGTCAAATTCACGAATACATGAAGATTTTTTTTCCTTCATGCCTAAGGATCCCTTTAGCTCAATTTCACATTTTATCTTACCTAATATAGATGGAATCTAATCTTAACCTCCCAAAACATCAGAGTATATTTCAATTATGTTTTCTAGATCCTGAAAGTGAAGAGTATTTTATATTCAAGTGTCCCATCTACTATGAAATTCATGGTAGATTTCATTTTACTTTTAGATATTCCAATGGATATTTAGGTATCCTCATTCAATATGAATATTAGGAAGTGTTTATATTTATTTATTCATGAGACACATCAACTTTGGCAAAAAACACTCAAATCAAACTCCTTAGATACAAATAAATACATGCATATCAATTATTACTACCAAATAATAGATTTTAGAAATCTTAGGAGATTTCATGCATAGACAACTTGATGTAGATCTATCAAACAATGTTCAATATATTGGTTTCAAGCTCATCAACATTTTGCTAGTTGATTTATTATTTCTATTTTCTATTTTTGGAGATGCTTTTGGCACTCTTTTTGTGTAGTGGTTCATGTAGTGTCTTTTTTAATCTCATAGGCCATTCTTGGCCTTTAGTGGAAATTAATATCCAAATAAAATTAAAATTAAATTAAATATTTTTTTATGAATATTGTCCTCATGGCATAATTATACCCTAAAAAAATAGACTGATTGATTTGATATAATGAATATCCACTCTCGATATGGCAGGGTCAATTTTAATGTTAATTTTAGGAAGGTGATTAGCTTTATATCTTAATCATCTCAGTGAAAAATATGTAAATAATAAGATATTATGTTTATGATTTTGTTATAAAATAATTATAAATTAATATTTATTTTATTATAACTTTGATTTATATTTATTTTATATCATAAATTAAATTATAACATGGATTTTTTTAAATAATTGTATTATTTTTTTACTTAGGTCACCACCCATGATTCTTCATTAAAAATAATAATTTATTATTGAATAATAAACTTGTACTATTTAAATAGGGTAGGGGGAAATAGGCACATTAGTATTAAATGAAAGGGTGGTTACTGATAAATTCAAGAAATAGGTTTACCTATTTTTTTTCATGATATCATATTGTACCCTAATGTAACACCTCGTTTGAAGAACACAATTATTAAAAACAAACAGATATTAAGAATAACACCATTAAAATAAGTCTTATTAATGTAATTATTTTTTATAGATGATTAAAAATTAATAGATAACTCAATACCATAATAATTATTAATAATATTTTTAATAGTAACATGAATAGTATTAATAATAACAGGATAATGTTTGAATATGAGGATAAGTTCATAGTTATATTCTCTTATTTTTGTATAAATAAACACACCTTCAACACTTTAAAAATAGGATTAGGTTTTTCTATCCCTCATTTCTGTATCCCTAAGGAGGACTTCATCATAAGTATTGATAGTGTCTTAATGATCCTTCTTTTAAACATTAATAGAGAGGTTAGGAAGGATTGTGTAATAGAATTACAGTGTGCCAAACATCATTCTAGGAACATAGCTAAATAAAAATGGGGAGATCTTAAATTTTTAAAAATAAACCAAGACATCATGATCCTCAATCCAGATAAGGGTAATGCCATTATTATTTTGAATAGTAGGGATTATGAGTTTAAGAAGTAAGACCACCTAGATAATAGTGGGAGATACAAGAGGCTCAATGATAACTTTATTTCCCACAATTTAAATAATTTGATGAAGGTTATAAAATATTTTAAACTAAATGTCTTGACCAAGGAAAACTTATTTCCCAATAAATAAATTTCTTATCCCTATCTATGGTGGTCCAAAGATCCATAAATAAGGTAATCATGTAAGGCCTATTATTAACATAACTAGTACCCCCATATATCATATTATAGCTTTCTTGGAAATTATATTTAAATGTAAAGTGGTCCAAACTTCTTATTTTGTCCAAAACTCAAGTGATTTCATAGAATTTATTAAGGAGAAGAAGTTTAAAAATACTGAGTTTTTAGTTATCTTTTATATAGTATCGTTGTTTAAAAAAATGTTATTGAATAAGACATAGAAGTGGTATTTAATCTCACCAATGATGAAACAACCTCCTTAGTAGCTTTGCAGCTAAATTCAACCTTTTTCTCCTTTAAAGGTGTTATCTATGAATAATGTGATGACATGACAATGGATCCCACATCTTCATAGTTTTTTTTAAGGATAGGGATCTACAGTCCTTTCCTTTGAAACCCAAATGGTGAAAGAGGTATTTTGAGGAAAACAATATATGCTAAAAATATGAAAGGGATAGTTTATAAGATTTCCACTCCAAATTTCATATTCTAAAGGTCATTATAAAATTTACCAAGAAAATTAAGGTAGATGGGAACCTACATTTCTTAGATGTGCTTATTTCAATCGATGGGAATACCTCTCTGGCCATGAAGGTTTACAAAAAAGGCACCTACCTTGACCTTTATTTTTGTGCCCCTTCACATAATTACCCAACACATAAGGCATTATTGTTGAAAACTCTAGCCATTATATTTCTTGAAATTTGTGACAAAGACAACCTTGATAAATAAAAGGATCATTTAAAAAGGATTTTATAATTAATGATTACACATGAAAAACAATCATTAGGGATATCAAATAAGTAAAGGATAATATCAACCTACGTAGAAAAAATAACCTCCAATTGGACTCCCAATAGATTTATTACCCTATATTTAAGGTACTTATAAAAAGATATTTACAAAAATTGAGAGAAAAAACTCCAAACCACCTTCCTTCCTATTCATAAGTTTAAAATGTAAAGGGATGGTTAAGTACTCTTTGGAATAAAGTCAAAAAAATTGAGTGCTCTTATGTAATCCCTTACATTTGAGAAACAAGAAGGTCCATCAACATGAGAATTAAGAAACATTTTTCTAACATTCATTTATAAAGGAAAGATAAACCAACTCTCGTGGAACATTCTTGTTATAAAAAGAAATGGTAAATGCATTAAATATGCTAGGTTCATCATCATCAAATATTTTCATAAACTAAAAATTAAGGAATCCATTGAAATTAGGAAAAACTACTTTAATCTTAATGGGGATGAATTTTCGTGATAGGTTATATTTGGAGACGCATTATCAATAATATATAAGATATGTATTATTTAATAATTTTATTTATTTGACTTTGTTAGATTACCATTATTTAATTTCAAACATTTAACTTATAAATTAATCTAGTAATATTATTTTAATTTTCACATTTAACATTTTCAATCACACTGGTAATTAAATCCCTATTAAGTTAATTGTTAATTTTTTATCAATCAACAAATATGTTTTAGGTTAATAATCCCTAGTTTATGGGTTTGGTTCTTGTTATCTATTTTTTTTTCAAAATTATGGTCTTCTAATGATGCGTTACATTGGGGCATGAGATAAAAACATGATAATAGAATATTTGAACACATTTCAAGACTTTATCAATGACTACCTTCTCATTTAATACCTCATGTGACCATTAAACATTATTTTATTTTAGTATATGTTTGATGTTCAATAATTGATTATTTATCCTAATGATTGATCAAATGTGATGATCTAAAACATTGAAAAAATGATGAGGACATGATTAATCCAAAAAAACTTTATTTATTCATAATGTGAAACCATAAAATATCTAAAATTATAAGATGATTTATAATCAAAAAGAGGTTAAATTATATGTACAAAAATAATTTAAAAAATAAATAACAATTTTTTTTATAATATATTCATACTAATTTATAAAAATAGGAAATTTAAATACCATCAAAAAATTGGTCAATGACTTATTATCAATATCATCTTGTAGGAAACATAAATATATAATATTAAGCACATGAAGTTTTAAGTTGTCCTTGGAAGAGAAGGGTCATCCTTAAATGAGAGAATAATCTATAATTAGATCATTAGAGGGTATTTACACATTTAATCAAACACCTTTCACATACACATTAATGAGAGGATGAGAAACAATCACTCTCAACATGACTTGATTAACTATTTCACTTGAGCCATCCTCCATAGTCAGACAAGATGTTATCAGATCAATAAAAAAATTAAAAAAAATAACTCGTATTACATTTGAATACTTAAATTTGGTCCAAATGACCTTATTTTAATGTACACATGTTAGTTAAGTATTTAATTAAGATACTAAATATATTTAATATAAACTTGGTATCTAATTATAAAAATAGAAACATTATCTAGAAAATTTTCAATAACTATTTTACATAAATGATTAAAATAAGGTGATTTAATATTTTATCATGTGACATTTTTCATTTTATCAAATTAAAATTATAATTATACCTATAAACTTTGGATTATTATTTCAACATTCTTTTTTTAAATACAAAGCTAATACATTCAAAATGATTAAACAAATAAAACAAACATTCATGCAATCTACATAAATGTAATGATATATCATTATTTATTAATCCAAATTACATATATCGATAACTCATCTTAAAACCCTAAACTATCCCAAGAACAATTATTGAAGGTTTGACTTTACTTTTGTTGAAGAAACATAACTTAAATCATCATACATCAAAAACTTCTATCCTCTAAAATCTGAACATGTTATTCCTCTTAATTCATAGTAAAAGGTAATGTTACCCATGTATTATGAAATATATCATTTAAAATATATTCCATTCCGATTTAAAAAAAAAAAAAAAAAAAAACATTCATAATAATAGGTAAACAATGTGATTTACATAACTATAGAACACTCAATTATTACACCAAAAACATCATAATCCCAGAGAATAAAAATAATTGCCCATTTTCTAGACATTAAGAACACAAATAATATCTAAATCATAGCCTTTAAAATAAATATTAATATTAAAAACCTTTATAATTTAATATACCAACATGAAATTATCTATTAGATTCTTCCAAAGCCCCTAGAGCAGACAACATTATGATGAGATGAAGAATGAGGATTGTCCATGTCATTTACCCTAAATCACATTCAAAACATAATTCTAAATAAAGTTATTTTGTGTGTTTCTATTAACACCAAACACATTCATCATTTTCATCAAATTTTATTCAAGTTTTTTCATTATAATAACATCTTATTTTGAAATATATATGGAGTTATCTATTTAATATTCATTTCTATAGTGAGTAAATGTCTTATTTTTAAAGATGTATGGAGTTATTTATTTAATATACATTTCTATAATGAATAAATTTTCTATGTTTGTATAAATTGATTATTATTATCATTATCATTTTATTATCCACAAAGCATGATGGAAGGAGAGCATCATTGAAAATGGTGGGGTAGATGGAGCTAGTGAATGATGAAAGAGGAGTTTTTAAGACAACTATACACACAAAAATAGACTAATAATGTTATATGCATTGTGTGTTTGGATTATTATTTATTATAGTTGCATGTTTTAAATGTTACTATGTAGTTATAGAGTAAATATTGTTTGTGATTGAATTTTGTATGTAGATTGAGTACTTAATGTTGCATTAAGATTACATGAGGTTACTGTATTTATGTTTGTCTTTGATTTTCAAAAGTAAATAAAATAATATGTATCTAATTTCTATTATATATATAGACTAGTATATTTTCTTTAAAAATATCATTGAACATTTATCTTACTATTATTGATATTTGAGATTATCAATATAAGTTGAGCTATTAAAAATAAAGTTTACACACACACACACACACACACACACACACACACACACACACACACACACACACACACACACACACACACACACACACACACACACACACACACACACACACACACACACACACACACATGTATTTGATTATAATAGTTATCTTGTTATTGCAATAAAATATAAATTTAACTATATTTTTTATAAAGAGATATTTATATTTATTTTATTTTGTTTTCAAAAAGATTAAAATATCCTAAAATACTAACCTAGAGTTAATTCCAATCTAGGCCTAGTCTTTGATTATCATACATGAGATAATGATGTATGGATATCATTATGTTAATTCTTAACGTAGAATCATGTCTTGGATATACTTGGGGACATATAGCAATGTAATCATGCAAAAAAAAATTAAATTTTTTATATTAGTAATAAATTTCAAAGAGAGAGAAGTTAGGAAATGTAGTTAAGTTTAATGGATAAGATAAACGTGAAATAGTGAAGTTTTAAGGAAGATTGGATATTATGCATGGAATATTAAATAACATGAATAGTATAATAGAAATTGATATTGAAATGAGGTCACTAAGGAAAAATGAATAAGTACGAAATATAGGATAGAAAGGATATACACAAAAGAGAAAAGATGAAAAGCACACATCAACAAAAAAAAGGGATTATGAATCCTTGGTGTTTTTAAAAATAGTAGCATTTAAAAATTTGGTATTATTTTTACATTTAAGAGGAAAATGAAAGTCTATGTATGATTTATTATACATAGGGTCTGAGAAATGGATTAAAGTTTCAAATGGATATAGGTTTAGCAATGTGGATGGCTCAGCCATCCTTAGAGATCACCCATTATCCTCAAATACTAAGTATTTGTTTTAGAAATTTTAAGAGTGTTAAACCATTGGGATTAAATGAGGTTTAAATATTAATTGAATATTTCCCTCATTCAGAGAAATTAAAACTAGAGGAAATAGTGATATTTAAATATAAATTGATTTTTGTTAGCAACATATATGCATACTCAAATATAAAATGTAATGTAGTAAATTATCCTTATTTTGAAAGGATATATATTGATTTAATAAATAGTTAAATGGGTTTATATTTGGGAAAATATCCATACTATTGTTTTATTTTGAAGACATCTTAGTGATAGTGAAATTATAGGTGAAACAAAGTTATGGTTGGGTTGATAAAAATTTAAAAATAAAACAAAGTTTATTGATGTATATTTAGGGGATACACACCTATATTAAAATTAATAAAATATTGAATGGTTTTTAAAATTGGGTTTTGTTATGTACCATATGTGGTTTATAGATAGTGTATGATTTGAGACATATAAGCATATGTGGATTGTATGATTTGTGTAAAGTATATTTTATATAAAATGTAGTATGGATATTTATATAAAAATTGTGTATATAAATATATCTACATGATATATATATGTTTAACATGAACTAGGTAGACATAACTAGATATAAATTGTGTATTATGATAGTCATATGATTTAGTGGGATAGGGTACTACTATGAACATAAGAATTTTGTTTATAAAATATGAAACAATTTCATATAAATAAGACTAGATATAAATATTATGAGTATGAAAACGTACAATTGTGGCTTGTTCAAAATAAGTATATTGTTTACATTTTATATACATATTAGATTGTGTGAATTACTATGGGACTTATATATGTTTGAGTAATATTATTAAGAGATGTGTCTTTTTGAAATATAACAATCTTAAATTGTAAATTGACTTGTAACCTATGAACAAAGGGAGTCTAATACATTACGGTTACAAATTTAAACCATGAGAATTATATTTAAATTGAAAACATATTCATTGTGTTAAGAGAATTATTGACTATTTTAACATAGTATTTGATAACTTTAGTTATTGAATAAATGACTTAATGTTTGGGAATAACATAAATATGAGATTAGGAATGAAAACTAACTATTGTTGGATTCATTATTTTTGATGTTAAAATTATTAGAACATGGGTTTTAGAATTGTATTGCCCTAATTAGTCTCAATCCTTTTCTTCAATGTTTATACCTTTTAAGCTTTAAAAATAATATCAATTTTTTTTTGTTCTTAGAACCATATGCTAACTATAGAAATAATTACTATGCCTACATTTATTCCATCAAACACATGATTAAAAATAATTATATTATTTATCTCATAACTAATATCTATGAAAAGAAAATTTATCTACCATAGAGGTATAGTAAAAGTCATTTCAAGAGTTTATTATCCTGTAGTAAAATTTAATCACATAATTAACATTTTCATAACATAACTTCATACCACTCAAAATAGCTAGCATTCACAATTTTCATAAAGATTTATAAACATTCACTTATTCATCCTTTTTTGAAACTCAGGCTACATTTGTATAGTTATAGTACCCTATATTTTAGGATTTCAAGACATAACTTATTAGTAATAACTATAACTATAGGCACACTATCTATTCTATAAATATATGTTATATGTGTATAGGAGGACCTCAGTTTCCTTGTATGTGTATTCCACACACACACACACACACACACACACACACACACACACACACACACACACACACACACACACACATATGGAATACATGTACAAGAAAACCTAGGTCCTCCTATACACATATAACATATATTTATAGAATAGATACTGAACCTATAGTTATAGTTGTTACTAATAATTTATGTCATGAAACCCCAAAATATAGCATTATTGTAACTATACAAATGTTGGTAACTTTCAAAAAAGGATGAATAAGTTAACATTTATAAATCTTTATGGAAATTGTGAATGTTGGCTATTTTGAGTGATATGAACTTATGTTATGAAAATGTTAATTATGTGATTAAATAATACTAAAGGAAAATAAACTCTTGAAATGACTTGTATTATACCTATATGTTAGATAAATTTGATTTTCATAGATATTATTTATAAGATAAATAATTTAATGAGGTTTAATCATATGTTTGATGGACTAAATGTAGGCATAGTAATTATTTATGTAGTTAGCATATGGTTGTGCTTGCTAGTAGAAATAATTACATGAACCTATTGGTTATAACTATATGTTAACCAAATATAGTATTGATGACTCTAACTAAGTAGTAAGATAAATTTTCCCATCTTAATTAGCATCACCAATACCATATGAAGGTAATTAGATGAAATGGTGTGTATGAATTTAATTAATCTTATAGATCATATTTTATTTCAAAACATTAGCCAAAGTAATGTTTAGATATACATTGTCATTTTATATGTATGATTTACATGTTTATACAATATCATGTTAGAACATTTTTTCATATAGTATATATCGCGAAATATAAATTTTATAACACATTGGATACTAGCATATTTATTTGGATTCTCTCACCATCACTATATATCCATCTATGAAACAAGGATGATTCCCTATTTGAGAGATCATACAGGGGATTTATGGTCTATGGTTGGTATGGAAAAATACTTAGATGATGCACTCTCTCCCCACTATAGTACATAATTAGAGACTACACTTGATATTATCAGAGATACAGGAATTAGTGTAACTCGAGCTTGATAGAGAAATGTATTTATTATTGTACTATGTATAAAGGCTTCATGTCTGATGGAAATGTAATTATAATAATTATTATACATTTATATAAGAGGTTCTAGTATTGTACCAGTCATGGATGGATTTTATTATGTTTACATTCCTTAAACAATTATGATTGTTTACATAAGTTGATAGTGATGAGTAAATAAATTTGCTCATGTTAGTCAAGTTTTATATGCTTAGTTAAGTATGTTGAAAATCACTAATTAGATTCTTATGGTGTAATCTAATGAATGAATAAGTGTATAGTAAATATTTAAAAAAATAAATACTACATTATTATACTAAATCTATGTGAGGACATTACACATTTTATTAGTTTTTTAAAATTTTAAATGAAATTAAATGTAAAAAATTAAATAGCAACACACTCAAAATAACACATTGCACAAAACACTTCTTCTACAAAGTGTTTTACTTAACCTCCACATAGAGTAAAAGAGAGGATTTTTAAATCTATTTTTCACTTAACCTCACCAAAAAACAAAATATTTAAAATTTTATTCCACCAATTATTTTTAAAATTTTAAATGAAATTAAACGTAAAAATTTAAAGAGAAACACACTCAAAATAACACATTGCACAAAACACCGCTTCTACAAAGTGTTTTACTTAACCTCCACATAGAGTAAAAGAGAAAATTTTTAAATCTATTTTTCACATACCCTTACCAAAAAACAAAATATTTATAGTTTTATTCCACCAATTACATCCTTATTTTACCAAATAAACATACAACTATTGCTTTTCTCTCACCAAATTTTAATTTTTTCACACAATTTATGCCCTTTAATATATTAAAAATATGTAAAAGATTATAAAATATAAAATTTTCCTCCAAAAACTAAATTGGTAAATAAAAAGGGTAAAAAAAAACATATTTGAATTGTAGAGTTTCAAATTTTAAGGGTTTATACAAAATTATCCTTTCCAATTTCTCTATGAACCTTTACAAAATATATAAGGATAAATTTATATTTAAGACTAGTTTTTTCTTTATGAAAATTTTAAAAAATTACTTTCCCAAGTAAAAAGTAATTCATCCATGAAATTTTTGAAAAATGGGAAAAAGCGTTTGTCTTTTGTGGGACCCCCCAACCTTAATATTTCATCAAAGTATATCAAAACTTTGGAAATAAAAACTTTTATTTTTTCCTCATATTATAACTCCATGCTTCAGCCAAGATTTCCATGAATGCAAAATATTATTCTTGAAAATCTTTTGTTGTTGTTCCAAGATGTAAAATTTTTTACAGGTTCATAGAATGGAGTTTTTAACTAGTTATGAGCAATTTCAAGGCACCATAAGAGAATTTTATGAAAAAATATGATCATTTTAATATATGGGACACCATGGAGGTCACACCATTGCACACAAGTAATAAAACTCAAAATATTGGCATTAAAATCTTTAAAAATTATTTTAAACCATATTTTTTGGCATCTAAAGAAGTTTGAGATGATAAATGTTAGCTAAGTATTTAGATGGTTAGTGATATTACATTATTTTTAGTTGTTGATCTATACTTCCTTAGATTCTTTGGTTTTCTCACCTATTTTCACCAGTTTGTATGGAATTCTCTCCTATCTTATGTTATATCTTACATGTATTTATTATACACTATGTGTGTAAATAATAGAATAAAAAATTCTTGTGTGTAATTTATTTGGCTCTCTCTCAAATTTGCCAACAGTCTGGTATCAAAGCATGATTTTAAGATGGTTATGGGTTATTAATTTATGATCAAGGGGCATACACACTATTATCTTTACTACCCCAAATTAATAGATTTATAGACCATGGTGTAACAGAGCCCTGATAAGCTATGATCTATTCCATGCAACCAACCAAGACTCAATGCCCAGCATAGAAGCAAGCCAATTCTGGATGAATATCTGTATATTATTTCATGCCTATACCTCAAACTAGCTATGGACATCAAAACTCTGAAGAATATTTGATTTTCATTCTTATATCGTTCAACATACCATGTGGAGCATCCTTTAAATGCATAAAAATATCAATATATTTATTCAAATTTGTATAGCTAGATTAGATGCATCATTACCATCTTGAGGAAGTATCTGAAGTTTGTTGATTTATTCATGCATCACTTGATCAATCCAAATATGTGCATTAAATGTTTTAAAGTCTATAGTAAATATTTTGGTTATCCACTTGTAATCTCATGTTTGGTTTGTTTATTAAAACAAAAAACCATGTAGATAAACATGCAATTCGAATTCATTCCACTTCATAACAAATATAAGTAAGAGTACAGCTTCATTTATATCATCAAATTAAATGCCATCAATATTTATGAGAATCTATGTATTTCCTTCATCCAAATGCATTTCTATTCAACAACATCTCTATCATGCATGTATTTCTATCATCCTTGCATGTCAAGCTTGGGGTTAGTCTAAATGTCATGTTAAAAGTTTTTTTCAGCTTAGTTTATAAGTTTTCATTTGTGTCTATCCATGTAAATATTGATTGGTTTTAAGAATTTTTTTATTATTTCAGGAATCAAAATCATCTAGTTTTCTTTAATATTAGTTATTACATCATATAATGATTCATTGGATGGAAGCTATAATAATTTATTACAGTGCTTTTATTTTTATAGGTCTAGAAAGTTATCATAGTCAATATTTAGGCTTAATGTCAAAATAAAAAATTGAGTCAAGTTTTACTCATACTCTTTCATTATGTCTTTTTAGATTATGTCTATTTTAGGTCACCAAAAGTTTATTCCTAAAAATAATGAGTCAAAAGTCATTTTGTGAGTCAAATTGTTTTATCAAAACATTTTTTCTATCATATAGACTGAAAAAAAATATATGGATGCAATATCATTGGTACACAACATCCATCATTGTAAAGTTGTGTCTCAAACCCAAATCCATTGAATAAGAAACAACCAACTATAATTTGGAGGATACACAAAGGATAGAGGACAATTGACATCCTATCATGAGTCACCTATGACGGGGTCGCATCATTGCTATGGTGACATTTTTCTAGTGTGTGTTTTTTTTTTTTTTTAATGTTGTATTCAGTGTGGTTATCAATACAGGATTCAACATCATTTTCTAATTTGGTACCTCCTGATAAAGAAAATTATGGGAAGCAAAAGCACTAAATTATAATTTGGTTCTTGGTAAAGTGTTTATGGAAATCTAAGAAACCACAAAATTATATAAAACATTTGAGAGCTCTTGTCACCTCTTTTTTTTATGGTCAACCTATAGCAATCCAAGAAACAACCAAAGGTGTTCAACAAAGTGATATACCCCTATCACTTCCAGGTTAGTGGTCATCCTATAAGTAGAAACCAATATGACACCAATACCATGAATCCATAGAGATGGGCATGCGGCCTCAAAAGTGAGTACGCTATGTAGAGAGTGTGAAACTTTTTTGTCATGTTTGAATTTTTTTTGGAGGGGGGCAGCAGCCAAATATAAAGAATATGATGTTTATAATGTAATAAGGGGGGAATGTTAGCGTATCTAGTATATGGTTAGTGATATTACATTATTTTATGTTTCTGATTTATACTTCCCTAGATTCTTTAGTGTTTTCACCTATTTTCCCTAGTTTATACTGACCACTCTCCTATCTTTTGTTACATCTTACTTGTATTTATTTTTCTCTTTAAGTGTATATAATATAATTAAAAATTCATGTGTGTATTTTTTTTGGTTTTCTCTCTTAAATATGTCAACAATAAAAATAACCAACTAATTTAGTTCATATTTAATCCAAATACTTATGTATTTTGTACCATTTTTCATAGAGGTTTTACAAGCTTTAAGAGGCTAAACAAATGGATTTTTGAGAACTTTCAGAATTTTGTTTGAAAAAAATACTTTTACAAAAGGATTAGGCTTCAAGAATGAAAGAGGAAGATTAATTTTGTGTTTTATTAGGCATAGAACCATACAAAACTAATTTATCATAAAATTATTAATTTTTCAATGTATTTAACTCCTCTAATCATAGGGTTTGAGAAAATTATAATTGAAAAAATTAATATTCTAATAATTTTTCAAATGTTGACACCAAAATTTCCTTAAAAAGGCATACCATAATTTTAGAAAATTAATTTTATGTGAGACTTCCTTATCCAATCACATACATTCTTTCACATTGTTTTTTACTTGAGATCACCATCCTTTCTTTACCATGCTCTAATACCACTAATAGCACTTAAATCACTTTACCCAATAAAAATATCTTTAGGATAAATCTTGTTCCTACTAAGGTAGATCTACAAGAATTTTATTAATATTCAAAAATTAGATACATAGAAACTAACTACCTAATTAACCAACTCTCTATGGGAATTCAACCCTAAAGTGAGATTTATTAATAACACAAAACAATAACCAAACTAAGTAAATATGAAAGATTATTAAGTGGGGCATATTTATAAATAAATATGCATGATCATTTACAATTTTTTATTACCTAACAACCTAAACTAATGTTAAGACTTTTGAACAAGTCCTGACATTTTTAATAAACCAAAAGATAAAGTTAGAGATGAGGTGTCTACATTTTCCAAGGAATTCCTGATATTAATCTCATACATCTAAAGAACATTAGTAAAATTTTGGGCATGATCACTAAGGTTGTCAGGATACTTGATTCATATCAAGAAACTCCACGTGTTATCTTTGTCCTAATAGATTATCTATAGAATTTTTATTCTCAAACCTTCATTCATCTTGAAATTTGCACTAATTACCACCCCGTATTTTGAATTAGGCAATCAGACCTCTTCCCATTTCATTAAATCAATTTTATTAGACTCAAAATTATCATTTCACATAATTTTCTTCATAATGTTAGTTAATTTGGATGTAACAATAATAAGATCTTCCGACACTAACATCATATAGACTGGTATTGCATAAGTAAAAACATTGATTAATTTAATTTTTATTGCCCATTAGATCCATTTTAATTTCCAATAAGATGAAGGTTATGGGCATATTGTCACAATATTATATTTTTACACATGCCATCAAAGAGGCATATCCCCAACTATTTACTAGGAAAAGAACCCAAAGAAAAACTAGGCATGTGTTTAATATTTTTTACCTTTTTAGAGTAATATGTAGAGGAATAAAATTATATATTTTAATAGTTTAACTTCCTAACTCAAATAACACAAATATCAATCTAGTATTTTCATTAGCATTCTAACTCCATTAATGTGAACTATATTTCCCAGAATTGTATCATCAACAAATTAACCATAAGAGAAATTAACATTCTAAGTAATGTTGAAGTTGTTAATAATATTTAGTGATTTTATCTTTGGTAAATATCTAACCAAAGATTTATCCATGATGATAAAGAGGTAGGGGGAGATACGATCTCCATGATAGAGACATCTTAAAGCATTAAAAACCTAATTAGTACTCCATTAACAAAAACTAAAAACAAAAAAGTAAAGGCACCAGACCAAGACACTCATAACCTAAAAGTTTTAATGATTTTGAAAATATTTTTATAATTTATTTATCTTAAAAATTGTTAATATCATGTTGGTTGATTGTAGTCACTTTCTTCTTTTACTTGGTTAAGTGAATTAACTCTTGTAAATAACAAAGTCTAACATTTCTCTGTTTTTAACATAACCACCTTATCATTTAAAAATAAAAAGATGGAAGAGGATTTGGAAATGATTAGCCAAATATTCAAAGATAAGCTTGTAAATAATTTCAGATAAGGATATATGTTTGACGATCTCCAAAGAATCCTTATTTGGTTTTTTAGGCATCAACGTAATAAAAATACAATTAAAATTCATCGATATTTCTTTTGAAAATATAGATTCATTGGTTGATTTGATAATATCCATTTTTAAATGTCCTATATTTTTTTAAAAAAAATACTAGAACCAACCTATCACGGTTCAAGATTTTATCATTATCCATGGTGCAAAGTGTCGTTTATATTTCTTCGTTTATGAAAGGCATCATTAAATGAGCAGTCTGCTTTTCATCAATAAATAAGACTAAGGTTCGAAAATTGGTATTGCTACATAGAAAAGTCTATAAAAGAATGTTTAAAGAATTTTTTAAAGAAATGTACTACCTTTTTGTATAATGTTTAAATCTTCACTACAAGGACCATTGCTAGTATTCAGTTTTAAGATCCTATTATAATAACGGGTGGCAATGATAGATTGATAAAATAATTTTGTGTTTTAGTCATCCTTAAAGTCAACATTCTCTAAATTTTTTATTTTAAAATATCTCTCTACCCAAAATTGATTTCATCTTTACACTTATCTCTTGTTCCAATAAATAACTACTATTTTTTTTAATTTATTAATTATTTTATTTTATTTTCTGTCTTTTGTCTTAACCAACCCTCTACACTTATTTTGAAACTTCTGAATATCAAATTCAATAATGATTTTTCAACTTAAAATTTTCCAAAGACGACCTTTTTCCATTTATGGAGGAGGTGTTTTTGAAAAAAATCTCATGCAATGTGACTATAAAAACAGCTGCGCCGGAAACGATACGTTTGGGTATGGTAGCCCGTGAATAATAGCTCTGCACCACCAACCATGGAAAGGCTCAGATTTTGACCATTCTAATTTATTTGAGGTACTTCCAAGCTACCGTCCTCATTACATTTCATGACACGGAGAATATATGGTGGAGACTTTATTCTATTATTATTAAGGGCCACCTTTCCAGCTTTGTCTAATCTTTTCCAACGATTTTATTCTCTCTACCTTCTTTATTAAATGTTTTATTGAATACCTGAATATTCAGGTATCCTATTCAGAATGAGCAGTGAAGGCTCAGCACTAATTTGATTGAAATTTTTAAATATGTAAATTATTTTACAATTGAGTAATTGAATATAAAATTTAGAGAATTATTTTTATGATGAAAAAGGTGTGTGTGTGTCTCTGTATATACATTATTTAACATTTTTATGTATTTGATGGAAAATTTTAAATATGTAAATTATTTTACAATTGAATAATTGAATATAAAATTTAGAGAATTATATCTATGATGAAAAAGGTATATGTGTGTGTGTGTGTGTGTGTGTGTGTCTATATATATATATATATATATATATATATATATAAACCAATTATTTTGTTGTGTAAAGATTTGGGTGAGAGTAGAGTAAAGAGTATACAAACTACATTTTGAAAAGCTATATATACATATATAGATATTTCTTTTGGAATCGTAAGTTATCTTTATCAATAAATTTTATGATTAACTATTTTATTTTCTATTAATCAAATAGATTGAGAATGAGTAATGAAGTGTTTTTGATGTACCTTCTATTTTGTTATTTGTAAAGTATATATATTTTTAATATTTTATAATTAATTTTAGTTATATGTAATAAGTAATATATGAAAATATTTATTTTTGTTTGTCCTTAACCTTTATCAGCAAATTTTACGATCAATTGTTTTCATGCCTATTAATAAATTAGGTTAAAAATATGTAGTGAAGAGCTTATGGTGTACAGTATTTTGTTGTTTGTAAGGTACGTTTTGTTTGTTATAATACAATTAACTTAATTTCTATTTGTATGATATTTAAATATTTAAATATATATAATGAAATATGTGTATGTATATATGTATGTAGGTATATAAAATTTGGATATTTGGTTTCATTTTGTCATAACTTTTATGATCAATTATTTTCTTATTTATGATTTTGTTTGAAAGTAGGTAGTGAAGGGTTTATAATGTGTGTTTTGAAAATCTATACTTTTTGATTAACCTTTGTCTGCAAATTTTATGGTCTATTTTTTTCTTTCCAATTAATGAATTAGGTTGAAAATGAGTAGTGAAGAGTTTGCAGTATACTTTTGTTTTGTTGTTTGTAAAGAATATTTTGTTTTTGTGTTACAATTAACTTTGTTTTTAATTTATTATTGAATAACATTTTAAATAGATGGTATAATTTCTATTTTACTGTTTGTAAAGTACATTTTATTTGTTATGTTATAATTAATTTTATTTTAATTTATTAGTGAATAACATTTAAAATGGGTAGTGAAAATGATATATGTGATTTTATTGTTTGTGATGTACTTTTTCTTGTCAATCTTACAATTAAGTTGAAATAGTCATTGAAAATAATGTGTATTATTTTATTGTTTGTTGTATAATTTTTGTCACCTATATTATAAATAATTGTTTTTTATATATATTTATAAATTATTTTTAAAATAGAAAGTAAATAAATTATTTATATGTGTGCATGTGTGCATGTGTGTATATGTTTGTGTATGTCTCTCTCTCTCTCTATATATATATATATAAGAAATATTATATGAATGTATAAGAGCTTGTCACACTTCTACAAACTAATTTTAAAGGACTACTATGGTATTGCTATTAGGATTCAACTGTGTAATTTTCAAGTTAAACTATTATAAATTGTAATAGCAATATCATTAATTCAGTTGCTATAGAAAATACCTCGTACTTATCAATTTAAAGAATTATGTTGATTGTCTATGATTAAATTTATTTTTTTGGTTCCACAATACTATTCCAAAATTATAATTCTTTTCCTAAATAATAATTATTTTCTAGGTTTATGATGTTTTTATTGTCACGTTTCTTTTCCAAGCTAAGAAATATTTTATAAATATGTGATGTTTTTCTGAATTCGTAATGTATTTACAAGATTGTCATGCATTTATTGATTTGCGATATTTTTAAGGCTTTGAATGCTTTTTAAAGTATTCAAGTTTTTCTATGTATATGATTCTTTTCAATTCCAAAATACTTTTTAAATAATATGATAATTTTACAGCCGACCAAATCAATTATTACTTATGAATATTTTCCTTCCCTACATATATTTTTATTCATTAACATATTTTTATTCATAAACATATTTTCTTTCAACAACAAATTTTTTAATTTTGCTGATATTGTTTTGAATTCTAAAATGTTTTCACTAAACTTTAGATACTTATCAAGGCTCTCATTTTATTCTTTGAAAAATCTGAAAATTTTTGGATTTTTTTTATTACTATTATTATTTTAAATATTATCGACTCTTATGAATTATATTCTTAATGATATATATTATTATAAAATATTGATTTTTCTCATATATATATATATATATATGCATTTACACGATTTTACTCATATACGAGAATAGGAAAGTTACATATACTTTTAAATTTCTTTGGTATATTAGAAATGTAGGTAGTGCTTAGCTAGTCTCTAGATATTTGATATCATTCCACCCAATCACCTAACCTCATTTTCCATTGCACATTGGCCTTAAGATTGTAAGGCAATGTTTGAAGTAAATAGAAGAAAAACAAAGTTATTTGCCCAAGACAAAAATTATATGAATACATAGGAGCCACTTACAAACATAGAGACAATGATCCAAATTATCACATATTTGCCTAAATTTCCTTTACCATTCTGGTGCACATTACATAAATCTAATTACCATAGGTGTCTAATGAAGATGGGAGATGTTTTACTAAACTTTAATATTATCTCTTATTTTTTAGGCAACACAAAACCCTAATTGAATATATTTGATGTTGCGATAATAAAAAACATAGAACGAAACCCTAAATAAGTGAAGTAACTTATTCCTTTACTTTTTTTTTTTAATAAATTAAAAAGTAAAACAAATTATAATTATAATTAAACTTTATTTATTTAGACATAGATGATACATTATTAATTAAACACAAGTTTTAACTTATTGAAAATGATTAGTCTTAAATTATTTAAAAAACTCAAAAAAAACCTTTACACATTCTAATATTTTTAATTTTTTTTTCAATCCTTTGATCTTGACTCACCTCATTGTATTATATCCCAATCCTTTAGTAATGAACCATAAAACTATCAAGACAATAAAATTATCAATAAGTCAATATTATGAATAATAATTTGTATTGATTCATATTGAATGACTTCCCATAATTACAAACCCAAACAATGCTTAAATAAACCTCAACTTGGAATTTAGAGTTGACATGTAAAAATTTGAAACAACTAAAATCTAAAAATATTTATTTTTAGCATCTATTATTTACAGTAAGTTTTGCATGCAAATGCACGTAGCTCTAAAAATATATTAAAATATTTTAAATGCTAAAATTAGCTTGTGTGATGAAATTCAACTAAATTTAACATTTGGTTCTAAAAATATATAATTTTATAAAATAGAGATATCTCAAAAAAATACTAAAATTGTAATTTTGGACACCCAAATGATCACATATGGCATACAAAAAATATTAAAAACATCGCTATGTAGATAGAACTACATAAGATAGAAACAAACTTTTTTAGACGGTAATTTTATCACGTTGAAGAGCTTAAACGGAATTACGGGTTGAATGTGATGACTTCCAAAAGGTTATCAATTTTTTTTACATCATTCTCCTCTGGTCAAAAATAACTTAGCATATGTGAGTTGCTTGGATTGTACTACTATCATTTTTCCTTGTCAATCTACTTTATATCCCATTTTATAATTTGAATGTTGTCTTCTTGCTACAATCCTTCCCACTATAGCAAATACTTGTTATAATTACCTTGCCTTGTCCTCATTATTTTATTACCTAGAACCTACATCATCTTTTCATTCTTCAAACCTATTGTTGCTAATTTACTTATTCTTGTTCATCACCTTTATATTATTTTTCATAAAGTTTATATAAATATAAAACATTACATACTAGAGATATATTAAAATTTTGTGCTAAACTCACCCCATAAGTATTGTCATTGATTTTATTCATGATTATGCATGGTCTAATTTTATTGTACTTCAAATTATTTTATGTGCCTTTTGGAAATATTTCTTTACTCAAGTAAACCATTACCAACTCTCCTTCAAATATTTTAGATCTTCTTATGACATCTGCTAATGTTTTATATTTCTCATTACTTTCATGTAATTTTTTTTACTCCTTGCAAATCTTGCATTCACTCTGTAAATACTTATGCATCATCACTAATTCAATATTCCATTGATAATTATACTAAATCTAAAATACCCATAAGGTTTTTTTTTAATAACTAATCTAAAATATTGGCTTTCATGTTGATCTATTCACTAAACTATTACATGAAAACTCAGTTTGTGATAAAGTCAAGCCCCATTACTTGGAATTCTCTCCCACTATGCATCTCATTAAATTTTCTAATCTCCTGTTTAAAACATTGGTCTGTCCATCTATTTGTGAGTGACACGCACTACTGAATTGTAGTTGATTACACATATTCTTGTACAAATTCTTATAAAAATGACTTAAAATTTTGTGTCCTTATCTAAATTAATTTTTGGAACACCATGTAATCTCACAATATCTTTAAAAAATAGTTTTGTAACTCTAGTGGCATTATTGGTTTTCTTACATGAAATTAAATGAACCATTTGAGAAAATTTGTCTAAAACAATAAAATTTGAATCATTACCTCTCTATGTGTTTGTTAATCCGAACACAAAATCCATACTCAAATATATGCATGTTCCTCTTGAAACCAGTAATTGCATGCATTGTTCATTATTTTGGACATGTTATTTAACCCCCTACCATATCTTGCACCTTGAAACATATCTTGTTACATCTCTCTTCATCTTTGGTCGAAAATACTTTTCCTCCACCAAAGCTATTAATTTTGTCTTACCAAAATGTCCAACCAAATCACCACTATGTAATTCTCTTTTAATATTATCTCCTATAGACCTAGATATAATGCATAATAATTTCACTTTGAAGAGATAACCTTCTTGGATATGATACTCATCATGAATAACATATGTTCCACCTGTTAATGGGTTCTTGAACTAATCAACTACCTTACAAAAATATGGATTAGTATCATATGATTCTTTGATATCTCCAATTGTAGCTACTTAAATAAACATAAAAGTTAATAATGCTACCCTTATGCTCAATGCATTAACTTCCTAATTTTGTTTCCATGATTTATACTTCCATAGAAAAGTATGCCCCTATAAGAAAAAAACTCACTTTGCATGTTTACTATTCAATTTTTTTGTGTATGCAAAGCCTGATGATTTTTAAATAGTATAATCTCTTTAGGCACTAGGTAATGTCTTCAATGTCTTAATGCTTTTACAATTTCATAAAATTCAATATCATAAGTAGGATACTTTGTTATATTTCTCACTAAAATATGATATTGGCTTTCCTTCTTGACTCATCACGTCACCAATTCCACAAATAAATCATCACAATCAACCTCAAACACCTTGTTAAAATCCAATAATGTTAAAATAGATCTTTTTGTAATCCTTTTAATAAAAAATTGAAATATTTCTATGGTTGCTCTAGTCCATGAAAATTCTTTCCCTCTCGTGCAATCTGTTATTGGTGCCATAATACCACTAAAAATTTTAATATTTTTTTTTTGTAAAAATTTATTAAAACATTAAAAATTCTTATCTCTATAATGCTTTTTGTAATAGGTTATTCAGTAATTTCCTTTATCTTTTCTCCATCTATTTTTACACCATCTATTGAAACTACAAATCCTAAAAATAGCAAATTGTTCTGCATAAACTTGCACTTATTTAAATTTGCATATAACTTCTCATTTCTTAATAAATCCATTACCATTCTAAAAATTTTTAAATGTTCTTCTTTATTCTTATTGAATGTGTAAATATCATCAAAATAAATAACTATAAACTTACCAATATATTCTCGTATCACTATATTCATTACCCTGATAAATGTGTTAGGTACATTGCATAATTTGAATGACATCACCAACCACTCATAAAATCCACCCTTAGTCTTGAATGTATTTTTCCACTCATCTCCTTCAAAAATTTAAATCTGATAATAGCCACTCATTAGATTAATCTTGGTAAATTATTTTTCTTTTGCAAACACATGATCATATCATCTAAATGAGATATAGGAAAACTATACTTGATTAAAATTTTATTAATTACTTTACTACCCATGCAAATTCTCCATACTCCATTTTTATTTGGAGTTAGAAACATTGGTGTTGCATATAGACTCATACTCTCCCTTATCACCTTTTTTCTTAGCAATTCAATAATTTGTTTACGTAATTTTGAATGTTTTGTTGGACTCATCCTATAAGTTGGATGATTGAGTAATGTTGATTCTAAAATCAAGTAAATGTGATTTTGAATATCTATTTTTGATGGTGAACCATCTAGTAACTCATTAGGCATAACATCTACATAATATTTCAACATTATTGTGGCTTCTATTGGTATTTTCATAACTTTTATGTCTTCATTATTTTTTACTAATACATAAAAATAATCTTCCACTTTGATATCTTTGATAAATTATTTAGTAGAGAACATGTTTTTTGCCTTCTCTTCCTTTTAAGAGGTAACAAAACTACATTTATACCACCTTTCCAAAAAGTCTACATGTTATTTGGTCTATCATTAATTACTTTCTTATGAAAGTGCCATGATCTTTCCAATAACACATGACATGCATCCATTGGAATAACATCACACCATATTTCATCATCATAACCTTTTCTTATAGAAAATGTGTTTAAGCACCTTTTATATATTGTAACTTCATTTTTTTTCTTAAATTATGAAATCTGATAAGAATTATGATGTTTTTCATATTATAGATTTAGTTTTTCTATCATTTATTTATAAACTATATTATTAAAACTACCAACATCTATAATTACTTTGAATACCTTTCCACCCAATTTACTTCTTGTTTAAAAAATATTTGATCACAGCCATGCATCACCACTTTCTTTATTTCTCACTTGTTCCTTCCTGGGAGTGATCATGAATCTTTTCATCCTCAGATTCTATCCAACATCTACATGTAAAAATTTAGTATTTTGCTATTCTATCTTAGCCTCAACTAGATTCACTCTTGGTTGATCTTCTTATCTTATTTTTTCATCTTGATAGTGTGGACACTTAAATAATTTGTGCCCTTTTTCTTCATATCTATAAAAAAATACAAAATTTATGTTGATTTAAAAAGCATCCTCTAGCACCACCATAACCACATCCTCTCTAAAATCATCTTCCTTTTTATTGGTATTAAAACTCTCACCTATTATCACCTTAACTTTTTGCACCATGTGATCACACACCACTATTGGTATTAGACCCACCTCTGGTGGTATTAAACCCACCTCATCCCCTATTTAGAGGGGATTCACTTATTCTTGGATTAAGAGAGATTTTAAAATTCTACTTATTTTATTTTTCTTTTGCCTTCAAAGCTAATCGATAAACCTCCCCTATGCAATGTATTCTATGCATGCTTAATTCATGTTGAATAGAAAATTTAAAACCATTTACATACCTTGCAACCATGTACTCTTGTATTTCATCATGCTCCATTCGTATAGAAAAATTACAAAAGTCATTTGTATATTCTTGTATACTACGATCCTTTTCCCTCAAATTTTGAAATCTTATGTATATGTTATGTTCATAATCCATAGGGAGAAATTTTTCCTTCAGCATGTTCTCCATATTTTTTCATGAATTAATCTTCTTTTCACCTTTTCTCTGTCTCTCTTTTTGTAGGTGATGCCAACAAATCATTACATGACCTTTCAATTTTGTGCATGCAAACTTTACCTTGTCTTCTCTCATAGTCTTCTATTCAAAGAGCTTCATGCTATTCATCTAATCTATCAACTCCTCTAGTTTTAAACTACCTCCATAGTCTGAAACATCAACCTTGATTCCTTCCTTCTAAATCCCTAACCATCCTCTCTTGCATCAATAGTGGTTTATTATGCTATTCTTCTTCTTGTTGAACTTCTTCATCATGATCTGTGTCTTCCTTATCACCACCTTATCTTCTCACTTGATTGGTGATAACCTTGGTTAATTATTTCACATGCCTTTAAAAATCTTGTATAATCTAATTCATCTTTGCAATACATGCTCATCTTCTCGCCATCCTTTACTCCAAGATTCGAACTTAATCTAATACTAGATAATGAACCCAAAAATTATCAAGATAATAAAATTACTAATAGGCCAAGATTTTGAATAATAACTTGTATTGATTCGTCTTGAATGACTTCCCATAATTAAAAACTCAAACCATTCTTAAATAAGCCTCAACTCATAATTTAGATATGATAAGTAAATATTCAAAAAAGTTAAAATATAAAAAAAAAAAAGTTTATTTTTAGCAGCTACTATTTATAGTAAGTTTCACATGCAAATGTGCATAGCTCTAAAAATCTCTCAAATTATTTTAAATGCTAAAATTAGTCTATAGGACAAAATTTAATGTTTATTCCTAAAATTATACAATTTTTAAAAATAAAAAAATCTTAAAAAATAATTAAATTGCAATTTTGGACCCTTAGATGATCTTGTATGACCTCCAAATAATATCAAAAATATCCTTAAATAGGTAAAACTACTTAAGGTAGCAATGTACATTTTGAGATAGTTGTTTTGACATTTAAAAGAACTCAAACAGAACTACAGATCAAAAGTTATGACTTTCAGAATGTTGACCTTTTTTTTTAACATCATTTGGATACAAATTGTCTTCTTGATATGATATATTCATTTGGTTTACAAATTTATTTTACAAAAAATTTATGTATAAAAAAGTTAGAGCATTATTTGTGACTTAAAAGATTCTTATATTTTAGAGAAGTCTTTCTATACAAATTATATATATATATATATATATATATAGAGTAAGACCACAATATATTTTTCCTATTTATGTAATGGATCGTAAGACCACAATTTGTCACAACTATTTGAACAAGAAAGAATTCCAAAAACACATTTTACATAATAAGCGATGAAAATGGGCTGCTTTATTTCGGTCACATTTTCAAGACATTGGAAAATAGGTGGTTGAGAATACATCGGAAAATGAAGTAAGATTCGTAAAATGAAACTTGCTGTGTCGTTGACTCTTCAAAACCTTTTGGGTTGGTGTGTAAATGATGCTTGCCTTTTTGTTGCCTTATACACGGGTTTGTTTATAGGTAAAGAATCAGCCTATAGACTTAAGGTGGTTGACCTTTAGGAAATTTTATTACCATAAGGAGAGATGTTATCAAGAAATGTCGGATTTCATAAAGTCATTCGAAATACCCATAAGTATAATAGATTGGGGTAAAACACATTGTATTAAAAAAAAAAAAAAAAAGTTTTCTGCTGTATTTGGTTGATATATCTAGCAATATAATATACTTTATATCAGTTCATCTTGACAATGTTGAAGCTTTTGTAGGTATTATAATATTAACCTCATTCCTCTATGAGACAAGGATATCCTTGCCCATCATAAAAGAAATATAGGCATGAATGATCCTATTGAATAACGACACCCAAGGATTATGTGTACTATACGCTCTCTTAATATAACATTATAATCAACCCAATAATCGGATGTTATTGATTTTGAAATTTATATATCAAATCATTTTTTAATGTCAACTATTTCATGAATCATCAAAATCACATGGATAATGTAAATGGTTACAATTGGGAAGGAACATTGATGGTTGCCATTTCATTATTTATCTTTAAAATGGAGTTAAAAATGGGTCTAAAACATTCATTACAAGTAGAAGTAAAATTACAAAAAATATCCACATTTAATGTCAATAGAAGTATTATTAAAATTTATGTTGTGCGAAAAATATTGAAAAGAATATGATTAAAAAGTATAAAAACATTTTTAATAATATAAACAAAAAGCACATCTCATATATTTATTTCTTCAATATTTATAAATGTACATTTATCATTTTTATTGATAAGTTTAAAAATATTTTTAAAAAAATTACATTTTTATTATATATAAATAGATGCCTCTTATACCCTGTGAATATTACAGAGATTTAAGGAATGAAAGGAAGAACCATTCTATTGCATGCGACTTGCAACAATGTTTTTACTTATTCTTACTACACTGTCATTGTATAACGATTCATCACTAGCATACTAAACTTCATTATCATCATTTTTATAATTAGTATCATCTATTTCATCGTTGGTATGTAAATATTTAATATCTCAAGGATAATTATACGACATAAATTGTGTAAAAATAACAAAATCTACTCCATGAGACATTATAGGATTCGGAGATGCATATGTATAACCTAAAACTTATAAAAATAGGAAATTAAATCACAAGTTTCAATGTTAATATTATTGGTAACATATAAACCTAAAAACAATATGACAAATGTGTACAAAAATTTCAAATTAGTTTTGACAATGTCAAAATAAAGAAAAACTTATCCTTGGAAAATTGTGATGGATTTTAATAATACACATATAAATAATAATAATAAATATTAATAGTTAGAGTAAACTGTTTTTTTAATAAATATAATTAAACATTTTTAATGAAAATAAATAAAACTTAATTTCAAAAAATCTATTAATATTTTTTGAAAAAATTGAATTTTTTTTTAAAATAATAAAAATAAGAAGATAATCCAAAAATTTTAAAATTATTGTCATTTAAAAAGAAAATGTGATACACAAATTACAAATACAAGTATCAAACCCAAAAGGAAAATAACTCGGAAACCTTAACCAAAAGGAAACTAAGAATGAGATCTTAAGCTAGATAATGAAAAACATTTATATTAGGAAAAAATAGAAAAAAAATTATAATCGAAACTTAATAAGGATATAAACTAAAGCCTTAAAAAATAATTGTAAAATTTTAATGTAGAAAGACTATAAGTATTTTTTTCACATAAATATTTTAACCATGTTTACTAAAATATTTCAATTATTTTACAATTAAGACATAATAAAATGAAATATTTACACTGATCTAGATTATATAAATTGTATTTATAATGAATTAAATTAGATTGATTGAAGTTATTTTTACTTTATTTAAAAATAATAAATAAATATAAGACGGATGTTTTATTTAATTCCTCTGATTTTTTCACAATATGCATCGCTTATTGTTTAAATGATCTTTACGATCTTTTCCAACTATACTAGTAAGAAATACTAATTGAAAACATGACTAGACAATGCTAACAAAGTTAAACACTGATGACAACAAACGCTGTCAAGGTTTTAAAAAAAATTCCTCTACATATAATTTTGTTCTAATACTTTTGTGATCATTATGATTGGACATGAAATGTAATTATGTGTTTACTTATTTAATCAATCACTTGAAGGCATGTATCATCGTTCTTTTGTCCGAACTCTATTCATGTTGGATGGATCATAAGATTCCCTTAAAAATAAATTATTATTGATGGATCACACGATTCCTTTAAAAATAAGTTAATATTTTAGATTGAACTGAATCTAAACACTCCTGATTTAATAGATGAGTATTTACTAAGTTCAATAATATAAATAAGGATTAAAATACAAGATATATCCCATTTTTGGTGTGTTAGTGTCAAACCCATCTAAGATTCAGTGTTTATTTTTTAACTTTGATATTTGGAACGAAGGAAATTATACTTTTGTATATTTTGTTTTCATTTTATTGACTAATTTAAGGATGTTTCCTTATATATATATATATATATATATATATATTGAATGTAAAATAAGTTTAATAAATATTTTATCCATGTTTATTAAAAGAAATTCCAAATCTATAATAATTTTAATGGTGTTTTGTATTTATAATTCAATTTCATTTATAATGTGTTTTTAATGATTGAACCATTACATATGTCGAGGCCAACATAATTTTAACATTAATGATGTTTTGTATTTATAATTAAATTTCCTTTATAATATCTTTTATGATCGAACAAATAGATATGTCTACACCAGCATAATTTAAACATATCGATTTTCATTGTGATTTCCATGCCTTTGTTAATAGGGAACATGTGGTTGAAATTGTAAACTAAATTATTTTAATCTATGGAGAGTTTAAGGTTAAAGGATTTATTTTAACTAAACTCTCTTGCATTTTATTTTATATTTTTAATAAAAATAATTAAAATTTATGTCTTCAATTCAAAATTGTATTACTATAAATATTGTATCTATTAAAATGTCCGTTGAAAACATTGGCTGAGGGGAATACTTAATTTAAACTTTTTTTTTTAACTAACATGGAAGTGAAAAACAAGGATATATATATATATATATATATAAAATTAATGTTTGTCTAGGATTCTTAAGGGTTCATATATATACTTAACTAATTTTCAATTAATATATTTGAAAAATCAAGTAATTAAAATAATATGTGAATAAATAAATGTAGACAAAGTGATTTCAAAAAGTTAATTATGTGTGCAATGTTCAAAGTGATTTGTATATTTTTTTAATTTTCTTTCTCATCTTTTATTATATAAATAAAGTTAAATATGTATACAATACTTTTGTAAATCTTAGCAACATGAGTATGCATAATTTCTTTTAGGATTTTCATACACATTCATGGTTGAATCTAGTGTTTTGTCTCTTTTTTTGAATTTAACATCACTATTGTTCTTATATTAAACGGAATAAATCTTAAAAATTGATAGAATTGATGTATCTTCTATGAAACATATAAGTAAGATCGTTTATTATAATTTGTTTCATATACACACATTCATATTAATGTAAAATATTATGTAAATAGTTATTTTTTAATTTAAGTTAATTTTAATTATTAAATTATATTATTGTAAGGTAATTGTATATTTTATTATTATTGATTCATATAAAATTATGTGTGTCTCTTAATATTATTTTTCCCTATTTCCTTCCTCTTTATCTTATTTATCATTCTTCCTTTTGTTTTATGTTTTATTTTTGCTTCCTCTTATCGTAGCAATTTTTAAAAAACTTATTTTTAAAATTCTTATTTTGTAAAATTTAATGAATGTGGTTCTCTTAACCTAAAATCTTAGTCATTTCTCCAATGATTTTATGTCTTATTTTTTCTTCCCCTTATCGTGGAAAATTGTACAAAAACTTATTTTTAGAGGTCTTATTTTGTAAAATTTAATGAGTGCGATTGTCTTAATCTAGAATATTAGTGATACTATCTTGGTCTACTATAGTCGAAGTTCTATGCTTATGTTGTACATTCATCTTGGCACTATATTTTTGGGTGTCCAGTTTAATGTGCTCCCCCATTTGTTATTTTTTAATTTTTTTTCTATTTTTTTTAAATTTGGTTTTCATATCAATAATGTCTTAATTTAAATTTGAGATGTTTATAAATATTTATGAGTATATAAGAAACAATTAGATGAGAATAAAATTGATCATCAAAATTACTATTAATAAATAAATTAAAATAATTTATATTAAAAATTAATATGAAATTTTTTTATTAAAAAAATATTTAATTATGGATTTTTTAGTTTTGCATTGTACTATTTAATTGTTTTAATAAAAACTTATATAGCGATTAGAGTTTACATCTATAAATTTATAACATAAAAATCTATAACATAACGTCATTTAATTGTCTTCCAAATTTATTTTAGATTATGAATATAATAATAATTAATGGATAAAATGAAGGTCCTTCAAACCTTATTTTTTAATGTCTTGTTAGGATTTCTTGGAAAGAGCTTAGAATGCCACATCTGCTTGTAAACATGGGATATTGAACAAGGCTTTTAGAGACTAAAATTAATATAATGAGGACATTACAATAATATTAAAAATGTGAAATATTAATAAATGTTTTTAGAGATTGTAATTATAGGATTGAGGTCATCAAATTCTTTTTTCAAAATATGAAATCTTCCAGTAACATAGTTACACAATTTCAGAAATGCAAATAAATGAATATTATGTTTCTAATCATTCTAGTAAAGATATTTATTTGTCAATCAATTTATAAGTTTTGTTTGGTTTGTTGTTTGGACATGTTTTTGAATACATGTTTGTTCTAAATTGTTATAGATTTTTAAAATCTCATCATTACTTTAAAAAATATCTTTTTAAACATTCTAATTATATTAAAAAAATATTTTTATGTTGTTAAATTTTATATTATTATTTTATTAGAATAAGGTTTGTTAAATTTTAATATAATGTATTATTGATAAATGTATGAAATTTTGATATGAACTTATATTTCTAAAAAACTTCATGTAAGTAAATTTACAGTCACTGGATTGACTTACATTTGGTCATGATACATTTTATTATATAATAATTTTTTTTTTCTGATAAATAGATAGAATAATTTTTTTATCATTAATTAAATTTATATTAAAAATTATAAATATTATCAACTAATATTAAAGGTTTCAATTTATAAATAAATTGAAATAATCCGAGCCAATTTTTTCTTTGATTTTAAATTATCAGATTACAACATTACAATCATGTACCCGTTAAGGTTAGAAGATGGACCCAAACATACTAAAATAACTCTAACCAGTATGGTGCCAATGATGGTGAGCATTGGTCAGAGGATCTAAATGCAGAAACAGAACTGGAATGAACTCTAACCAAGAAGGGCACCGATGATGGCGAGCATATGGTCAGAGGGTCTTCTACTACAAGTGCTGAAAGAGAACTCAACACCAAGTATGTGCTACCCAATCCGAGATGGAGTTGAGGTGACCATATGGTGGAGTAATAAAATTAACAGTACTTAAAGAACTCAACACCAAGTATATGCTACCCAATCCAATATGGAGTTGAGGCGACCATATGGTGGAGTATTACAATAATAATGCTTGAAAGAGAAATGCTGAAAGATGGAACTACTCAACACCCAGAATGTGCTTGCTAACCCAAAGAGGGAAAGTAGCTACCATAGGGCAGAGCTATAACTATTACAATGACTTTAATTGAAATTGAGAATTACAACCAGATTTGAACAAGCAAATAATGACTGCTAGTACTACTGTTAGCTTTACAAAATAAGAAAGATTCACCTGCCAATGTCTTAAGAAGCTGAAAGATTAGCATTACATCATAGAGTACTACCCATATCTTGGATAGTCATGCCCAAACAATAATTCATTCAAAGAGCAATACAATGATTTTTGATTTTTGATACAAATTTGCTCTTAAAAGAAATAACTAGCAACCTAAGGAATTTCTCAGATCCTCATATCTCACTAAAAACTTGTTCAATTGACCTGATTTCTGATGCACAATACTTTCCTTATGATAACGCCCAAACTAACACCCAAATAGACCCAAAAATGCAACCAATAATTAACACATGAATTTTAATGCAAATCTGAAATGTACAGCTAGCTAAAAGGGGTGATATCTTTTAAAAATTAATGCAAATTCTATAAATTCTACCACTTTGAGGATAGTGGTGCCCATGCCTAGCAAAGACAATGGGCTATTACCCAGAACACTGTTTTTGGTATTTTTTGATTTATGATTAAAATATGGATCTATTGTACCAAGAATGCAATAAGGTGAAAACACTAATATGCCAAATAAAACTAACAATGCAATAAGCTGAGAATAATGCACAACTAAATGCAACTCACAAAGACTAAATCACCACTAGATGTTATCTTCCAAACACGAAGCGATGCCCGAGCTAGGAGAACTTCATTCTTCGAAGCGATTCCAGAGTCAATACGGCAGCATAACAATGTAGTAGACAAAAGATAATGAAATGAGAGCACTCTTCCTCCCTTTATACTTTTCCAACTGGGAGTCTCTAAAATCCTCTTGTATATGGGATAAAACATGAGAGGGAAAATAATATGATCCTCTTTAATTCCTTTTTGCAACCTCAACATTAAGTCGTTGAGCCTAGGCACCAAGGTCCAAAATTAAATAATAATGTTTAATTTACGGACTTTAAAACAGAGACCAAGATGATGTCAGAAACCAATGATCTATACCTCGTTGGAAAGGTCTTGACAAGACCAATCCAACCCCACTCTAAAAATCTCGTTCTGGTGCCAATCTTGAACTTACTAAAATTAGAAAGTCCCTAAAAGTGCTCTGTGTGCCAAGTAAAACATATCATTGCGAAGCTTTCAAAAAACCCAGAAAAAATCTGCCATCAAAATCACCAACTCTGAGCAAAGACATCCTCAAATCTAGGAAACCCTAATTTGTACCTTTTGACTAGCCTTTGGGTTTCCAAAAAAAGGCCAACGGTCACTGTGAAGATCAAGTTTGAGAAGGGGACATTACAATTCGCCCTTCCCAAGATTTCTTGTCTTCAAGCAATCGTAAACTAGGATGCTGCAATATCTCATCATTTTCCCAAGTTGCATCCTCCATAGGCAGGTTCTTCCACTTTACCAAGTATTCTCTGATGGTTCTTTTCCTCAAAGAGCATTCTCTGACATCAAGTATCTCCTCTGGAATTAGAACCAACAGTCCCTCTTCATCCAACAATGGCAACTGTGATGAAGCTACCACATTATGTCCAAGTGCCTTCTTGAGGCGAGACACGTGGAAGACGTTATGCACTCTGCTATCAGAAGGTAGCTCTAATTCATAAGCTACTACCCCAACTTTTTTGATGACCCTAAATGGCCCATGGAAGCGAGGTTTGAGCTTTTTAGCTCCACTCTTCTTGAGAGTAGACTGTCTATATAGTTGTAAATGAAGATAGAACATATCCCCAACCTCAAAAGAACACTCAACATGCCTCTGATCAGCATACAACTTCTGTTGATTTTGTGCAATTTGCAAATTATCTTTCAAGGATTTCATTATGTCTTGACTATGCTACAACAAATCCTTTGCTAGGGGTGCTTTGCTGTCACCAAACACCAAATCTATAAAACTAGGTGCTTCATACCCATAAAGTGCCAAGAAAGGAGACATCTTAATTGACATATGAAAAGTAGAGTTGTAGCAGTACTCGCCTATATGCAGCCACTTGACCCAATCTCTCTGCTGTTCTGACACATAATTTCTCAAGTAGCCTTCCAACCACTTGTTCACCACTTCTGTTTGCCCATCTATTTGGGGATGGTAACTAATTCTTGGGGTGAGCACAGTACCACTCATTTTGAAAACTTCTTGCCAAAATGTACTTAGGAACTTGCTATCCCTATCACTAACAATGTTCTTTAGAAACCCATGTAGCCTAAACACTTCTCAAAAAAATAGATCTACAACTTGGGCTGCAGAAAAAGTGCTGGTAATGGCGAAGAAATGAGCAAATTTGCTTATCCTATCCACCACTACATAAATACAATCCTTCCCTTGGACCTTGGGCAACCCTGTAATGAAGTCCATCGAGATACTTTCCCATTTTTGATTGGGAATAGGAAGTGGTTGCAGTAAACCAGCTGGTAATGTATACTCATTTTTATTCACTTGACAAATAGGACACTCTTGAATGTAGCGTTGTACCTCTCCTTTCAATCCCTTCCAAGAAAACCTTTCTTGGATTTGCCTATATGTCTTGAAAAAACCTTGGTGACCAGCTACTGGAATATCATGAAAAGTCAAAAGAATCTTCTTCTTTAGCTTAGAATAAGCCACCAAGAAGATTCTTCCCTTATAATGTATCAATCCCTCAACCATCTTGTACCTTTCATCATGAAAAGTACCCTCAAGAATGCTGGTTGTGAACTAATTTTTAGCATAATCAGCAAGCAACATGTCTCTCCAATCTACAACAAGCTCACACAATGAGCTATGATAAGGTCTCCTAGAGAGAGCATTGGCCACGACATTATTTTTCCCTTTGACATATTCAATGTCAAAGTTGTAATCTTGAAGCTTACTCACACATTTCTATTGCCTCCCATTTAGGTCTTTTTGGTGCATGAAATGCTTGAGGCTATTGTGGTCAGTCTTAACCATGAACTTGTTCCCCACCATGTACTGCCTGAACTTGGCTAATGCATGCATAATGGCAAGCATTTCTTTGTCATAGATTGAATATGTCCTTTCAACATCCCATAATTTTATGCTCTCAAACATGATAGGGTGTTTGTCTTGCATCAGGACAGCCCCCACTCCTTCACCTGATGCATCACATTGTAGCTCGAATGGCTTGGAGAAACTTGGAATAGCCAAAACTAGACACAAGCTCACGATCTTCTTGAACTTATCAAAAACAATTTGAGCCTTTTCTGACCAAGCAAAGGCTCCCTTTTTGGTGAGATCAGTAACAGGAGTAGCATTCTGTTAATACCCGTTTATGAATCTCTGATAAAAACCACAAAGACCCAAAAAACCTTTCAACTATGTCAAGCTCTCAGGAGGTGGCCAATCAACTACTAATTTGATCTTTGTCGGATCCACCTTCACTCCCTCATCACTAATTATGTGGCCAAGGTACAGTAACTCCTCCATCCCAAATTCACATTTGGAAGCTTTTGCAAACAAACTCTCAGATTCTAGGATACTAAGCACTTCCTCCAAGTGCTTAATATGATATTCCCAAATCTTGTTGTAAATCAGAATGTCATCAAAAAATATCAACACAAACCTCCTTAACTAACTCTGAAAAACATGATTCATGCAAGACTGAAAGGTAGCTAGAGCGTTACTCAACCCAAATGCATGACTAAGAATTCAAAATGGCCATAGTGACATCTGAAAGCTATTTTCTCCACATCGAATCCCCTCATTTGAATCTGATGGTAACCCGATCTCATATCAATCTTTGAGAAGAACTTGGCCCCATGTAGCTCATCAATGAGCTCATCTATTCTGGGTATGGGGTATCTATTTTTGATGGTACTTTGATTCAAAGCATGATAGTCCACACACATGTGCATGGTACCATCTTTCTTCTTCACAAGAACCACTGCAGATGTGAAGGGGCTCTTGCTCGGGCGTATGAAACCCATCTCCAAGAGTTCTTGAATATTCTTCTTGATGTCATCCTTTTGCCTCTTCAAATACTGATATGGAGTTGTGATCACCAGTTTAGCCCCTTGCTTGAGCTCTATGATGTGTTCTGACCCTCGATCAGGAGGTGGTCCATGGGGTAAATCAGCAAACACTTTACTCTTCTTGGTGAGTAAAGACTGCATATCTGGAGGATACTCTATTTTCATTTCAACTGGACTAGCTGGAAGAATCATGCACTCTGTAGCCCACTCCACTTGGTCATATCAACCTTGCCATCCTCTTGAATGACACAATCTGAGGGCCACCATTTGACATTCCTCTCAACACCACCTTCTTTCCATCAGATTGAAATTTGAGTTCCATGGTTTTCAGATTTAAAGAGATCTCTCCAAGTGATCGCAGCCATGGAATGCCAAGGATAGCATCCGTATCTCCAATATTAACCACACAAAAGTCATCCTTGACTTCGTAATTTCCCAATTGCATTGACATGTTGGGAATCCTCTTGGTACATGAGATGTGAAACCCATCAGCAACATTAACTCTGAAACAATCAAAATCTTCTGTTTGCAACCCCTTCTTTGCCACCACAACTTCGTCTATGAAGTTGTGGGTTGCTCCAGTGTCAATTAAAGCAACAATACGCTTCCCTTTGATCATCCCATGAACCTTGAAAGACTTATTCTTTTTGAAGCTTGAAAGTTGAGCCAATGTACCACCACTTTCTTTTTCACTTTCAGACTCTTCTGGAGCTCTTTTCACTTCACTATCTTCGAGATCAGACTGCTGGTCTGCAAAATCAGAATTACTTTCACCAGCTGAATAGTACTCAATCTGGTGAAATTTGACTCCCTTTGGGCAAACATGCTCTGGAGACCATTTTTCTCTACACTAAAAACATAACCCCTTTCTTCGGAGTTCGTTGATAGTTTTTGGATCCAATCTTGTGCCATGAGGTTTCTACTATTTAAACTCCTTATGGTAAGGATTTTGATGAAAATTTTTCCCTCTATCCCCCTTGTGAAATGATGGTTTGGAATGGAACTTTGCTCTGGGAGCAGCCTACTCCATGTTTCTAGCTTTCTTCATTGCTTCTTGTAAGGACGGTGGATCAAAAGCTTTGATCCAACCCTTGAGTGGCTCCATCAATCCTTCGCTGAATAGGATCACTAATCTTCTCTCAATGATTCCAATGACCATAACTGAAAGTCTTTGAAACTCAGCTATCTAATCATCAACAATGCCATACTGCCTCAACTGTGCCAACTCCCTAAAATGCACTTATGGGTCCTTCTTCTCGAACCTCTCAATGAGTCTATTGGTGAATTCATCGTAAATAGTGATAGACCCATAACCCAAGGTGACTAGGCCATGGTACCACCACTCATGCGCCACTCCATCTACATGTAGCGTAGCGAATTTAATTGCTTCTTCTTTAGCCATTAGCCTAAGAGCCAAATAGTTGTTTATCTTCTATATCCAAGCTCGAGCAGAATTATTATCACTTCCATCAAAGTGGGGAAGCGTAACCTTGTTGATAGCTTGATGCAAGTCTCCTTGTGCTGAAGTTCTTCTTTGGTCATAATTTCTCCCTTGTCTCTTATTCTTTCTCTTATGATCCATAAATTCATTATAGGACATGTCCATCTTGATGTCATTAGGGAGAGAATCATACTCTACATGGCCACGTCTCAATTGTTCCACAAATGAAGCATTCTCCTCAGGATTAGGTTGGGTGTTTACTGGTGCTAAGAAGATGGGTTTGAAGGACCTTGATGAAATGTATGTGTTGTTTGAAACAGGCTGAGCAACACTTCCATCAAATTGATTTGAGGCACTATTCTCTCCTCTATATCCTGGGTTGTTCTATAGAGTTGTGTTCTGGCCCACTTTCCCCAACATGAGAGATACCATATCCATCAAGGCATCCATCTTCTTTTCAAATCTCTTTTTGGGAATTATTGATCTCTCTCTTCCCTTCCCACTATCATCTCTGGTGTTGGTAAACCTCTCGTTACCCCCGACTGATATCTCACCTTCTGCCATATCTATTTCTTGAGAAGACTCCCAATGAGCCCTCAAGATCTTTGAAGCTGTCTGACCTTCTGGAGCCTGATACCACTGGAACTATTTTGTAATTTTCTTATCTTCCCTTGCTATGTATCTCTTTTCTCTGTCACTCATAGATGGTTTGTTCACAAGATGGCAGGATACTTGGCTTTGATACCACTGAAATAATATGAGCCAATTTTTTCTTTAATTTTCAATTAACAGATTACAACATTACAATCAAGTACCCATTGAGGTTAGAAGATAAACCCAAACGTACTAAAATAACTCTAACCAGTATGGCGCTAGTGATGTCGACCATTGGTCAGAGGATCTAAATGCAGAAATAGAACTGGAATGAACTCTAACCAAGAGTGGCGCAATGATGGCGAGCATATGGTCAGAGGGTCTTCTACTACAAGTGCTAAAAGAGAACTCAACACCAAGTATGTTCTACCCAATCCGAGATGGAGTTGAGGCGACCATATGGTGGAGTAATAAAATTAACAGTACTTAAAGAACTCAACACGAAGTATGTGCTACCCAATCCAATATGGAGTTGAGGTGACCATATGGCAGAGTATTACAATAACAATGCTTGAAAGAGAAATGTTGAAAGATGGAACTACTCAACACCCAGAATGTGCTTGCTAACCCAAAGAGGTAAAGTAACTACCATAGGGCAGAGCTATAAATATTACAATGACTTTAATTAAAATTGAGAATTACAACCAGATTTGAACAAGTAAGGAATGACTGCCAGTACTACTGTCAGCTTTACAAAATAAGAAGGATTCGCCTGATAATGTCTTAAGAAGCTGAAAGATTAGCATTACATCATAGAGTACTACACATATCTTGGATAGTCATGCCCAAACAATAATTCATTAAAAGATCAATACAATAATTTTTTATTTCTGATACAAATCTACTCTTAAAATAAATAACCAACAACCTATGGAATTGCTCAGATGCTCATATCTCACTAAAAACTTGTTTAATTGACCTGATTTCTAATGCACAATACTTTCCTTATGATAATGCCCAAACTAACACCCAAAATAGACCCAAAAATGCAACCAATAATAAATGCATGAATTTTAATGCAAATTTGAAATGTACAGCCAGCTGAAAGGGGCGATTTCCTTTTAAAAATGAATGCAAATTCTATAAATTTTACCGCTTTGAGGATAGTGGCGCCCAAGCCTAGCAAAAACCATGGGATATTACCTAGAACACTATTTTTGGTATTTTCTGATTTATGATTAAAATATGGATATGTTGTACCAAGAATGCAATAAGTTGAAAACACTAATATGCCAAATAAAACTAACAATGAAATAAGCTGAGAACAATGCACAACTAAATGCAACTCACAAAGACTGAATCGCCACTAGATGTTATCTTTCAAACACGAAGCGATGCCCGAGCTAGGAGGCCTTCATTCCTCAAAGCAATTCCAGAGCCAATACGACAACATAACAATGTAGTAGACAAAAGATAATGAATGAGAGCACTCTTCCTCCTTTTATACTTTTCCAACTGGGAGTCTCTAAAATCCTCTTGTATATGGGATAAAACATGAGAGAGAAAATAATATAATCCTCTTTAATTCTTTTTTTCGACCTCAACATTAAGTCGTTGAGCCTAGGCACCAAGGTCCAAAATTAAATAATAATGTTTAATTTACGGACTTTAAAATGGAGACCAAGATGATGTCAGAAACCAATGATCTATACCTCGTTGGAAAGGTCTTGACAAGATGAATCCAACGCCACTCTAAAAATCTTGTTCTGGTGCCAATCCCAAACTTACTAAAAATAGAAAGTCCCTGAAAGTGCTCTATGTGCCAAGTAAAACATATCACCGTGAAGCTTTCAGAAAACCCAAAAATAATCCACCATCAAAATCACCAACTACGAGCAAAGACATCCTCAAAACTAGGAAACCCTAATTTGTACCTTCCGACTAGCCTTCGGGTTTCCAAAAAAAGGCCAATGGTCACCGTGAAGATCATGTTTGAGAAGGGGACATTACATAAATCATGTTACCAATTACTTTTTTTTCTAATTTAATTTTATATGCGTATTATTGAAATCCATGTTTTCCTATGCCATAGAACATTGATAAAGAGAAAAAAAACAACAATATGTAAATCAAAATAATAATAACCAATAAATAAATGGATTAAAATCAAATTAAGATGATATTTATAATTATCCATCCAAAACATTTTTCATGTCAATGAATTTGAAAACATAAGTCTTCACAAAAATAATAAATTGGAAAGTTTGGAAAAATACTTTCAATTTATTAATTTATTGTAATCTTTCTCAAATAAAAGTTTTAAATATTGCTTTCCATATAACATGTCACTTTCCCCTATTAAGATTTGATCTCATGTAAATAAAATTGTAAATGTTCATCCCTAAAAAAATATAAAATAGAGGTGCTTGGCAAGGCACTTAAAACTTATTAAATTATTTTATCCTCATTAAAATAGAGTTTTTTTTAACACTTCTTTGGTATAAAACATGATATTTTATATTAATGGGATTTTTTCTCTTGTCAATGAACTTGTAAATGTATGTTCTCACTGAGAGACCAAACCAAGATGCTAGGCAAGGCACTTGCAACTTACTAAAATATTATATCCTTTGTCAAATAGAGTTTTTCATATATCTTGCGTGAAATAGAACATTACAATTTATCTTAGTGCAATTTAGTCTCAATTCAATGAATGTGAAAATATAATTCCTCACGTAAATATTAAACCATGGTGCTTGGCAAGGCACTTCCAACATATTGACTTATTGTATCCTCTCTCAAAAAGAGAGTTCATCTATTACTTGTCATATAACATGTCATTTTCCCTTATTGGGACTTGATCTCAAGGAAATGAACTTGTAAAAGTAAGTTCTCAAAAAAATACCAAACCATGGTACTTGTAAAGGCACTAGTAACTTATTGTAGCCTCTCTCAATTGGAGTTTTTTAGCTTGATTTCCATAAAACATGCCATTTTACCTTAATAGTAATTCAAGTGGAAAGGAAATAAACTTGTATAATTAGGTTATCACCAAAACAACAAATGAGGGTTCGCTACATGACACTTAAAACTTATTGACTTTTTGTATACTATATCAAACGTGAGTATTATAGCTTGCTTATAATAGAACATGCCACTTTACTTTAATTGGATTTGATCTCAAAATATTGAACTTGTCAATGTAGTTCCTCACCAAAACACCAAACCAAGGTGCTCGACAAGGCACATATTTCAACAGTAATGAATATTAATTAGTTATTTATAAAAACAAATGTAATTATAATTTTCAATTATTATTGTTATTATTATTATTATTATTATTATTATTATTATTATTATTATTATTATTATTATTATTATTATTATTATTATTATTATTATTATTATGTAATGCCAAACAAAATAGGCCAATATCTGAAGGTCATAACTTTTGATCGATAGCTTTGTTTGAGATCTTTCATGCACCAAAATGACCGTGTTGAAATTTTTGGTATTTTTTAAAGTTGATATTTCTTCTTAGAGGAATTTTTTTAAAAAAATTTGAGGCTAAACGAGTCCATCTGATGGTCCAAAATTATAGTTTAATGACTTTCCAAGTATTTTTTATTTTTAGAAATTGTATATTTTTATAATTGGATATGAACTTCAGTTGAAATTTTATTCCATAAGATAATTTTAGTGTTTATATTATTTAAAGAGATATTTAGAGCTGCACATGCTTGCATTCAAGTCTTATTAAAAATAACAATTGCTAGAAATATAAGTTTTTTTTAGATTTTTTTTTTTCAAATTTTTGCATGTCAACTCTAATTATAAGTTGACGATTATTTATGCATGATATTGTAATTATTTTATGAAATAAATATTAATCAATTCTAATTTAGTGTTTCATAGCTTTGCCTATAGTAATTTTTGGTCTTTATAATAATTTTTGTTCATTATCTGGTATCAAAAATTAATAAAATTAGAATTAAACATAGATTTTTTATACATATTTTAGATGATACTATGGGTGTGCTTGTAGGAGAAAAATATTTTACAAATATTAATCTAAGGAATGGTTATTATCATACTTGAATTTCTAAAGGGGATGAGTAAAAAATCATATTCAAAACTAGGGATGGCGTATATGAGTTGATGGTGATGCCTTTTGGATTATCTAATGTATGTAACACATTTATGAGGATGATGAATACAGTGCTATGATAATTATTGGTAAGTTTGTGGTTTTATTATTTTTATTATCTTTTGATATTCAGTAATACTAAAGAAGAACACTTACAACATTTGAGAATGGTACTGGATTTGTTAAGAAATGAGAAGTATGCAAATTTGAAGAAATGCAAGTTAATATAAAACATTTTGGCATTTTGGGGATTTGTAGTTTCAGCAGAGGTTGTTAGAATAGATGAATAAAATATTAAGACAATTCTTGAGTGGTCTATTCTAAAAAGCATTACAAAAGTAAGATGTTGCCATGGTTTAGCAACTTTTTACATAACTTTTGTTAATAAATTTAGTAGTATTGTGGCACCAATAATAGATTGCATGAGAGGGAAGGAATTTCAATGGACTAGAGAAGCCACAAAAAGCTTTGAATTTTTTAAGAAGAAGATTATATAAAAACCAATTTTAGCATTATCATATTTTAACAATGTGTTTGAGGTTGATTATTATGCTTCATTTATGAAAATTTGTGTTGTGTTGAGTCAAAAAGGAAGGCCAATAACATATTTAAATAAGAAATTGAATGATATAAGAGCAAATTATTCTACCTATGATGTTGAACTTTATGTAATTATATAAGCATTAAGACATTGGAGGCATTACTTGGTGCCTAAGGAGTTTATCGTATTGATAGATCATGAAGATTAAAAGTATGTACAAGGATAAAAGAATTTGAATAGTAAGCATGCAAAGTTGGTATCTTTCTTTCAGGGGTATACTTTTATTTTTAACATAAATCAAGAAAATAGAATCAGGAAGCTCATGTAATGAGCAATAGAGTAGAATTGTTAACTACTATGGTGAGTGAAGTAGATGGATTTAAAGGTAATAAATAATTATATGATACTCATTCATATTTTGGCAAGGTAGTTGAGTAGTGAAAGAATCAATTAATAGGTGGGATAGATACTAATAATGGTGAATATCTTATACAAGAAGGTTATCTCTCCAAAGAGAAATAGTTGTGCATTCCAATTGTGTCTCTATGAGAAAATATAACAAAAGAATTACATAGTGGAGGTTTGAATAGATATTTTGTTAAGACAAAGACAATAGATTTAGTGAAGGAAAAATATTTTTAGGTAAAGATGAAGAGAGATGTGACAAAGTATGTTTATAAGTGTTGGATATTATAGATCGATAAAGGACATGCACAAGATACTAAACTATATAAGCCATTGTTGGTTCCAAGCGGACCATGGATAAATTTGAGTACGGATTTTGTGCTAGGATTACCAAACACATAGAGAGGTAATGATTCAATTTTTTTATTGTAAATAGATTTTTTAAAATGGTTCATTTATTTTCATATATAAAAATCAATGATACCTCTAGAGTTGAAAAATTATTTTTTAAAGATATTGTGAGATTGCATGACGTTACAAAAACTATTACTTTAGATAGGGACACAAAATTTCTAAGTTATTTTTGGAGGACACTATGGAAGAATATGGTTACTAAGCTACAATTAAGTAGTGCATATCACCTATAGATAGATGAACAAATAGAATTTGTGCATAGGAGCTTGGAAAATTTGTTGAGATGCATAGTGGGAGAGAAGTTAACGTAATGAGACTTGGATTTACTTTAAGATAACTTTGCATATAATAGTTTTGTAGATAGATAAATAGGAAAATAACCATTTAAAATTATTTATGAGAGAAATCTTATGGGTATTTTAGATTTAATATAATTATTAATTATAGATCGAATTAGTGATGATGTAAAAAAAATTTGTAGAGAATATACATAAGTTACAAAGAGTATGAATAAAGTTACAGGGAAGTACTAATAAATATAAAGCATCAATAGATGTTAGAATAAGACCCAAGGTATTTAAATAATGAGAGTTGGTAATGCTTTACTTGAAGAAATAAATATTTTCAAATGAAACGTATAACAAGTCGAAGTACAATAAAATTGGTCCATATAGAGTTGTGAAAAAAATCAATGATAATGCTTATGATGTAAGTTTACCACATAATTTTGATATCTCTCAAATATTTAATGTTTCATATTTATATGAATTCTATGGAGAATATGGTGAAGATGAAAAATATGAAGAAGTAAACTGGTAGTAGTAGGTTCTAAAGAAGAAGGAAAAGATAGTGCTGATTTTAGATATTATGATAGTGAGCACAAGGCAAGGGAATTACAACATTTATTTGGTCCACTGAGAGGGATCACAATAAGAATACAACACGTTGTTTACAAAATATGATTACATAATAGGAGCTAAAGAAGATTGACATAGAAAAATGGAAGTAGTATAGTCAACGTAGCTCATATGAGCTAATTTGTTTTCAACTAGAGGAGAATGATGCAGAAAAAAGAGGTCAACTTCTGGAGGTGATAACTTTTAATTTGTAGATCTGTTTGATCTAGTCAATGTGCTAAAATAACCATCTTGAAAATTTTGTTTCTTGTCTAAGCTAATATTTTCACTTAGAGGCATTTTTCAAAAAAATTCAAAGTCTAAATGAGACCATCTGAGAGTCAAAAATTATAGTTTAATGATTTTTTTGGATTTTTTTTATTTGTAGAAATTGTATATTTTTATAACTAGACATGAAATAAAGTTAAAATTAATCTTATAGGCTAATTTTCATTTTTAGATTATTTTGAGAGATTTTGAATGCTCTACACGTTTGCATGTGAGAATTACTAAAAATAACAGCTACTAAAAAATAGAATTTTTTTGACATTTTATTTTTTTTCAAATTTTTACATGTCAACTCTAATTCTGAGTCGAAGACTATTTATGCATGATCATATAATTATTTTGGAAAATCAATACAAATAAATTTTGAGTTATTATTTTAGATATTGACCTATTGTAATTTTTGGTCTTGATAATAATTTTGATTCATTTATTTATACATATTTCAAACATCTTTCGATTATTAAATAGGGATTGCAATGTGAGTGGATCGTAAATTGAATAATTCATCATACATTAATTTTTTTTAAGAATTAAAAAGAAAAGATTGTTTTATATTATGTAATAATGGTAATTTTTAAATGTTAATTTTATGTTTTTGTTTTTTCCCTTTAGGTAATTATTTAGAATGCTGGTTTGTATGAGCCCACCTGTAACCCCAGCCACGACACCACATTATAGATGTTTTCCTTAAATTTCAAGCCTTGGTAATAATAATAAAAATATGAATTTAAAAAAACCCTTATCCTTGGGACCCCCCACCAATATAAATTATTAAAATTTGCCACTTTAATAATAGCTCTGCACCACTAATAATGAAAGGGCCCAATTTTTTTCCCAGTATATTGTGTGCTTTATCTCAGATATTTCACATTTTATAGTCATTTGATTTGGTGATAGAAATACTCTTATTAAATGTTTTATCAGCGATTCAAGTATCACATATATTCGCTGATTGTATATTTAAATTACATAACAATTAAGAATACATGGCGAAGATTATAACGCAGTGCATCAATACTATTATTACTAAGGCTCATCTCTCTCTTGTAAGGCTTTTAATCCACGAACTTAATCATCTCATATATATTTCATGTGACAGAAATCTTCTTAATCAAAATCTTCTTGACTATTTAATAATCCCATTAAGGATGCGGGTTGAAGGCTTAACGCTAAACACTCGATATATTTGGAAACCAAATGGATTATAATCGTTGATTGTATATTAAACTATTTAACAATTGACTAAGTGAATATACAAGTTGTATGGTAGTTTCTTTAGTGAGAAGTTGTACATATAAATATTTATTTTTGGTCGGCAGTTGCTTTTTTCTAACGATTTTATGCTCAATTGTTTCCTTGGCATATCCTTTATTTTATTGTTTGTAGAATACTTTTGTTTGCGATACAGAATCATAAGGAAATATGGTAATTTGATTTATGGTATAAAAGACTCTGATTGACAAACAAAATCAAGAAATACAAAATATGTTTTTAAGAAGAACAAAAGGTGATGTACATAAAAGTGAAAAAAGTCAAATAGTTATAAAGCTAACTAGATAATTATAAGAGAGAAGACTAAATAATTAAAGCTTAAAAGTTTCATAAATAAAACTCTGAACCAATACAATAAGATACAATCTAGAACAATCCAAAAAAATTTAGAAGGAAGAACTAACATTGCACAACTCATAGAATGTAGGAAAACTCCACTGTTAAAAGTGTTAGTCACCGATTTCATGAATATCCTTCAAATAATAAACCAAAACAACTACATAGAAAAAATTGTCAAAAAGGGAACCTAAGATAGAACAAACTCAAACTATCCAAGAAGCCAAAATAGGGAGCAAAAACCTAAGACTACAACAAAATATCTAAAAACTAGATCATCGATTCCTACAACAACAATTTGATCAAATGAGAAGTTGTAAGTACTTCAAGTATTTTATTGTTAATTCTATGCATAATTCTTAGGCAGGGCTTCACAGTTCCTAGATTCATTAGAGGAAGCTAAAGAGCTTGAAATTTAACCATAAAATCCATTTGAAAGTTAGTCTCATGATAGTTGTAAGAGAGAGAAATATCCTCAAAAAGGAAATGCCATGGACAATATATTGAATAGTTGAATTGAGTTATCATTGATTATATCTTCTTGTTAAATATGAACATTTAAAATCAAGAGAAAATTTCATTGAACAAACAATTTCCTAAAATAGAATTCAATAGAAGATCTCAGACCTCTAAGAAGATTAAGTG